>ML682022.1:0-29965 GCA_007922195.1 Podocnemis expansa | reverse complement strand
GACTTTTAAGAGCAGGCTTTAAGGCCAGTGGCTTTTCTGGCCTGTTGCGGGCCCCCACCTTCTGCACTCAGAGTGCCAGAGTGGGGAAAAAGCCTTGACAAGGATGTTGCTGGATTCTTCCTCAGGCCCCTCTGGCCTCCTCCTGATCCTTCCAGGAGCTCTGCTGCATCCAAACAGGCCCAGGCCAGGCTGCTGTTACAATTCAAAAACCTGTGCTTCGTTCCTATTGGCCGTCCTGGGACTCACTGACCAGAGTGTTAACCCCTTCCTCCCCAAGGGTTATTACAGGTATAATGCCACTTTTCCCCCAATCTCTGTAAGATGCCATACTCCATATTGTAAATGTAGAAACTGCATACCAATGTACCCCATGTTGTGTAGGAATGAATAGGTATAAGGTGTGAATGGAGGGTGGATGTGTGTTTGAACCAGCCAGCTTGTTCTGATCAACTATGTGTGAACAGCTTCATGCTGCTAGCTCATCCAGATGAAGTGAGGAGCCCATCTCAATCACTGAAGAATGTAAATATACCCCTAAAAGCAAAGGAATGAAGGATCTACCCCAGAAGCAAAAGAATAGAGCTAATCAAGAAAACAAGCTAGAGATCAGGTCCACAACTAATGGCAGAGGCGGCCTCAGGCAACTGGGGGCCCTAGGCAAAGGCCCATTGTGGTGCCCCCACTGCTACCTTCCCTGTGGCCCCAGTCCACCCCTGCATTCCCTAACTATCCCATACCGACCCCCCAGGACCCTTGTTTGTTTGCTGAACCAAACTAACATGACTATCCCTCTGGAATGCCTAGATTATTCTTGGGTATGATATTTTTAAAGATCTTCCCATCATGAAGCTTGTAAGTTGATCATCTTTCACTTAACGTAAATGAGCTAATGCTGAACTATAAAGTTAAAGTGAACATTTTAATTTTTTAAAAAAGGTGTGAGCATTAATTAATAAAAAAAAGTGGTAACATTAGTTATGGCTCAAATATAACTAAAATTTTGGCAGTCAAATTATACAAATTTTTCATAGAGGCTTGGGTTTATGTGCACTAGCCATTATTACAAATAATTATAATAAATAAAAATAAGTGAAAAGAAGGTTTCTAGTGTGTAGCTATAAATGAAAAACACCAAATTTCAGTGAAATTCTCTGAAGTACTCAAGTTTATAAGACTCTGGCCCTCTCAGAAATATTAAACAGTAAGTACAGAAGAAGCTAAAAAATTACTTTCCAAAAGAAAGACATACAGCACAGACATCACACACAGGTGTAATGATTGCCTGAGGGAAGCACTGTATTTAGATGTAGCAGCCTATGTGGCCCAGCCTGGTAACCTGAGCTAAAAAAAGCCAAAGTAAAAATTGTCACAAAGTCAAAGAAAAAGGCAAAAGAACAGGTAAAAAAGAAAAGGAAAAGGCAATATTTTACAAAGTTAAAAAATGGCAGAATAAATGGCCACACTGAGGAATTAAAAGCTGAGGCCACTGGAAAAGTTCCTGCTTTTGTGCTGTCTGGTGCTTGCTCCTGCTTTTTTACCATGTCAATGTGAAGGTGATGGGCAGATAATGGTGAAATCTGCCATTCTGATGCAGCACAGATCCTAATGATAGCTTGCCTTGATGAGCCAAGAGTGAAAAGTGCTTAGGCTTCTAGCCCTATTATCTCTGCTAAATGGGAACAATTTCTATATTTTCATTTCTGTCCACCAAATTGAAGACAGGTCCCTTATTACTTGGGGCCCTAGGTGGCCGCCTGCTTCGCCTACCCCAAAAGCTGCCAAAAGTCACACAGAGCACCTGGACTGGCATGACAAAGCTATAAAGACTATGTGAGATCCAAACGCTAAAGGGGGAAAGTGTTCTGCACACCACCTGGAAGAAAGGAGTGTTGGTTCGTGCCTGACAAAGACTCTGCTCCTCCTCATGTCCAGCTTCCCAGGCCAGGCAGCTGCCACAAACCCCAGTGACAGACACTAGCACAGACTCCAGCAACACCACCGACAGGACTGGTAATAATGCAGACTGCAGAACATTGGCTGGTATGCTTGAGCACATGGATGAGTGTGTGTGTGAGGGGGCATAGGTATAAGCTAGATATCACTTTGTTTTTATTTGTGATAAATGCAGCATATTGCCTTTTCCCACCTGAAAAGATCTCAGGTACTCATTTGGTATAACTTGCTGCTTCTTCTTTACAATTTTGGATGTTGCAATGACTTCCCTCAATGAAAGA
Organism: Podocnemis expansa; assembly: GCA_007922195.1. Lineage (NCBI taxonomy): Eukaryota > Metazoa > Chordata > Testudines > Podocnemididae > Podocnemis > Podocnemis expansa. The sequence goes on along the minus strand of ML682022.1, from coordinate 27,731 downwards.
TTTGAACAGTTAAAACAACACAACAATCAATTTGAATTTTTATACAACATAAACTTGTCAAAACCAACCACGAAAAGCTCCAACAGCACTGCAAAATGATTTGCAACTTTATCAGTCAGTGATAATAAGGACATCAATGCAATCAAACTATATGATGAGCTATGCGCCTTTAAAGATCTGTTAAAGTCCAAATTAAACCAACTCCATACTCCTTATGCAACTCTCAAATTTATTCAGTCAAATAACCTCTCATTTCCAAATCTGAGCATTACCCTAAGAATATGGCTGACAATTCCTATCAGCGTGGCAAGTGGAAAGTAATCATTTTCACGATAAAAATAATAAAAAATTACTTGCAATCAAGTATTTTTCAAGAAAGGCTTGTAAGCCTTGCCGTGGTTGCTATTGAGAGCGATATATGTGCCCAGTTAGACACCAAGGAATTAATTGCAAATTTTGTAAACATAAACACAAAAAGTACCATTGTAACCTTTTGTAAAACCTTTCCTTTTTAATTAAATAACTAAAAAACTTATTTTTTTGATGTTCATATAATGATAAGTATTTACTGGTCAGTATTTATTTTTATTTCAAATAAATATGCATTCACCCCTTCACTGCAATTTTCTTATTATAATAACAAACTGATTAATACTAATGAGGGAGAAGGGCACTGATTTATAGATTGCGGGGGGGGGGGGTGCCAGAAACCCTAGCACCGGCCCTGCCTGGAGGTTTCCCTGACCCGCTTGACAGCAAGGCAGAGGCAACTTATGGGCTAGGCAAAGCAAGTGCCCACCTGGGGCCCCAAGCAGTAAGGGGCCCCATCAATGTGACACAGGGGCAGTTGCCTGCTTCTCCCTAATTCAAAAGCTGTAATGCTGGCAGTTTTCAAATCTCCCAGCCTGAGCATGCTAAGATGCATGCTCAGGGCAGGAGCGGTCAGCCCGGCCAGGGAGCCACTTGTTGGGACAACCCTGCAGCTCTGGCCAGGTAAGGGGGAAGGAACCCTGAGGGTCAGGGAAGGAGCCAGCAGTTGGACATGCACAGGGAAGGGTGGAGGGGACGGGGAGCCAGTGCATGGATGGGGGAAGAGGTGGGGGGGGGAACAGCATGTGGATGGCAAAGGGTGGGTCACAGAGCCGGTGGGTAGACCGGGATGGGGCAGGGGTGTTGGGCAACCAGCACCTGGATGGGAAAGGGGTAGGAGGGGTTAGGGGACTGGTGAGGGTGGGCCTGGCGGGGTCAGGGAGCCAGCAGGTGTGTCAGGGAAGACAGCTGGTAGTTGGGGTTATGCATGTTAATTTTTTTTTTCCTCACTGTGGTCATTAATCATTAGTGACACATTACAAGTCACTGACAGATACTCCAAGGAAAAAAGCAATTTTGTGTATTTCTGTCTTATTGGACATATATTTGCAAAAGTATCCACTCCAACCAGCATGCTATTGGTTGGATTGACTGTACATTCTCTGGCATGGCCACATACTCATTTTGATAAACACATGTCGATATCATACAGCAATTAAAGCACAATCTATTCTAGACCCTAGGACTAGAAAGTCACACATTATGTGCCGCCATTGCCACCTTCTCTTTTAAGTGAAGTTCAATAACTGTCCATTCATTAGAGTGTTTTCCTCACTATCCATGGTGCGTGCGTGTCAATATAATTGATTCTTGTTTAGAGAACCAGGAGCTGTGAGAGATGGGATGCACCATATCCTGACGCTTGGCATCAAATGAAGAGATATGAATTTGAAATTCACCAGCTTCATCTCTAGTGCCTCCCTCTGTGGGAAACTGCAGCATTTTTTTTATGGTATGACTTTGCTGCAGGAGCTAAACGGAGATTACACTGATTTTAAAAACCTGCTGCTTAAGGGAAACTAGAGATAGTTTAGAAGATTTGTAATTAAATAAAGTGTTTTACCTCCAGGTTGTAGCCAAGGATAAACAGCATCAGGCATTTTCAGGACACCAAGGTGAAATATAGGGCTTATTGCTAGTTTAATGCAGGGCCTAGAGGCTTCGGGCACATAAATTATTTAGTTTTGGAAAATTAGGATTTATAACAAATTAGCATAAGTAAGTTAATAATAAATTTGCTGAGCTTTTGTCTGTTTGTGATCGGTGATGTTTGGAAACTAACTTCTGAGTTTGGATAATAATGTCTAGAAGAGATCAGCAGACTCCACAAGATGACTGGTGATAGCTGAGATGAAATGCTATAGATTTCCTTAACTGTCTATTACTATGACGATAAATGAGCATAAGGGGAATGATGGCATACCCCAAAAGTAGTGGGATTTGGACATTCAAACTAGGAAAAGATTAAAATGTTCATAAGCACATATGAACCAAAGCAGGCACATAAAAGCTCTACCCTTGCCTATGTGCTGTGGTGGGAGGAGAAGCCATGAGGATAAGGACTAAACATTTCCAGGTTTTTCCACAAGGCACAGTGTGAGTAATGCAAATATTATGCATGTTGTATTAATCTCTTGCCCCTGTAGCACATTGCAGTATGTGCATTAATTGGGAGATAAAAGTAATGATTATAGCATGAGCACTATGTTGTGTCTGTTGTGCACTGCAGGACTTTTCTTCTACCAATAACTTCTCTACTCCATCTTGGGAGCTGGACTCTCAGTGATTAAAGCAGGTCAAAAATCCTCAGTTTGGGATGGATAATTGGTTAAAATAACTATAGATAAGGCAAGAATGTGACCAGTTCAGAAATGGATGCTTACCAATTGCTCTTCATTTCTTATTTATTAGATCATTGAATTGTTGGTTCAGTCAAGTTCTAGTGGCGTTCACAAAAGCCACCTAGCTGGTACCAACTGGCACCTGTGTTGGCAGTCTCAGCAGAAAAATCATAGGCTGAATCCATCTGGAGACTCATCAGCCCCCTGATCCTTAGCGACTGTTGTTTGTTTATTCGACGTGCAGTTTAGAGGGAACAAACTTTGCGAGCCAGCAAGGAACCTGCTCAGCTGCATCCATAACTTGCTCAGCAGCAGCTTAGAGGGAACATTGGCTGCAACTGGCAGTAGGAAGCTGTGGCTGTGGGAGGGAAGGGAGCTGGTGCCTCAGGTGAGGGCACAGGGAGGCTGGGGCTAGTGGCATGGATATTTGGGGGGGGGGATGCAAATGCTAAAATCTCAGTCACTGCTTCTTAAAAGCAGGTTATCTTGCAGGATAGCCCCAAGTCCTACCTCAGATGTGTCCGTCTGTAACATAATTTAATGAAGTCTGGGCCCACCAGTATGGGGTTACTGCAGAGAGCTGTCCATAGGTCTATGAAGGCTCCCTCTGACCTATCAGTCCATTTCACTATTTCAGGATCCCAATCTTTTGGCAGGTTTTTCAGGGGACTTGCTCTAATGGTGAAGTGGGGAAAGAAGCACCATAATACCATGGTACTCAAAGGAATGCTCAGACCTGTTTCTTCCTGTTTGGCTGGGACCAGTTTTAGATGGTCTCCAGTTTATTCACTTGGGCTTCACAACACCTCTTCCCACAATGTGTTCGAGGTATTTTGCTTCTGAAAGACCTATGGCACAGTTAGCTGGATTCAGTGTAAGGCTTGCCTGCCTCAGGGTATTCAGTACTGCTTCCACCTTCTCCAGGTGGGCTTTCCAGTCTGGAGTGTTAGTAATTATGTTGTCCAGGTACTCAGCTATGTAGCTGGCATGGGAGCACAACACCTTGTCCATAAGGTGGCTGGGGCCCCATGTAGTACAAAAGGAAAAACAGTGTATAATTGTAATTGACTGTCAGGTGTGGAGAAGGCAGTCTTTTCTTTGGTTTCTTTGGCCAGGGGAATTTGCCAATATCCTTTTGTCAAATCCATGGTGGTCAGGAATCAGGCCTTGTCCAATCAATCAACTAATTCATCTATTTGTTGAATAAGGTACGCAAAGAATTTGGAAATCTCATTCAGTTGGCGAAAGTCATTACTAAACCTTGTTTAGGTACCAGCACAATCAGGCTGGATCATTGGCTATGGGATTCTTCTATGACTCCCAATTCTAACATTTTCTTTACCTCAGCCTTGATTACCTCTCATTTTGCCCCTGGGATTCTTTAAGGCCTTATTGTTACCCTGACCCCAGGGTTTGTGATCATGTGATGATAAATTTCTATCGTGCAGTCTGGTATTTTTGAGAACACATCTTGATTTCAACTGACCTTCAACAGCCACTTCAGCCTTTTGGTTTGGCATTGGGTCAGCAAATATTTTTACCTGCTCAGGTGCGTTGTCTTCTTGAGGCAGAGTTTCTACAGTGACTACGCGTAGCCCTCGGGTCTGCCAAGGCTTCAACAGCTTGACGTGGTAGACCTGCTCTTGTTTCCAGTGACCTGGCTGTCACACCTTCTAATTTACCTCTCCTACAGGTTCAATGAATTTGGAAGGCCCCTGCCATTGGGCCAGGAGCTTGCTCTCAGCCGTGGGTGCCAGTACCATCCAGACTGGAACGGTTAAAACATCGCTTGGTGGTTGTTGTAAGTCTGCTGGGCCTCTTGAACCTTCTCCAAGTGTTTTTTAATGGGAGTGACTTGGGCTATTCAGCCTCTTATCTGGAGTATGTGGTCAACTACATTTCTGCCTCCCAAATGTCCCTGGCAATGTCTAATACACTCTGGGGGTGTCTCCCATATAATAACTCAAAGGGAGAAAACCCGAGGGACCTCTTGGATGCTGAACATGAAGTAGGCAGCAGGGGTATCCCAGTCTTTCCCATCCCAACTTTTCTTGTCATAGCGTTGCATGTCCTTTTGAACCTCTCCACTAGATCATCAAACTGTGGGTGGTAGACAGAAGTCTGGCTCCCTGCATATGAAGCAGGGCACATAGATCCTTTATTACTTTTGACATAAAGCGGGGTCCCTTGATCTGTCAGGATCGCCTTAGGTAGCCCACCTCTGGCAAAGATCTTTACTTACTCTGTTGCTATTGGTTTAGATGCAATGTTCCATAGGGGACTGTCCTCCGGGTATCAGTTGTTGATGGCCTCAGATTGTCTTCTTCAGGGGCTCCTCCAAGTCCATAACTATCCATTCAAATGGGACCTCAATTATTGGCTGATGTGCCAGAGGAGCCAGTAAGTGGGACAGGGGCTGGTGGCTGGCACTCAGGGCAAGAGGCACAATAGCGCTGGACAGCCTCATGTACCCCCAGACAGAAAACCTTCAACAGGACCTGTGCCAAGGTTTTCTCCACTGCTAGGTGTGCCCCAAATGGGTGACTGTGAGCTAGGTTCAAACTGTCTTCTGATGCTTTTGTGGAACCAGAAGCTGCTGGCCCTTCTGTCTTTGTACCTATGTGGTCTGGTACAATAGATCCTTTTTGATTATGAAGTAGGCCTCCAATTCCTGGGTTTTGCCTTCCATGGGTACACCATCTATGTCCACAACCTCTTTCCTGGCATTATCATACCTTTGATCCTCTGCCTGGTCTCACCCAAAACTTTCCCTCACAGGGCTGAGGTGTTTGAGTGTGAGTATGCCCATCTCTGTCTCCCCACTCTTTCTTGTTTAGGGATCAAGTCTGAGATCAGTCTCTGGTTCCTCTTCTCCTTAGCCAGTTCCCTTATGTGCTGCCTGTGTCTATATGCCTACGAGGGCAGCCTTCTGGCCATGGGTCAAAATCTGGGTACCTAAAGCTTTAGCAGCTGTCCTTTCTCATTTGGTTTTCCTGAATTTTCCTACAACAGAGAACAGATCCTGTGCTATCTCAGAAAACTCCCCCACCCCACCCCATCTTTGTACCTGCAGGGCTCTTCCTAACCAGTGTTCTGCTCCTTCTCCAGATCTGTCTGCATACCAATCACACCTTGCCTTCTTTCACATACTCCAGTAGCTCTCTTCACTCTCACACTCCAGCTACCACTTTCTCTATAGGGAAGGCTTTTTAACAAGTGCTGGGTGAGGCCTTGCTTAGCTCCAAGTGTGCCAATTAGCATGGAGTAACTAGTGCTCAGCTACAAGGAGAAAAGGGACTTGCTGATCCTAGGGTAATATATTGGTTTTCTGTAACTCCAGAAACACTCCAGTCTGACCTTGTCACACTATGTACTTCCTTTTTAATAGCTTTTATGGCCTGTTTCCCTGCCCCCCAGGCCTCCTCACCTCTATGCTAGGTCACCGAACACACCTCAAGATGAAAGTAACCGTCTCCATGCTCCACATGCAGGCATTTGCAGTTGTGCACCCAGATGCAGTAATGCACCCACCCAGGGTGAGGTGGGGGGAAGTCACGCCCCTAGGTACAGGCATGGCAGGGGGCAACAGTTGTGCTACTGATGTGTCTATGTGTGTATGTGAATAAATATCCTCCTCTGGGCAGCTGGGCTAGTGGCCACAGCACTGGAGTAAGAGCCTCTTCCCCTGCAAGTGTCTGGTTCTTCCCAGGAGGCAACTACACCATGGCTTAGGAGAGACAGCGGGGGGGGGGGAGGATTCCTTCAGCAGCAATATGGTAAGTAAGGAGAGGTGGGGAACTCCTGAGGCCAGGCATAGGTGCAACTAATGGCTGGCTTGGATTCCCTGGAATGGGCTGCCTACAAGTGGGATAGGGGCACTGCCCTGGAGGGATTTCCCAGCACCTCCTCATTTGGCAGCTGGTAACATGAAGTGTTATCAATTTAGTCATTGACTGGAATGACGCAACTAAACTTGTTAAGTGGGGGGATTCAGATACCAGATCAATTCTCAGCTGAGAGAGAGGAGAGTTTGGGGGTGGACAGGTGTTTTGTTTGATGATATAGGTTCTTCCTAAGAGCTACAAGCAATATTGGACCAGCCCAACTATTTTTAAAAGATAGAGCTGATTAGGAATGCTTGTAACTCTTAGTTAGGCTCCATAGAGAGTCTTTTGTTATTTAAGTGACCATTATAGTTGAAATCACTGGTAATCAAGTATAAGTGTTAGTGCTTAGATGTGCTGTGGAACAGTTGTAGTGTTTCTGTCTCTTGCACAGTATTTCTGTGGAGACACTGCCAACCGGCATCATAATTTTCCCCCACTGAGACCTGAAATTGCAGCATTGTGGAACCTCAGAGACCTACTCCAAGAGGTCAGGTCACAGAGGAAGTGGCTGGCAGCAGAAGGAGATGGTGTAAGGCCGACTTGCTTACATGCATTAAAGTCTCTGGTGTGGCCTTTTAGGCCTCAGGAGCAGCCACATCGCATATTCAAGTTGGCTTCACCACTCCCAGGGGCTGACCAACCAGGCCACGGCCAGCCTCTGACTCCAGACCCCCACACACCCTAGTGCTGGCTTTGCCGGCCAGGGGATGGCGGGGGGTGTAAGACCCACTGGTGGGAGAGGCACAGACAGCCTGCAGTCCCTGATCTGCCACTGAAAAAGCATGACCAACAATGGTGACCAGCATAAATGGCAAGGAACAAGAAAGATGCCTTTTTTCCCCACTCGCCTCTGCCATGGGAGGTGAACTCATGCAAAAGCACCTCTGGACTGTGGCTCTCCCACAGTGAGTGAGTGCCATGAAAGGAGAAGGGAAAGTTAAAAGAACATTTGATTGTTGGGTTCTGTTTTAGTTCCAAAGGGGCAGCCAGGTTAGTCTTGTCCAGAAAAAAAAAAAAAAAAGAAAAAAAACAAGGAGTCCCTGTGGCACTTAAAGACTAACAGATTTATTTTTCTCACAAGCTTTCGTGGGAGAAAATTCATCTTCAAAGCATCTGAGGAAGAGGGATTTTCTCCCATGAAAGCTTGTGCGAAAAATAAATCTGTTAGTCTTTAAGTGCCACAGGACTCTCTGTTTTAGTGACTTTGCTCCAGAATGCTACATTTGTGACTGGGAAACTTAGATAAATAGGCCAACATTTTTAAAATGCTTTATTTGCCAAGGTCATTATTTCACATCATCACTATCTTGAGAGGTCATTACCTTGGAGCGTTTCTGGACTAAACATTAAAAAAATTAATTTTACATAAGAGAATGAAAATAGCTATACTGGGACAGGCCAAGGTTCATCCAGCCCAGTAACCTGTCTTCTGAGAGTGGCCAATGCCAGGTGCTTCAGAGGAAATGAACAAAACAGGTAGTTATGGGCAACCTATTCCTTGTCAACATCACATGGAGGTGCACCACGGTTGAACTGTAGATCCCCGAGCAGGTCAGCGCGTGCCCAAGGGGCAGTGTCCTCTGCCAGGGTACACGTGACCTGATGGCAGGGAGGTTAGGGTGGTTAGTTATAAGCAACTCATTGCTTATAAGCTTTCATGCTCAGAGTGCGGCCTTCTGCCCGGGTATGCCAGGGGACTGATGCCACGAAGGTGGGACACTAGGGTGGAAGGACTAAAATACAGTATCCCACTGCTGTTCCCCTAGGGTGGAGCCTACAATAAGGACTCCTAGGATAGGAGACCTGATCTAACTGAGGCTGCCTGTAAAGAGAGGGGCTGTAAGGAGCCTCAGCTTCTGTAAAGAAGGGGCGCATATGAAGGCAAGGATGGACTGCTCTGCCTTGGCCTTCCATGGAGACTAGGAGCTGCCAAGACCGTGCGAACACATCTCACATGACAAGTAGGATGGAGGGTCCCGTTGAACTGTCGAGGCCACCATAGCCTGGTTACTCGTTGTAAGCGAACGAAGGCATCTCCCACCCCCTCAGCCGGGAATCGAATGGGCGTACCTGATGGAGAGCATCAGGGTAACAGGGATGGTCCCGCTTCCGAATAAATGCTGCAACTACACGTCTCGGAGCCTCTGCAGCAAAGCTGGGACTATTACAAGATGCGCTCGTCGTCCCCAGCAAAGATTTGACATGACAGTGCAGGATTGAGGGATACCAGAGGAAGGAGGGGGTGGGGGGAAATGGGGGGGACAGATTCCCCACAAGTGCCTGAGGTAGCCGCTGCAGAGAAGGTGCAGGCAGGACAGCTGCTGCGGAGAAACTGCAGGCAGGGAGTTTGTGCCTTGAGGAGGCCCATGCTGCCCGAGGGCAGGGGAAAAGCCCCCGGCAGTAGCAAAGGAAGAGGGGTGAGTTGGGTGGGCCCCTTCCCTGCAGGAGGGAACAGAAGGGGGTCTCAGCCTTTGCAGCAGATAATAGTGGTGGAAAGAAGTTTCCTGTGATCCCACGATACTAGGGATAACGGGGATTTAGGGGAAGAAGGTAGGGCCCCAGATGCCTATGTGGGAGGGATGAGCCCGAGGGGGAGCAGGCCCAAGTATTTGGCCTCTCCCCTGGGATCTCAAGTGGTACACACCACTGATAATGTTTCTGGGGGAAACAAAGTGTCCCCTTCAAAGGGCAGGTCAAGAACCACCTGCTGTGCATTAGGGGTGCCCTAGCCTCCCTAAGCCAGGCCACCAGGCAAATGGTTACTGCCGAGGCCATGGTGCAGGCAGCTGTGTCCACCATGTCGCGGGCCGAAAAGAGGAGGTTATGAGAAAATATGTTACCCTCCTCTAGAAAGGCATCATACTCCTCCCTGGCCTTGGGTGGGAGCAAGCATTGGAATTTCCTGACTGACTCCCACACGTCCAGCAAGTATCTGCTGATAATGGCTTGATTGTTCACCACTCACAAATGGAAGGCCGCTGAGGAGTATACCTTATGGTCCAAGAGGTCCAGTTCCCTGGCTTCCCTGGAGGATGGAAGGGGGTCACTGGAGGGTTCCACGGGGCCCAGTGCCATCTGTACCACTTCCCTTGAGGGAACCAGGTGACCAGCGAGAGAAGGGAAATCCAATGCGGGAACCCGATATTTAACGCCCACTGTGTCCGAAACCAGGGCAATAGAACTTGGGCTCTCCCACCGGGAACAGGTGAGGTCCCAGACACCCGGGTGGGACGGGACTGTTAGGGGTTCTGTGGGGGCAAAGGCCGGCCCGAAAGGGGCATTGGGAGGGGGACCCAAGGGCTGCACCACCATTCCTAGATGGGCCGTGGCCTGGCACAACAGATCGAAGTGCACCGACAGATTTCCCGTATAGGACCCCGGTGCCAGGGAGAGGGCGGTACCGGGCGCTCGCTGAGGTGGAGAAGGGGTCTCCCAAGGGGACCATTCCTGTGGCTGGTAGCGCAATGGCAACAGAAACAAAGTGCGGCACCACGGCTGCTTAGAGCCCCTTGAAGGGCCTTCCTCTGGACTGGAGGCAGAAGGAGGGGAACGAAACTCCTGGGGCAGTACTGGCGACGGCAGAGTGATGTGCTGTTGCGGAGATGGCTCTACGGTGCCAGCCCCAGTGGAGTGGGAGACAGAGGTGGCAAGGACGAACGCCCCCAGGAGGCCCAGGCCTTGGATGTGAAGGCCGGTTTGCCCCTTCTGGTTCGGAGTGGGGCAAGAGGTGTGGGGAGCAAGAGGAGGGCTCGCGCAGCCTCCACTGCTTCCAGGGTGGACAGCACAAGGCTCCATGGTAAGTTCTCACCCAGGGGAGGAGGACTGCCTGGGCAGGCAAGCTCCCTTTCCTGCGGCACCAGGGCCTGTGGTGCCGAGGGTGAATGTGGCTGGCGCCGAGGCGAGCTCGGTGCCGGTGAGGCCCGGCTGCCCGGAGGTGACCTCGGATGGTGCCAAGGTGCAGGGGCACCAGGTCGGTGCTGTGGCGGCGCTGGAGATGATGGCAAGTGGCACCAGAGCGATCCAGGTATCGACGGTACCAGGCTGCCCGAAAGCGACCTTGAGTTGTGCCAAGATGCCGGGGCACTGGGTTGGTGCCAGGGTGCCGGGGTCAGCACCGAGGTTGTGTGGCAGCGGCAGCTACCAGCAGTGTGGTGCCACGCTGGCTCCAGTGCCGGGTGGGAACCTGAAGCCTCTGGTGAAGAGTGCCGGGCCTCCTAGAGGCTAGGGCACAGCACCATTGTTCCCTCTCCTTGATTTTGCGGTTTGAAGGAGAGACAGATGGAACAGGCTGAGACCATGTGGTCTTTGCCCAGGCACCTGAAGCACTTCCCATGGGGGTCGTCCCAGGGGAAGGCCTTGCCACACTCGGCGCAGGGTTTAAACCCTAGCATGACTGTAGGATGTTCCAGTCCGACAGTGGAAGGCTCTTGTGGTGGAATTAAATCCACAAAGAGATGCTCCCAGTCAGGCAAAAGCTCAAAGATGACAGGCAGGCTGCTTGCGATTCACAAGGAGCGGACGTTCCAGATCCAACACACAAGGTGGAAGAAATGAAACTGAGGAGGGGTCGGGAGGCGGCCATATATATAGCCACGGGGTGGCGTGAGGGGCGGAGGCTGCCTACCCTCTCCTGTCAGGCTAGGACAAAAGTTTTTCCAGCTAATCCGGCGCTCCGGCACGGAGACACCTATTACTGAATGCATCCGAGCAGCGCTCGAAGAACTGCATGTTTCAGCCTGAAAGAAGTTAAAACATAGGGGTGGGGGTTTGAGGCTATTTCACCCTCTCACCCTATTGCCTCCTTTGTCTAATGACAGCTTTGGCTGTGCTTCTTCTGAAGCCTTTGTCATTTAAATAGAGGTAGCTGTTACAGCCACTTAAAGTTAAGAGCTGGCATTACTAGAGGAATAAATAAACTGTCTCTGCTAACATCACTAGAGCTAGAGAGAGGATCTTTCCTGAGCTAAAATCACTGAAGGGGAGCAGCAGATGAAGGAGCTAGTGAACGGTGAGAGTGGCAAGCTGGGTGGTGTGAATGACTGATGGGCAGAGCCAGTGGATAGTAAGAGCTACCAGCAGTGAGCTGGGTGGTGTGAGTGACCGGTGGGTGGAGCTGGCGGACAGTGAGAGCAGCCAGCAGAGAGCTGAGCAGTGTCAGTGGATGGTGCTATTAAATGGAGCGAATGGCCAGTAGATGGTGCCGGCAGACAGTTGGCATGAAAGACACTCCCTACATACCCTAGGATTGGTTGAGAGCCTAGTTTGCAGTGATTCATAGACTCTAAGGTCAGAAGGGACCAATGTGATCAGCTAGTCTTACCTCCTGCACAGTGCAGGCCACAAAATCTCACTGACCCACTCCTACAATGAACTTCAAACCCATAACTGAACTATTAAAGTCCTCAAATCATAATTTAAAGACTAATACAGAGAATCAACCAGCAAGTGGGCCATGCCCAATGCTACAGAGGAAGGCAAAAAACCCAGCGCCCAAGCCAATCTGCCCTGGGGGAAAATTCCTTCCCAACCCCAAATATGGCAATCAGTTAAACCCTGCGCATGAGGGCAAGGCCACAACAGCCAGTCAAGAAGAACTTCTCTCTAATAACTCAGAACCCACTCAAGCAAATGCCCCTTCCCACGTCCCTATCATACTCATCACCAGTAGTAAAAGACAGACAATGGCCAAGCTACACTGTCCATCATATCATTCCCTCCATAAACTTATCAAGCTCGGTTTAGAAGGCACCTAAGGTTTTTGCCCCCATCACTCCCCTTGGTAGACTATTCCAGAACTTTACCCCTCTGATGGTTAGGAATCTGCATCTAATCTCAAGCCTAAATTTTCTGAAGGACAGTTTGTATCCATTTGTTCTTGTGTCCACATTGGCGCTGTATTCAACTAATTCCTCTCCCTCCCTTGTATTTATCCCTCTTATATATTTATAAAGAGCAATCTTATCTCCTCTCAGCCTTCTTTTGAGGAGACTAAACAAACCAAGCTCTTTAAGTCGTCTCTAATAGGGAAGATTTTCCATTCCATGAATCATCCTTGTAGCCCTTCTTTGCACCTGTTTCAGTTTGACTTCATCTGTCTTAAACATGGGTGACCAGAACTGTACACAATATTCCAAGTGAGGTCGCACCAGCGCATTGTATAACAGTACTAACACCTCCCTATCTCTACTGGAAATACCCCTTCTGATGCACCCCAGGACTGCATTAACATTTTTCACTGCCACATCACATTGGCTACTCATTGTCATTCTGTGATCAACCAGTACGCCCAGGTCCTTCTCCTCCCCCATCACGTCCAGATGATGCATTTCCAACTTATAAGAAAAATTCCTGTTATTTGTCCCTAAGTGCATGACCTTGCACTTCCCATTGTTGAATTTCATCCTATTTCTAATGCTCCACTTTACAAGGTCATCCAAATCATTCTGTATGCTATCCTGATCCTCCCAGCTTGGTGTCATCTGCAAACTTAATTAGCACATTCCCACTTTTTGTGCCAAGGTCAGTAACAGGCTGAATAAGATGGGTCCCAGGAGTGATCCTTGGGGACTCCACTAGTAACCTCCTTCCAGCTAGACCGTTCACCTTTCACTATGACCCTCTGTAGTCTCCCCTGTCCAGTTCTTTATCCACCTTTCTACTTTCGTATCAATCCCCATCCTTCACAATTTAACTAATAATTCCCTGTGTGGAACTGTATCAAATGCCTTGCTGAAATCTAAGTAAATTAGGTCCACAGCATTCCCTTTATCCAAAAAATCTGTTATCTTCTCAAAAAAGGAGATCAGGTTGGTCAGGCATGATCTACCTTTTGTAAAGCTGTGTTGTATTTTATCACAGTTACCATTTTCCTCAAAATCCTTAAGTACTTTCTCCTTCAAAATTTTCTCCAAGACCTTGCATACTGCTGAGGTTAAAACTAACAGGCCTGTAGTAACCTGGATCACTTTTACTCCCTTTCTTGAAAATAGGGACCACATTAACAAGTCTCCAGTCATAAGGTACAACCCCTGTGTTCACCAATACTTTAAAAATCCTTGCTAAAGGGCTGGCAATTTTATGTACAAATTCCTTCAATATTCTCAGATGAAGATTATCTGGACCCCCTGATTTAGTTCCATTAAGCAGCTGAAGCTTGGCTTCCACCTTAGATATGGTAATTTCCACTTCTACATTCTCATTCCCATTAGCTGCCCTACCACTGTCCCCAATCTCACCATCACCATCATTAAAGACATAGGCAAAGTACTTATTTAGATTTTCAGCCATGCCTAGATTATCCTTGATCTCTACCCCATCCTCAGCATATAGTGGTCCAACCTCCTCCTTCTGTGTTTTCTTTCTATTTATATGGCTGAAGAACCTTTTAGTATTGGTTTTTATTCCCTTTGCAAGATCTAACTCTGCTTGGCTTTTGGCCTTCCTCACTTGATCCCTACATGCTCTGACCTCTAAAAGGTAGCCCTCCTTTCCTATCCCTCCCAACTTCCACTCCTTGTAGGCCTTGTGTTTCCTCCTAATCACCTGTTTAAGATGTACATTCATCCAGCTTGGTTTAGAACCCAGGCCTGAAAATTTTTTCCTCTTTCTTGGAATGCAGACTTCAGATAGTTCCTGCAGCTTTGTCTTGAAGCAGTTCCAAGCATCCTCAATGTTCATATCCATGAATTCTTTGGTCCAGTCCACTTCCCTAGCTAATTCCCTTAATTTTTTGAAGTTAGCCCTTTTGATGTCAAAGACTCTGGTCACAGATTCATTTTTGATCACCCTTCCATTCAGTTTAAATTGGATTAGCTCATAATCACTAGAACCTAGGTTGTCCCCTACAACTAATTCCTCTATGAGGTCCTCCCTACTGACTAATACCAAATCTAAGATCGCAACTCCTCTCAGTTGGTTTGGAAACCGCTTGATGGAGAAATTCATCTGCTATTACCTCCAGGAAAATCTGGGCCCTTTTATTGCTGCTAGCGCATATCCTCCAGTCTATATCTGGGAAGTTAAAATCTCCCATAATCACACAGTTCCCAGTAGTGTTTACTTCCTTAAAGGCCTTAAAGAGTTCTCTATCCATGCCCAAATCAGATCCCAGTGGTCTGTAACACACACCCAAGCACTAATCCAGGAGAAACTCTAGTAGCTTTCTTCTCCAATGTGATTTTGAGCCCGATAGACTCTGTCCTGCTAATTTCATCACTCTGAATTTCTTTGCATTCTATTGCATCATTGATATACAATGCCACACCGCCACCTTTGTCATTAGATCTGTCTTTCCTAAACAGCACATAGCCTTTAATGCCTGTACACCAGTCATGACTACTCTTCCACCATTTTTCTGTTATCCCTATAATATCCGGTTTCAATTCCTCTACGAGTAGTTCCAGTTCCTCCATTTTATTACCTAGGCTTCTCGCATTGGAGCTTTTGCTGCTCGGCTTTGCTCACATTCTGTACCCGACATGGCCTGTTTTTTTACTGCTGCCAACATCGCCCATCAGACCAGTATTTGTGCTTCCCTCCTTTCTAGCATCTATACTGTCTCCCACATCTTTGTCTTTTCTGAATTCAGTTTCCTGCCTCTCAATGCTAGTATCAGGCATAGAGACTGTCCAAGCATCTCCCAACCATCTCCCCACAGTCCTTAGTTTAAAGCTCTCTTAATCAGCCTCCTTCCCAGAAATCTGTTTTCCTCCCTACTCAGGTGAAGTCCATCCCTAGCAATCTTCTGTCCATGAACGCCTCCCAGTGCCCATACATCCCAAAGCCCTCCTTGTAACACCACTGCCTGAGCCATCTGTTAACTGCCAGAATCTTCTCACAGCTGTGTTGTCCTCCTCTAGGGACAGGCAGAACCCCACTAAAGATTACCTGAGCCTCCAGCTCCTTGAGAGTCCTCCCCAGCCTGGCATAGTCTCCTTTGATACGTTCCAAGGAGAATCTAGCTGTATCATTCGTACCCACATGAAGGACAATCAGATGATTCCTTCCTGCTCCCATGAGGATCCTCTTCAGCCTCAGATCCACATCGTGTATCTTAGCTCCAGGCACGCAGTACACTCGCCTGTTCTCAGGGTCTTTTCTAGTTATAGGCCTTTCTGTCCTCCTCAGCAGAGACTCTTCAATCACATACACTTGCCTTTTCCTGGAAACAGTGTACTTCTCCAGTCTAAACCCAGTTCTCTCTGTCCGGGAGTCATGATGTCTACAGCTGCTGTTCGCAATCCTCTGCTCCTGAATGCTCCTTGGGCTCTTATTTATCACCAGAGGCTCAACTCCCCTTTGAATGGGACTAGCTGGTCTCTTCTTCTTCCTCACACTCCCACCTTCAGTGTTCCCCTGCTGGACTCCTTCATTTGCTAATTCAGCAAATCTGTTACTGAGTTCTATTTCACCTTCACTAGCTGGTCTTTTTCTCTGCCGCCTTCTCACAGTAACATATTTCCACTGCTCACTTTCCTTACTTAGCAGTCTCCCCTCGGAAGTGGTTGCTCATGTTTCATCTGGAGGTCTGAGTTTTTGTCTCCAGCCTCTCCAGTCTTCTGCTCCATCAACTGTTCAAACCCCCTTCTAAACTCAACCATAAGTTGCCACCTGCATCTCCAACCCTTGGATTTTCTCCTCCAACAGGTCTATGCGGCGGCACTTCATACAAAAAAAATTCTTTGGGGTTATACCCTCCAAGATGATCCCACAGCTTCCACATCCTCTCATCTTCATTGTCTTTTCTCTTGTTGGAGTGATTTCTACTGCTACCTCCATCTCTGCCATAAGTCTGCCTTTCTTCCTCTGAACTCCCTCCCAAACTCCCCTGGTGCTGGAGCTTGCTTGAGTGGCTGCCTTTATAGTTCCCCCAATAGGAAGGCTCCACCCCTAACTGGGATCACCTGATCCCAACTGCCACTCAGCCCCTGCAAACTGAGGGGAAAAAAAAGGAAAAATAAAGCCAAACCAGAAAACAAACACAAAACAGAAAAGCAAACAAACACAGCACTCTCAACTCCACAGAACTCCTCTACAGTCCCTAACTCCCTCTCAAACTCCCCTGTTAACAGCCCTGTTGCCTGCTCCTGGTGATTCCCCAGATCAGTGCCAGTTTTGCCAATAAGTTTTGTATGTTGTGTTATGTGGTGTGGCTTATTGGGAACTTTGCTCTGTACTGATTTGATAGATCAGCAGTGATTTCTGTTATTTTGCCTTTTACGCTCTGTTTTACTACTATTAAAAGTTCTGTTTACTACACTCAGACTTGTGCTTGCGAGTGGGGAAGCCCTACCCCTTTGGGGTGCCCAGGGAACAGTGCAGGATTTCACAGAAATCTGGGTGGGGTTAAGCTGGTTGGTGGTGCTACATTATTGGAAAACCCCTAGATATAGAACCCGGCCCTTCTTCTGCCAGCCTCTGGCAGAAGGGTTACATATATAATATATATAATATAGTGCCAGGGTCCAACTGGATGGGTATAGGAGAGTGGTGGAAGGTGTATATATTAGCCCCAGGCTTAGTAAAGCCTTGTTTCCTGGGCTCAGTTAGCCAGGACCTGGTCTCCATAAATTTCTCTAATTCTTTTTTGAACCTGTTATAGTTTTGGTTTTCACAACATCCTCTGGCAAAGAATTAAATGGGCTGACTGTGTTATGGAAAGAAATGTTTCTTTTTGTTTGTTTTAAACAGGAATGGTGCTCTGCATTGGCAGCAGCAGGAGGACAGCATGGCCTCTGTCCCCACCCCCCATGCTGGGGACCATGGTGCAGCCACCTCACCACCTCTGTCTCATGTGCTGGGAGGGTGGGGATGGAGTTGGTGCTGGTCCCCTGAAAGCAGGCAGCCTGGCAGGGACACCTCCAATCTGGTTCTGGTGCTAAGCCAGCTTAGTGTACCCCTGCAGCACGGCACCTGGGGACTTGGGGCCTGCCCCCCCCCCTTCCTGAGTCCATACGCCACTGGGCTTCTGTCTCTCGGCAGGCAACAAGGAGTAGCCATTCCTTAGAGAAGTCTCAGGAGCTACTCCCTCTCTTGGGCAGAGGCTGGTATCAGGGGCGTCACTGGCCCCAAAACACTTGCAGGGCCCGGGGCATAGCCTCAAGACATCCCACCCATGCCAGCCCCACCCCTTGCAGAGCCAGCCCCACTCCCTGACCCCAATCCAGCCCCTGGGCCTGATTCAGTCAGTCTCCTGGTTGGAGATGAAGGCTGGATCCAGCACCTGCCACCAGTGCCCTGACTCCTGCTGACACAACTGGCAACCTCAGATCGCTGGCCAGGACAAGATTTGGCTGCCCTGGATTCCCAGCTGGGGTCAGGGCCAGATCAACCTTATGCCACTGCAGCAACCTGGTAACAGCTAAATTAAATCCCATCATTTTACATATATAGTTGGAATTTTGTTTTCAAATGTGCATTATTTTGTGTGTATCAACATTGAATTTCATCGGCCATTTTATTGCCCAATCACCTAGTTTTGTAAGATCCCTTTGTTAAAATGAACCCCCCCCCCCAGAAGGATATAGATATAGTGCCTTATAGAAGGCTTGAGTGGCCAACTTTGTATAATAATCTAATAAAATGGCCATGAAACATTTTTCAGTTATTAATATGGTGCCATACAACCCCTGCTTCACCTCTACCGTTTCAAACCTCATTGGCCTTCACCTCTACCCTGTAAATTCAAACCCTCCCCTAATTTCAATTCCTGGGGAAAACACTCCTGCCCACTGCACTGAGGGCCTCCCACTGCACTGAGGCTGAAAGATGCTTCCAGCCCTGAAGGCGTGAGGGAGACGAAGGCAAGGCTGGGAGCTGCAACCCTCTCCTCTGTCCCCCCCCTAGAGCTGAGCACAGGGGACCCTAGGCCAGCTGCAGTGAAGGCTTCCACATTCCATAATCTATCTTGCTGGACAATTCACAAAAGAATTCCCATTTTCTCATATTTGCAGTGTTGTAAGTAAGAAAGGGTGTGGAGGGGGACTCCTGGGGTGTGGTGGTGGTGCTAAGGGTTAGCATAGATGGGACCTGCTGGGGTGGGGGGCTTCTGCCCCCCCCCCAGCTTATTCTCCTGCTGCAGCTGCAGAGGCTGAGGCAGTGAGCCTGAAAAACCTATCGCCAGCCCTGAAGAAGTCAGGAAGAAGGGGCCTTGTGGTTGCAAACTGCCTAGCGTTACCAGATACCAAAGCACGGAAAGGAGGATAGGAAGGTCTGAAAAGGAGGCCATTGGAGGATGTGGAGAAAATGTAGTATTAATATAGCTGTTATTACCATATTATGTCATGGAAAATGGGTAATGATTAATGATGGCAGCATTAAAACTGCACAATATCAGTGTTTTTAAATTATTTTAAAATAAAGAAAATTACCAACATGTTTTCTTTGATTAAAAACTGGATTTTTTCATTAAATGAAAGTTTTTCATGACCCTTTCATTAATGTTCATGAGACTAAAGTTAAAAAACTAAATTTTCAAATATAACCTTGAATGTACCTTAAAAAAACAAGAAAAAAAAACAGTTAACTTACTTTTCATTTTCCACAGCAGCCCATTTTTACAGTTTAAAAATAAAGTCCTAAATTGTTTCTGTCCAGTTCACACCTGTTTTATTTAATTGGTCCTTGTTAGTAATTTTATTTGTGGTAGGCTTCATTCTCCTTCATATTATTAGCATCCCTATTCCCCCGCAGCCCCAAATTTATCTATTTTGTAGGGAGGAAGGGCCAAAAATAGAAGTAGCTTGTAGAGATCTTGAACCCACAACTGCAAAGTTAAAAGATACTTTCTCTACCAACCCAGCTGTCTAGGCAGGCTTGTAAAAGTACCCTGCAGAATAAGGGAGTACCTGAGCTCTGAGTGAAAAGGCCTGGTTTGTGCTGAGCTGTGATTGGGCAGTGTGTGCATGTGACCATCTCCCCCTGCCAGGGGAAGATCCTCAAGCCCTGGGCCTTTACGGTAGCTTAGATGCTGGTTCCCGGGAAAACAACGGCTGGGTACCTGCTGCTTCCTCAGCAGGTGGAATCGCCAGGGTGGCTGGTCTGGCTTCTAGTTCACTCCACTCCACTCCTCTTCTCGGCCTGCGCTGCTTGTTTTCTGTGTGCTCTCACCCAGCAGGCAAGTGGGGGGGGCGGCAGGGGGAGGTCTCGTGCAGGGGGCCCTGTGAGAGGCGTAACCAGGAAATAACCCCCCCACTCTCTGCTGGTGCAGGGTGATGACTTAAGCAAAGGTCAGGGTAGCGGGAAGCCCGTATCGCTGTTGCTGCGTGTGAAGCCAGGACAAGGGGGAGGGGACTGAAACGTAGCCGAAGGGCAGCCTGGCAGGGATTAACCCTCTCGGTGCCACGCCGTTGCAGAGGACTCACTGGGGAAGTTTCGGCTCTGACTAGAAGAGTCACTCCTGCCACTGTTTCATGGGGAGGGGACAGGCTGGGCTGAAGCAGAGGTAACCCCAGTCTGAGCCGTACACCCTATGGCCCAGCGCTGCCTGGTTCCTCCCTCTGAAGAACTGACGCGGCAGTAGTGTCTCTCCAAGGCCAGATACATATGGAAAACTCAGGCTATGCAGGACTGGAGTGTGGCTGGTCTCCATGCGATCAGGGCTCGGGTGAGGGGGCTGGGTAGGCCTGTCTACAGTAAATGCCACTCTGAGAAAGGGAGCAGGGGAACTTGGCTGTGAGAAAAACAAACTAGGAGTCTAGTGGCACTTTTAAAGACTAACAAATTTATTCATTGCATGAAGTTTAAGTCCTTGATTCTTTTGCTGAACTACACTAACACAGCCGCCCCTTTTGGACCTTAACAAATTTATTTATCACATGAAATTTCACGGGAGGAAATCCCCCTTCATCAAATGCTTGAAGATGGGATTTTTTCTCCTGCAGAAGCTCATGCAATAAACAAATCTGTCAGTCTTTAAAGCGTCAGGATGCCGTCTTTTTTTTGTTCGTAACCAAGATATTCTGGATTTTGATGTGATATTATTTCCAGCTCTTTTATGTATTGCTTGAAACAGTCTGGAGAAGAGTGGCAGGCATCTGTCATTCATGTTTCTAATGCTCCAAGATAACAGTTGCAGAACCAGTTACAGTTTTCAGATCCACATCCCACCCCTGGCCAGGAGCTACTGGTGAGAAGGTGGGGCTCAGGCCACGAGGCAGAACTCAGACATGATGAGGGCCTAGGCCCAGGCTAATCTTCATATGTAGAAACACCTCTGCTTTAACCCTGGCCACCAGCCACAACTAACAGCCCCTTCTACCAGACCTTTGATTGAGGGCCCACTCAGGCCACAGGGCTCTGCAGACCAGGCTGCACAGATGTGTGTTACCGAATGAATCACTAATGGGAGGGTGTGAGGAGGCAGTGGGTTATGTTCAAAACCAATGATTGTGTATTAGGGTTTTCTGGGTATTAAATTCAAACTTGCAGGGTCAGCCAGTAAGTGTAGAGGCAGTGAGTGAGTGCACACTGAAAGACAATAGCTTTCCTCTTTTAATTGCCTTCACTCTGATTATTATGAATGGATAACAACAATAGCTATGAATGACGTTTACAGCACATATCATCTTAGAGCAGGGCTCTCAACACATGGCCCGCAGGGTGCATGCAGCCCCTAAAGCTATTTTCTGCATCCCTCAATGACACTCATATTTGGAAAAATGTTGTATGAAAGTGTCCCAGTGCTGCAGCCCTACAGCTAAAGTACTACTCCTCAGGTTGCCCTGTACTAGTCCTCATGCGGCCTTGTGCTGCTTTAAGTTTGAGACCCCAGTCTTAGAGGATCCCAAAACTCTTTGCAGGCTGTTGTAAAAGCAACCTGTGTGTTTTTATTTTAAGCTACTGCTTTTAGTTATTGTGATGCTTTATTTTCTTAAATGGTCATATGGGGGATAAAAATTTCAAGGTCAGGGCTAAAATGATGAGAGTGATAGGGAAAAGCCCTGTTATTAACCTCCTTACCCCCATGTTTCCCCCAACACTAAGTTGTGATTTCTGTAACCAGTGAAAGCATTGAAGCCTATGGAAGTCAAAACATGAGATCTGGTGAGAAGAGAATACTGAGAGGTTGCTCCCAGTGGTCTGGGGAAATCACTTAGCTTCGGCTGAGTTACAAGCCTTTTAATATGTCCTGTCATTTACTGGACTGTGTGGAGGCTATTAGAATTATTAGCAATTATCAGGTCATCATCTCTTAGCCTTCCCTGGGATAAGGTTCTTCAGTTTCCCACAGTGAGGAGGCTTTGCAGCCCGTAAGTCATTCTTGTAGCTCTTATTTTAATCCTTTCCAGGTTTCCAGCTGTGATGCTATCTGGGTCTAGGGCACTGTTTATGATTATCTTTCAGATTAATATTTCATATTTGCAATAATCCATATGTGATATGCTATGTTTGGTACCAATAGAAAGGTTGTAATTGGCTAGGAATGTTTATATAGTTTATATATAGGTGTCACATCTGTAATAGAAATAAGGAATATATTTGTTTTATTTGTACTCCAAGTTATTGGATTCTAACGCATTCCCAGACTGGGTGGGCTATAAAACCATTGTCCTCTTAATGGCCCATTAAGGAAGTTGCCAGCTACAGTGGGCCAAGGAATAAACCTGTTTGTTGAGTCACCCAGACGTACTATGTGACTCAACAACATTTTGATTTGGCAAGGACTCTTCAGAGCATGGGGAAGGTCGGCGGCAGCAACCCCATCTCCATTTTGTCTTCAGTCATCAGTCTGTCTGCAACCAAGACCCTCCTGTGGAGCTATTCTTCTGGGGCTGAACAAAGGACTGAGACCCATCCAGGTGCTGGGTATCTACCAGAGGAAGTGGCCTAACCTGCAAACTGCAAATTTGTCAAGGGCTTGCTTTCTATGGACTTTCCATAATCATTTGTTTTATGTGATTCACTTTGTCCTTTTACCATCTCTCATATTTTGTTTCTTTTCTTTTCTTAGTAAACCTTTAGTTATAGTTACTAAATGATTGGCTAGCAGAGTGGTGTTTTGGGTACGATCCAAGCCTACATTGTTCTGAGTGATGTGGCTGGCCCTTTAGGGTAAGGGAACCTATTTCTTTAAGAGACCCAGTGGCTAGAGGGGACTATAGGAACTGATGTGCAGTAAGGGGGCTGTTTCTGTTTTGTTATGCTTGGTGATGACCAGAGTGGGGAATCAAAAGCATGTTTGGTTACTAACTGGGAGACTCTTTTAAGTACCACCCATCAGTGGTTTGGGGGTTTGTCCCCTGGTTTTGCAGCTTTTCCGGATTTTGGCATATTCAGAAGATTATCCCAGGAGGCCTGGGTCATACCAGCATTGTTTCAAGGGTGGATCCCAGAACTGGACAGAGTATCAGTTAGCAGTCTCACTGGTACTGCACACAGAGGTGATGCTGTCTCTCTGCATCTACTCAATAGCCACATGCTCATACAGCCAGGCACTGTACTGACCCTCTTAAGCCACTGCAGTGCAGTGGGAGCTCACATTCACTTAGCTTACACAAAGCGTGGTTGGTGCTGTAGGCAAACAAAGGCTCTACCTTCCTGTGGCATGCCACCACTGAATGGAAATGGGGGCCATCGTAGCCTCATCTTTTCTGCCCTCCCCACTCACTACTGGGGAAGGCAAGCACATGCAAGCAGTGTGCACCCTGAATGGGAAGCTTGCCTGCCTTGGCCTGGAAGCTGGGGCAGGCCAGGTCAACCTTATAAATCTGCCCAGGCATGAGGCCAGGGCTGGAACTGGAAAATTTAAAATGTTACTGTTTGGCCCCAGGCCTGGTGAGGGAGGGATCCTGGACTGGGCCCCTTTGAGGATGAGTGTTCCCCTACCCCGTGCTGGGCAAAATGTGTGCTGGCAGGGTGGTGGTGACTTGGGAGCCAGTGGGCAAGGACTGGGGACTGGGAGCTCAGTGGGCCATCTGTGTCTCAGGAGCCATGCTGACTCAGGGGGCTGTCGCCTTGGAGCTGTGGGTTTGGCAGCAGCTTGTGGGGTGGCGTGGAGATAGCTCAGCATGCCAGGGTTCAGTGGTAGTGGCTCCTTGGGAACCAGGGGTGTGGTGGCTGGAGTGGCAGGGGCTGAGAAGTGATGGAACTGGTGGCGTGGCTCAAGAATGCAGGGTGGGGGGGGACACAGCAGCTTGGGAAGGCAAGGGGCTATGGGGCTGGCAGTGGTGGTGTCTTTGAAGCCAGAGGAGGTGGCTCTGGGGCAAAAGTGTCTTGGGAGACAAAGAGCCAGTAAGGTTCAGAGGGGAGGAGGAGAAGTAGTGGGAGTCTTGCCATCAAACCACACTGTTTTCCCCTCTTCTGGCTGGGGCTAATCAGGCTGTGGGGAGCCCCTGCTCTCCACATGGTGGTGGGTCGCAGGCTGGGCCCCGTACTCCTGTCCCTTTACTCGGCTGGCAACTCTGTGCCTGGGGGTGGGGCGGGCCAACCCAGAGGTTGGGCTCTGCTCTCTTGCCCTGCCTCTGAGCTCGCCTGCTCCATCCTTGGTCTGGCTGGTCAGTCCTGGGGACAAACAGGGCTGGCCCAGTGGCCGGGTTCTGTTTTCCCTCCCCACCCCACTGCCTTTGGCTTCCTGGTGCGGCAATGGGGGAGGCAGCAGGGCAGCGCAGGGCCAATGGAACCAGGTGGCCCAACACAGTTACCCCCTCACAGACAGTTGCTTGTCCCCTTCCCTGCCCTGCAACTCTCCTGGCCAGGCTGGGGTTGGGCCTGGGGTGGAAGAGGCAGCAGGAGGTTTAACCTTCCAGGGAAGCTTCACCAAATGCTAGGGTTTACACCAGGGTTTTCAAACTTAGGGTCGGGACCCACTACTAGGTTGCAGGCCCTGGATTGTGATACCCGACACCACAGTCACCAAAAGACTAATCTCATCATAAAATGGAATCATAGTTGTTTGAAAGACCTGTTTTCTGTGCAATCATGTTGATTGTCATTAATTATGCTGCCATCCATTAATTATTTACTACTGTCTCCCAAATCCAAGTTTCCAGAGTTTTTCCTCTGACTGATGTCAGGGTGTTGTCACCAAACTCACTCCATTTATCTTGTTAAATATTGACACAACAGTAACTTTCCTGCAGTGCTCAGTGACATCCCTAGGGCAATGCCACTGCTTTAGGGAAGTGTGAAGGGCTAAGATGTAGAGCTGCCACATTTTCTTCCCTTTACTGGGATGTATGAGGACCACCAGAGCCTCAGAATCAAATCATCAATGCGGTAAAGTATCATCCAAACCCAAAATTATGGAAAAATTGACTGATAAAGAGGAAAAAGAATAGAAAAAGTAGCTTTCTCTGTGTGTTTTTCCTGCTTTTCTGTTAGATTTTACTGACAAATTATGATTCCTTAGGTTCTTCACTTTATGAGCAACACAAAACTTTACCCCTTGCAGAAGAACAACTAGATTGAGACTAGAGGCCAGAACTGTTTGATGACACCCAGCTGCAGTTTAATTAAGGAAGTTGAGAAGAACATCACCTCCCACTGGAACAGCAAGGAGACATGGTGAGACAGATGGAATTACGTCAATGGTAATTGGCCAGGACACTGTTTAGATTATACAATCGATCTGAAATTTTAATTGAAAAGCACCAGCACCATCCTCCAGCAAAGCTGGAGCGAGGATGGTTCAGACTGACAGATCATTCCACTTTAGCTGCCCATGTCTCAATGTCTGACAGAGAGGACACTGATAGATAGTAAAATACTCACTTCTGGGCCTTGGCTGGTTTTTCCGGCTTCTCTGGGTATGGGATGATTAGGTCAGTAGTTGAGTCAGGCTTCTGGAGCAGTGTGCCCAACTTAGTCTTTATCTCCTTTGCTCTACAGAGAGACAGAAAAGCAATAGTGACGAGAAGGTGGTGAGACAATCATGATTGGCAATGACATATAATCGTGTCCACCTGGCTTGACATAAGTAACTTGCTTCATTTCTTACAGGGCATAATTGGGATCATGAATGGAAGATTAAGTTGTATGCACAGTATGCTGGAGTAATCATGTCTGTCCTAGCTAAGCAGCAAGTCCTTGGGCTAGGAACTATGGGCAAGATAAACCAGAAAGATAAAACTCAGGTTCCATGTGAATAGCACATATACAGAGCAAGCTGTTACTTGGGCTAGTTCCTGCAAATTTATCAAGCCAATCAAAAACCTTTGGTTGAGTTTATAGCAAGTGAAATATAATGTGTGAATATCAATAAAGAAAGTTGTCTTTTTAGCTTTGGGTGTGGTACACCCTATATGCTTGAGTCTGATCAATGCAGCATAGCTTTTCTGTATCCCAAATAAAGGAGTCTGAGTGACAAAATCTAGAGTCAAACTGGGTGCTTGGGATCCCAAAGAAGAGTTCCAACAGCACCGGACCAGCAGGGCTGTCCCTAGGAGGGTGTGGGGCCCGGGACAATGGGCCTGTGGGGACCCCCCCCCATGGCACCTTGGTACTAGGGGGGGTGAGGTGGGCCAGCTCACAGGCTGGCCCCGCACTCCCACCCCTCCCCTGAGCCAGGGGCAGAGCAGGCCGATTCGGGGCTGGGCTCTGCTGTCCGGCCCTGCCTCTGGGATGCCCCTTTCCGCCCCTATGGTAGAACAGCCGGCCCAGGGGGATGTGCAAGCGAGCAGAGCCCAGCCTCTGGGCTGACCTGCTCCACCCCTGGGCTGGCTGTTCTGCCCTGGGGGGGTGGGGGTGAGCTGGCCCAACGCAGAGGCTGGCTCTGCACACTCCTGCCAGCCCCCTTCCCTGCTGCCTTCAGCACCACACCAAAGGCAGCAGGGAGGGGGCCGGGGGGTAGCATGGCTGTGGAGGGGCAGCGGTGCGAGCCCCATGCTGCCCTGCTCAGGGGAGGACAGTGCAGGGTGATAACAGGAGACAGGGGTGATCGCCCCTCTTGTCCCCCACTGGGACGGCCCAGTGGACAAGGTATTCTAAATAAGCCAAGTGGAAAATATCTTGGAGGGATCCCAACATCATGTTTCTACTGAATGTACCTTCTTGAGAAGGAAGCACAAGATCTGCCATTTATGTGGTGTCTCAACAGTATGGAATTGTTTTTCTCCCTTCTGTCTTGAAGATCACTTTCTACAGGCAGCCATTTTGTGCCTGGTTTAGTGCAGAAGCATGACAGTGGGCACTCCGTTATGGATTCCCAACACTTGTTTTTCCATGTTTATTTTTAACTTGGCTGTAAGCATAAGTCAATCAGGCTGAAAGCATGTGCCTGTCCTTTGCCTATAGAGCAGGCGCTGATTGAATGAAAGACATGTCATGCAGCAGCACCCTTGCTCGCTTGCTTTGGTGTGCAGACACTACCAACAGGCTGTGCCCCCATAGCAGTTAGGAACTAGGGTTTCTTTCCAAGGAAAATTTTGACTTTTTAGTGAAAAAATTTAAAACAGAAAAGCTTTAGACTGAAAATGGGTACTTTTCAACTTGGAAATGGTGGCTTGGGCTTCCTGGGACTTCTAGTTGCGGTGCCACATGGCCCCCTATTTTTAGGGACCCAGCATTCCAGGGGCTCCCAAAAATAGGGGCACTCATCAGAACACTGTGTTCTGGGGCCCCCTAAAAATAGACAGGAACACTGCTGGCCATGCATGGCAGGCAGCTGCAGGCCTCAGCCGGCTAGAAGAAAGAGTCTTCTAACTGGCTGAGAGCTGCTCCAAGCCAGGAGCTTTTAAAACTCCTGCTTGAAGTAAGCGCTCACTGATCATGTGCAGAGCCTCTGCACATGCTCAGTGAGAACGTCCTCCAGCCGGAGGAGCAGCAGCTGGTGGCCAGGCTGCGCTGCTCCAGTGGCCAATGTAAGGGGGCGAGAGGGGCGATTGGGGACAGTGCAGGATCAGACCAGCTGGGGGGGTGACGGGAGAGTGGGGGGACAGGATCAGGCTGGCAGGAGGGGTCCCGCACTGCCGTGAGGCAGGTACTACACCGGCGTGAGGTGTGCCCACCAAGTCAGGAGGGTTCCAGGACCCCCCAAATGCTATTTCAACCCCGGAGGGGGGGCAGGAGCTGGAGTGCAGGGGGGGGCACATGTGGGAGAGGATCACCCATGCCAGAGGGGTGGCCCTCCAAATTATACTTTCACTCCTGCCCACTCCCAATCACCATATACTCAAGTCCATCCATTTAACAAAGAAAA
>ML682021.1:30262223-30292527 GCA_007922195.1 Podocnemis expansa | reverse complement strand
GCTTCCCTGACCGGGAATCGAACCCAGGCCGCGGCGGTGAGAGCGCCGAATCCTATCCACTAGACGACCAGGGAGGCTGAGGGCCCGGCTGCCTGAGGACTAGGCTGCCCGACAAGCCCTTTCTCTCGGCCAGCCCGCTCCCCTGAGGCCCGCCAGCCCAGGGCTTCTCGCCCCTCGGGGCCTCAGTCTTAATGGCTGTGCGAGCCCAAGGGGCTTAATCGCTGTGTAGCGAGCCCCGGGCCCCAACTCTCGGGAGGAATCCGGCCTGCGCTCAGCAGTGGCAGGTTCCTCAGAGTGGCGCGCTGGGCGAACTTCCCCGGCATGCTCAGGCCACACGGCAGCTTAGTGTTTTCCTCTTCACTGTTTCCAGCAATTTATCTTAAAAGCTAAAAGTTAAAGACCTGTCATCACAGCTATATGTAGGACACGGTTTTGTGGTGTTAAGGTATCATTAGCAATTGAAAGCTTTTGAGCTTAGACTTAGTCGGGCTTTGTCAAATCCACTTTTTATGTCAAAGTCCAGGCATAGCAATAATTGGTATTAACAGCTTTCTGCACAACATTGCCATCACTTACTTACCCACACCCTAGCAAGTTTCAAAAACACAAATCAATAAATTGATTTGGCCTGTATACCTGTCACTGATATTTTCATTATGATCAGTGCAACTGAGCTTGCTAACAAATATCACATCTAAACATTGGAGGCTTTTAACTGTATTTATTCCCTACTCATATAGTTTAGCCATCAGCTTACCAGGCCACAGAGCTTAAATACAGACCAGTTTGCTCTTTTCAGCCCATCAGGCAGGCCAACAGGTAAGGAATCCTGCGAAAACCAGCTCGACTCATTTACTGTTTTGAGAGTTGAGCCAGCTAGCTCCATTCTCAATCTGATCTTATGCTCAAGCTCAAGGAAACTCAAACTCATAGGTCCTGGGTACTGAAGTCTCACACAGAGCAGAGGTCGTTGCATGCTAGTATTGGTGATGTACAGAAAACAGAAAAACAGGATGGTCATTATTATTACTTTGCTTTTCCCCTCTCTTCTGTCTCCTTTGCCTTATTATAATGTTTGAAATGACTACCTTGGTTTTGCACTTATAAGACTTTGTGGGATAACCCATGGCCATCCCTGGGGTAGGGTGAGAGGGGCAGTCTCCCAGGGTCCTGTGATTTGGGGGGGGCTCATGGGGTCCACATCGCTGCCCCCCCATGCCGGGGATGGGGATGCCGGCCAAAAGAGGCAGCCCAGTTCAGCACTGCCGGACCACTCCAGCATGTGCTCTGCTTTCAGCTCTGTGCTGGAGCAGTGGGGAGGGGGCAGAAGGCAGCATGGGGCCTGTATTGCTACTCCCTGCCCCAGCCATGGTGCATCTCACCTCCTTCCTGCTGTTCTGGCACAGAACTGAGAGCAACACACGTGGGGGGGGCGGACCAGCTGAATCGGACCACCTTTTTGGCTGGCTAGCTCAGTCACTGGCATGGGACGGCCGACACAGGGGTCTGTCCCTACCTTGTGCCAGCCACCCTCACTTACAGCGCCCAGTGGTGAGTGGGGTCCCACAGAGGGTGATTTGCCCAGGGAGCTGCAGCCCCCTAGGGACGGCCCTGGGATGACCACACAAGTGATAGAAATACACAAATCATTTTACACATAGGAGGTAATATAACCCTATCCTTGCTAAGCCAGCGGATAAACCATGCAGCTACAGAACCAATCATTTATTCTAAGCCTTTAACTTCCTCATCTTAATTCCCCAACATCTATCTCTAACATTCCAAAGTTAAGAGCCACTTTTAAGCAATAGTATATTTTTTTAAATGTGCCCACCCCAAAAAGGAAATTTGTCCTCGTTCTCCTGTCCTACCAGTAGTGGCAAGTGTTACAGAGTAGACATTGATGACTTCAGTCTTGGATAAATGACAGTTTAAGGTACAATGTCATCATTATTCACTGGGATCCAATGTCTAGCATATAACCAAACTAACTATTTAGTTCAAACTAGAATGCACAGCTAGTGCGAACTAATGGCTACGTTCGAACTTTTTAAGTTCATACCAAACATTACTTCACGTTTTGCCCATGCTTATTTCGAACTAAAATTTGAACTAAGTATGAAAGTCCAGACTAAGCACTGGATCTTATTAGTTCAGCCTAAGCTTTGCCTAGTCCAAACAAAGAAATTTCTTAGTTCAGACTAGACAAAGCCTAGTGTGGCCGTGTGCCAGAAGCTTCCTTAGTCTGGACCAATTTGGCAGTGGAGACATAGCCTCTGTGATTCATTTTGACTCTTTTAAAATCCCTCATGTTTCGTTTCATATTAAATCTATAGTTTTATGTACTGAAGGATTGGTTAGTAATGTTGTAGTTTTGGTAATGTCCATGCCCATATTGGTCTGTGTAATGTGGCTGGCCCGCTGGGGTCAGGAGACATAGGTTATAACTTTAAAAGACCCAGTGACTAGGTGGTGACCAGAAGAGCTGATGTACAACAAAGGGGGCTGTTTCTATTTCATTATGCTTCTTGATTACTGGTGTGGAAGATCAAGAACATGTTTTGTAGCTGATTTGGAGACTGATTTAAGTACCACCCATTATAGTTTTGTGAGTTTAGCTTCTGGTTTTGCTGCTTTCCCTGATTTTTCGCACATTCAGGGGGTTATCCCAAGAGGCCCAGGTCAGATCAGACCAAGTGCTCAGGATTCTATGCACTCAGCATGGTGGCTGAATTTCCTTTGCCCTACATGGATGGCCATCTCTCACCTGCTCCTCCTGTGGGATGGCATGGGCTGCATAGTTTCAGAAAGAAGGGAGAGAGTGGCCAGCTGCATAGGGAGCTCAGCTGACCTGCATCTGCTGAAAGGAAGGTGGCTTGAATGACCCTAAGGGTGACCATGAGCACTCTGAATGCTTGGTCTCCTTAGTGTGGAGGGCTGCATTTTAGTCTCATAATTCAAAGATCTTGAGAGTGATCCCCAGACAAAACCACACTTTCCTTTTGCTAAGGCTAGTTCTTCTGCCAGCTGCAAGCCATAGATTCCCTTCCTATAATTGGCACGTGAGGTACATATGCACACACAGAAACAGCTTACCTACCTCTTTACTAGCATCTCCCTGCTGGACTATCAGCCAGGGTTTGGGATTTTCAGTGTGCTGGCCAGGCTTCACTTCCTTTTCAGGGAAGGTTTTGCCTTTCACCCCTCCCTTACTCTTTCCTGCCTCATGTCCTCCAGCTGTATTGAAGTAACAAAGGAAGTTTATCTGCCACATCAAGAAATGGCATTTTTTGAGTGATGTCCTATGGGCTAATATTTATATAACTTCCTTTTCAGTTTTTCAAGGTAATTATGTTGTTTGAGGCAAAATATACCATGCAAAGTTCCTTTTTAAATGCTGTTCCATATTATCATGCTATCATGTTTGCAGCGTCAGGTAAGTGTGCTGAAGTGAAGCATGTCTCCAGGCATAAATCATAGCTGAAACCGCCAGGATGATCTCTCAAGTATGGCGGCTGGAGAGGTGCATTACAAAGGCAATGAAAAAGGGGCTCTCTGCCTCAGATGGGAGAAAATAAATCACACAGCAATGAGAAAGACTGTGAGGTCTCCCACCATTCCTTAACAAAATGGAAGTAGTGGGAAGGGTGTGTTCTGAAAACAAATACAGACACTTTGAACTCTTAGAGGCTTTTGGCCAGAGATTCTCCAACCTGGAACAGTTACAAGAAGGATTGGGCTCTGCGTAGGGATGGGGAGAGACTGGCTGCTAAGCCTTTATTTAGTCAGGTCTTGTGAGTTATTATGGACAGTAATGTTAGTTAGCATGTGTCTTACATCTTTTCTTTCCTTCTGGTAACTCCTGCCTCCTTTATTAAATGATTGTCCATTGATTTGCTATATACTTCCTTAAAATCATGCTGTAAACAGTAAACTAGTATTTGTTTCATCTAAACTTGTGTGATGCTGTCTGGGTCTAGGGGATTGTTTATGATTATTTTTCATATTAATATTTCATATTTGCAATTACCTATATGTGATATGCCATGTTTGGTGTCAATAGAAAGGCTATAATTTGCTAAGAATGATTATACGGTTTGTATGTAGGTATCATGCCTGTATTAGAAATCTATTTGTTTTTATGTGTCTTCCAAGTGATTTGTTCTGCAAAATTATTGTTCCCTTTAATAGCTCCCATCAGGGGCCACCCAGATGCAGTGGGCCCAAGAAGAAACCTGTCTGACCAGTTACCCTGACTGACCATGTAGCCCAACTCCATTTTGCTCTGTCAAGGACTCTGAGATAAAAGGCAGGGACCCATCTCCATTTTGTCTTTAGTCTTCAGCCTGTCTGCAACTGATACCCTCCTCTGGAACTATTCTCCTGGGACTGAACAAAGGACTGAGACCCACCCAGCTGGTGCTGGTGCTGGGTGTACACCAGAGGAGTGAGACTACTGCTCAAACTATAGGATCTTCAAGGATTTGCTTTCTATGGACTCTTAATCATTTGTATGTATGTGATCCACTTTGACCCTTTAACATCTCTCATACTTTGTTTTCCTTTTTTATTAAACCTTTAGCTGTAGTTACTAATTGATTGGCTTGCAGAGTAGTATTTTGGGTAAGATCCAAGCCTTGTTCTGGGTGATGTGGCTGGCCCTTTGGGATCAGGAGAACCTATTTCTTTAAGACACCCAGTGGCTAAAGGGGACCATAGGAACTGATGTGCAGTAAAGGGGCTGTTTCTGCTTTGTTATGCTCAGTGATGACCAGAGTGGGGGAATCAGGAGAAAGTTTTGTTACTGACTGGGAGACTGGTTTAAGTACCACCCATCAGTGGTTTGGGGATTTGGCCTCTGGTTTTGCAGCTTGCCCTGATTTTGGCACATTCACAAGCTTATCTCAGGAGGCCTGCGTGAGTCAGAGGGTCATGCTGCTGTCTCCCTGCTGCTGCCTTGCCTTCAGCAGCTAGCTGAAGGAAAGGGCAAAGCAGAAGCACAGCACCAGGTATATGGGCTAGCTCTCCTCACCCCCTTCCAACTCCCAGCACACAGGCCAGATAACACTGGGGAGGAAATGGCACTAGGAGGGAGGCCCCCCTTCCTCCACTGTGGAGTAAACAGCGCTCCTGCCTGCCTTGCCCCTGCCCACTCACTCCACCCTGAGTGGGTTAGTATCTGTCTCGGGCTTTCTGGGGGAGGGGTGGACCTTCTCCAGGGTCTGGGGATGAGCGGCCTCCATTCAGTGCTCAGGGAAAAGTAGCTTGAACGTCGCTGAATGTGCCATCTCCAAGTAGGGCCCTGCCCTAAGAAAGCCTCAACCAGATGCTGGCCACTCCTTTCCTTGGGCAGGTGGGCCAGCAGCTGGCCATGTATGATGAAGTAAGAAAACCTCTTGGGCTACTGTGGTACTTTTCTGTTCCTGTTCTTTGGTGATGGTATTCTGGTGATAGGACACAGGGGTGTGATAACTATAGGTACCACTAGGGGGGAAGAGGCTTTAGTGCGAGCTTACCTGGACCCCCTGGGGGGTGACAGGTTGTGGCCGGTTTAGACCAGGGGCAGGGCAGCTGGATGTGGAGGAGAACAAACGGAGGAGAGGGGAAGAAGGAAGATGGAGGTCGGAGGGGCAGGACCTCCGGGGCTCATCCTGGGGGTTTACTGTCAGCCCTCCTGGTTGATCTGAGAGCCAACTGTCCTAGCTGCTGTGCAAAGTGGATTGCTAATAAACCCTCTGACTGCTACACTGACTGAGTGTCACTGCTGATTGGGATGGCTGGGACCCTCGTGGAGGGAGGACCCCCACCCCCAAGGGAGACCAGACAGAGCAAGGGTCGGACCCTCTGGGCCTGGATTTGGAAGCAGGCTACAGGTAGTGTGGAGACCTGGGTGAACAGGAGAAGGCTCCACCGTAGCAGAGTCCTGGTGGGCTGTGAAAAGAGGGGATCCAAGAGGCTTTTCTGGGTTCTCCGTGACACCATGAACAGGGCATGCAGTAATGCTGCTTTGCAGCAGAGGAAGGGGGGCCTGGAGCAGTGGGAAAAGCTGCTGGCCCCTCCTCTCTGTTGGTGTAGCCAAGGCAGGAGAGGAGGGGTGGGAAATTTAAATCCCTCCTTCTCCTCCAGCCCTGGCTGTATGTTTGGAGGTGGCAGCTCCTCAGGAGTGGGGCTGGCCCAGATGGGGTGCCTTGGGGGTACAGAGGAGATGGGGCATAGCCAGACCATGAGGGTCTGGGAGGCGGCCACAGTGTGGGCTTCCATACCCCAGGGTTGGAGATGCTGTGCTGCGAGGGGTAGGCTGGAACTGGGCTGCAGCATAGGGCTGTGGCGGCATGTCACTGGGGGTGACAGAAGCTATGGCATGGGGAACAGTTGGGAAGAAACTGGAGTGCAGAGCCAGGCTGCTGCAGGGGAGGCAGTCTCATATCTCCATGGGCGGGGGGTGCAGGGCCTGTGCCCCAACTCTTTTTTAGGAAGCAACACTCCTGCCTGCCCCCCAGCACTGTTCTATCCAGCAAAGAGGCTGTGGCCACCCCACCCCAACATTCTTCCCCATGTGGTAGGAGAGTGGGGGTTCCAGTTGGCACCCCAAAACTGGGCAGCCTGGGCTGGGGACCTTCTAATGCAGCCATGGTGCTGGACACCTGCAGGGCTGAAAACCATATACCAGCAGATTTTGTTACTTTGGTTATTCTGACAGAAATGGAGATGGTAACAAGATCTGCTGGCACATGGTTTTTCGGGTCTACACCAGCCTGGTAGCTGCCATCTGGAGCTGTCACCTTTGTCTCTCTTGTTCCCTTTGTCCTTTGCATCTCCCCATTCAGAGCCCCCTGACCTGTGGGGGAAGGGACTTCACAGGGCAGGGGGGGAGGTAGGGCATGAGGTGGGGAGCAGAGACAAATGTGACTTGGCTCCTTGGCACCAGGAAGCCTTGACACGCCATTGCCCCACCACCAGTGAAGCAGCATGGGGCCTGTGCAGCTGCCCATGCACCTCCTGCCACACTGCCCTTGGCAGCACGCCAAAGGCAATAGGTGGGGTGGCAGCATGGAGCCCAGCCTTTGGGCTGGCCTACCTTACCCTCCCCAGTGCAGGGGGGTGGTGGAGGTCCCCACAGGCCTATTGGCCCAGGAATGCTCCTTGGCCTGCAACAAATGTTCTGCCCTCCAACATAGCCCCCCACATCAAATGAGTTTGACACCCCTCACTTAATCAAGCCATATTCCATCAGGGGCTCATTCACCTGCTTATCCACCAATGGGATATATGTCATTATCTTCCAACAATACCCTTCTATCTTATAGATCAGACAAGCCGGACTGCCTCTGCACAAGAGAATAAATGGACACAAATCTGACAGCAGAAATAAGAACGTTGAAAACCCAGTAGGAAATCACTTTAATCTCCCAGGTCTTCCAGTTATGGACTTATCTGTATCTATCCTCACACATTTACTCTAGATCAAGGCTTTAAAGAGAGACTTCAGAGTCAGTATTCGTATGCAAATTTGATGCCATCAATTTCAGTCTAATATAGATGCGAATTGACTTTCCCCACTATAAACACTAGACTTTAAAAGTACCACAGGTACTGTCTTTTGTTTTTCATTACTAACAGCAACTCTCACCTTTCTCAGCCTCACCACTTTCTGATATGTTGTGTTTGATGTGACCCAGGGGCACCTGAGCACCCTGGGGAACAGGAAGTTCATGCCTGGGCATGCCTGTCAGGCAACATGGTCAGAGCCTGCGATAGCCATGGCAGCCCAGGCCGGAACCTCCGCAGGAGGGCGACGCATGTCCCCTGTGTGGACCCCCAGGGAGGTTAACTGCCTCCTCGGCATCTGGCAGAGACCAGAGATCATATCCTGGTTCCGGGCCTTGCACCGGAACTGGGACATTCACTCAGACGTTGCCGCGGCAATGTCCGAGGTGGGCCACCCCCGGACCACCGAGCAGGTCCGAAGTAAGGTGAAGTCCTTACGACAGGACCATGCTCAGACCCAGGAGGCCCAGGAGGTTCAGGGGGCAGGGAGCTCTGCCATATGCCCCTACTACAAGGAGCTCCATGCATTCCTGGGTCCAGAGCCCAGCAGTCTCCCCACTGAGGATCTGGACACAGGAGACCATCGGAGCCCTTCGTCGGGCCCGGAGGCACCGGGCTCCGATGTGTCCGTTGGGGGGCTTCCAGTCACAGCACCACCGGTGGCAGAGGCCACCCCGAGCAGCCTGGACCTGTTCGCCAGCCCAGAGCTGCTGAGCAGCAGTGAGGACCAGGGACCCTCCACCATCTTGGCCCCTGGGTCCAAGACAGAGCCCGGGACATTGCACCAGACCTCTGGAGCCCCTGTGGGTAAGTATTCCCCTCCCACTGAGGGACACAGGGCTGGGCCTGTCCAGCAGGTCACGGGCAAGGAGGGGTCCAGGGCCGGGCACCAGGGCAGGTAGGGCACAGGGTTTGCGGGTGCAAAGCCCCCCCCCCTTGGCCACGGGTCCCACAGAGATAGCTGGCACCAGGGTCACAGGACCCTGTGTGCCCAGGGGTGGCGAACAGGGGCTGGCTGGTAAGGATGCAGCAGCATCTTGGGTGGGGTGGAGAGCATGCAGGCCACATTACTGGCAAGTGGCCTTGGGAGACCCCCTAGAGCAAGGCATGGCTGTGTCCAGCTCACCCTCATGGGCACCACTAGCATTTGTGCCTCCAGGGCATAGTTCCGAGATGTCTGGCAAAAGGAGAACATGGTCCCCTTTTTACTGTCCTGTTCTTCTTTCTATCCTCACATTCTCTGTCTGGCAGACAGTTTAAAATACAGGAGTTTCTCAGGCTTTTTACTGTAGGGGTTGAAGGATCCTGGAATGCCAGAGAATACTGATTAGTACAGGAAAGTGTTCCAGGGCCCCTTATGCCCCGATGACTACCACAGCCAGACATTTTTGCCCAGGGTCCTCCAATGCCCTCTGTTGGGTACTGTCCTGGCCTCCTTCTGAGGCTTTGGGGACCAGGAGCCCTACCCCAGGGCAATGTCCCATGGGATCCTGGGACCTGCTGACTGTCAGGGCAGAGGTGTGTGCTGCAGACAGGCTGCACACAGACAGGGCCAGCAGGTGGTGGGGGCCAACTGTATGTTCTGCTTCCCTCCAGCAGGTCATGGAGCTGCTCGCCAGGCACCAGCATCAGCAGCCAATGGCAGAGCCCCAGGGCACCCTGGTGGTGGAGGAGGGCCCCCCGGATGCACGCCAAACTCCTTGAGAGCCTGGAGGAGCTTGGGGAGCAGATGCAGGCTTCCACCCAGGCCTGGTGGAGGGAGCAGGTGCAATGGCAGGAGGCTGCCCTCCAGACCATGGAGCAGGGCGCCGCGGTGGAGGGCAGGATGGTCAGGGCGATGGAGCACCTCATGGACCATCTGCCAGCCGCCATCACTGACCACGCAGCTGCCATCTGGGAGCTGGCAGAGAGGTTGGCCCCGCCACACCGCGATGATGGTTCACCGCCTGGCCCTCCCTGGAGGCGATGATGGGCAAAGGGCATGGGTGGGGTATGCCACCCCCCCGGACCCTCCCACAGGCCATGCCTGAACTCCCCTCTGCCCCCTGGACTCTTAAACCCCCTTTCCCAAGTTGCTGCCCTCTCCTCTGGACTGGCCCCACATTGTCGCATCCCGTATCCCCCCCACCCTTCCCTGCCCGCACCCCTGATTGTGAAATAAATAGATTAGCACATATTTGTGGTTTCAAGTGGTTTTATTGGGGGTAGTTGACAGTGTGGGTGGCGGGGTGGGGGCTGGCTGTGGGTGAACGGGGGAGAGGGTGGTGTGGGGCAAGGCAGGCCTGGCTTTCACAGTTCCTCCTCGGTGAAGGCAGTCCGGACGGTGTCACGAACAAACAGGGTTTGCTGGGATGGCTGTTCCCATGTGGGCACAGGTCTGGGCTTCGCATAGTCCCTGCCGAGGACTCAGGCCTCAGCTTCCCATGCAGGTGGAATGGGCTCACCGTGCTGTTCACAGTAGTTGTGGAGGGCCACACATGCACCGATCACTTGGGGCAGTGTCCTCTCTGCCAGGTGGAGGTGGGTGAGGAGGCACCTCCAGGGGGCCTTGAGGCAGCCGAATGCCCACTCCACAATCTGGCAGCACCGGGTCAGGTGGCAATTGAAGATCTGCCACAAGGGGTTGAGGGGCCCTGCATACGGCCACATGAGCCATGGCTGCAGGGCATAGGCCGCGTCTGCCACAGTGAGGACGGGCACCTCTACTCCCCCAAGATTGATGTTGTGAGGGGTGAAGAAGGTGCCTGCCTCCATGTTCCAGTAGAGGGCAGAGTTCTGGAGGACCCTGGCGTCATGGGCCCTCCCTGGCCATCTGACATAACAGTTCTGGAACTAGCCCCAGTGGTCCACAAGATCCTGGATGATGATTGAATGGTACCCCTTGCGGTTGTGGTACTCAGCAGCCCTGTGTTCCGGGGCTTGCACAGGGATGTGCGTGGTGTCGAGGATCCCCACACGGTTGGGGAAGTCGAGGGTGGCCATGCCTGGGATGGTGTCCTGCAGCTCCCCTGGTCTCACCAGACGTCACAGCAGGACCCGGTTGATGGCCCTGGTGACCTCGACGAGGATGGTACCAGTGGTGGACCTCCCGATGCCAAAGAGGTGTGCCACTGACCTGTGTGACTCTGGAGTGGCCATTTTCCAGAGGGCGATGGCCACTCTTTTGTCCACGGGGATGGCAGGCCTCATGGGGGTGTCCCTGTGGTGCAGCAGAGGAGCAAGTTCCGTGACCAGGAGGGTGAAGCTGGCCCTGGTCATGCAGAAGTTCCTCTTCCAGTTGTCATCCCTCCAGTGCACAGTATGACCCGCTCCCACCAGGCTGGGCTGGTCTCCCAGGCCCAGACCTGGCGAGGCATGGAGGGGGGCAGGGGCAGTAGCTCTGCCCTGAGCACGAGGTGGAGGAAAGCCTTGGGCAGAGGCTGGTCATCCTCTGGGTCTGCAAGCACAGTGTCCCACATGCACAGGACACTCTGCAGGTGGTTGGAAAGGCTGGCTGTGGCACGGCACTGTCTGGGCAACTGGGCAAAGTCCATCACTTGCAGCATGCTGCTAGCCTGAGTGGACAGGGAAGTGAGGTCGGGGCCAGCTTTTATGGGATTGGCTAGCAACATGGCTGCCGACATGGCCCAGGGAGGTGGCCATGTTGCCACATTTCGCATGATGCCCTGCCCCGAAGTGAAATAGCATGCCACAGTGTGGACATGCTATTTCGATTCCTGCTTTTTTTCTTATTTTGAAATAGCTTTTTTGTAATTTTGAAATAACGTGTTATTTCAAAACAGCTTGTTTTGAAATAGCTTGTTTTAAAACAAGCACTTGTGTGTGGACATAGCCTAAGAGTCCACTGTAATACTCATTCTCCCAAGAGGGAGGGGCAGCAAACCAGGGTCTCCAGTCCTTCGTAGGGCAGGACCATCAAGTCTCTAGCCCTTTGGCAGAACAAAGTCACAACAAAGTCTTTAGGATATGGGAGGAAGGAATGGCAGTGCTACCTCTAGAGTCCACAATTCATGGAGGAGCTCAGTGTAAGGAGAGGAATCAGCAGAAGCATAGGGTCACACAACTCCACTGTGTCCCAGGCAGCAGTCAGCAGGGTCCTGGCCACAACACACTGACCCTGAGGTGTGGCCCATAGCAGAGGATTGAGACTCACATTCCCCTGGGTCACTGCTGGACCCACATCTCAAAAATACCTCATCTATCGGCTCCTGAGGGTAGTCACCCAGGGATAGGTTGTAGAACCCCTCCATCTCATCAGGCAGTGGCAGGTCTGGTAGCCCCTCAGGTTCATCAGCAGATGGCATCTCCTCCAGGTCACACATCTTGGGGGCCAGGGGTCCTCAGCAGCCAGAGGCAGTTTCTCCAAGTCACAAGAAGCGGGCAGAGACTCAGTGTCCCCACCAGGAGGTGACTCATGAGCTGTGTTCTCACCAACAAAGCCAAAGGGGAGGTAACACAGCGGGTTATTTCGATACAGTTGTTTCGAAACAACCGTATATCAAAATAACACTTATTCTGAAACAACTTATTTCAAATTAACAAAATGCTAATTCGAAATAAGAAAAAAAGCGGGAATTGAAATAGCAGGTTCACACAGTGGGCATGCTATTTCGCCCCAGGGGCAGGGCACCATGGGAGGTGTGGCAACATGGCCGCCTCACTGGGCCATGTCAGCGGCCATGTTGCTAGCCAATCCCATAAAAGCTGGCCCTGACCTCACTTCCCTGTCCACCCAGGCTAGCAGCGTGCTGCAAGCCATGGACAGTGCCCGGCAGCCCAGACGGCACCGTGCCACCCAGGGACCCTCTGCCCGCCTGCAGGGTGCCCTGCACATGCGGGCCACCCTGTTTGTGGACACAGAGGGTGCCGAGCCTCCACACCAGGCCTTCATCCACCTCATACTCAGGGATGACCTCGTGCCCCTGCCCTCCCCTGTGCCCCGCCAGCTCTGGGTTCAGCCCGGACTGGTGGGAGCGGGTCGTCCTGCGCACCTGGGGCGACGAGGACTGGTGGCGCAACCTCCGCATGACCAGGGACAGCTTCACTGCCCTGGTCATGGAGCTCGCCCCGTACCTGCACTGCAGAGACACCCCGATGAGGCGTGCCATCCTGGTGGACAAAAGAGTGGCCATTGCCCTGTGGAAGATGGCCACTCCAGAGTCCCACCGTGCAGTGGCACACCTCTTTGGAGTCAGGTGATCCACCATCTGTGCCATCCTCCACGAGGTCACCAGGGCCATCAACCAGGTCCTGATGCGGTGCCTGGTGAGAGCAGGGCAGCTTCAGGACATCATCCTGGGGATGGCTGCCCTTGGTTTCCCCAACTGTGTGGTGGTCCTTGATGCCACCCACATCCCTGTGCGAGCCCCGGAGCACAGGGCAGCGGAGTACCGCAACTGGCGAGTGTACCACTCCATGCTCCTGCAGGCCCTCGTGGACCACCGGGGCCGCTTCCAGAACATCTATGTCAGATGGCCAGGGAGGGCCCATGATGCCCGGGTCCTCTGGAACTCCTCCCTCCACCGGGACATGGAGGCGGGCACCTTCTTCCCCCAGCACGACATCCATCTCGGGGGCGTAGTGGTGCCTGTCCTCATCGTGGCCAACACGGCCTACCCCTTGCGGCCCTGGCTCATGCGGCCATATGCCGGGCCCCTGGACCCAAGCAGGCAGCTTTTCAACAAACACCTGACCGGCTGCCACCAGGTCATGGAGCAAGCGTTCGGCCACCTCAAGGCCCGCTGGCGGTGCCTGCTCACCCATCTCCACCTTGCAGAGAGGACCCTGCCCCACGTCATCAGGGCATGTGTGGGCCTCAACAATTACTGTGACCTGCGGGGAGCGCCCATCCAGTCAGCATGTGAGGCTGAGGCCCGACTCCTCACCGTGGACCTCACGGAGCCTGGACCCATGCCCACAAGGGAACAGCCATCCCAATGGGCCCTCGCCGTGCACGATGCCCTCCGGGTCGCATTCATGGAGGGGGACCTGTGAGGGCCAGGCCCGCCCTGCCCTACACCACCCTCTCCCCCATCCACCCACCGCCAGCCCCCACCTGTCCACCCACACTGTCCAACAACCCCAATAAAAAGACTGAAACACAAAAAGATGGTGCAGCATGGGTTTATTAACAACGGGGGTTTGGGGCGGGGGGAAGGGGGTTCCCGGGGTGTCAGTGAGGGGGGCAGCAACTTGGGAGGGGAAGGGGGTTCCGGAGGTGTCAGGGAGGGGGCAGCAACTTGGGAGGGGAAGGGGATGTAAAAGTCCAGGGGGAAGGGGGGAGGTCAGGCAAGGGCCAGGGGGGGACTCGGGGGGGGGGTGTGGCACACCCCGGCCGCACCCACAGCCGCCTTCCAGCCAGCGTCACCTCTGGGGACGTCCTGGCGGTGAGCCCCCCGCAGGCTGTGGTGGTGGCAGCCGTGCAGCGAGCTCTCTGATGGCAGCCGGCAGTTGGTCGGCGAGGCGGCCCAGGGCGGTGGCTAGCTCGGTCTCCACCTCGATGACACGTTACAGCCGCTGGCGCTGCTCCTGTCGCCAGGCCTGGGTGGAGGCCTCCATCCGTTCACCCAGGTCCTCTAGGACCTCGAGGAGCTCCAAGTGGGTCCGTGGGGCCCTCCTCCTCTGACAGTGTGCCCGGGGGCTCAGGCGTCCGGCTGCCAGTGGTGGTGGCAGCT
Source organism: Podocnemis expansa (assembly GCA_007922195.1). Taxonomy (NCBI): domain Eukaryota; kingdom Metazoa; phylum Chordata; order Testudines; family Podocnemididae; genus Podocnemis; species Podocnemis expansa. Next base: position 30,278,305 of record ML682021.1, on the reverse strand, counting down.
GGCGAGGGGCAGCCCTGCGACCTGCCGGAGGGAAGCAAAAGACACAGTCAGCCCCTGCCACCTGTTGGCCCTTTCTGTTTGCGCCTGTCCGCTGCACACACCCCTGCCCTGACTGCCAGAGGGTCCCGGGACCCAGTGGGGGAGTGCCCTGAGGTAGGGTTCCCAGTCCCCAAGGCCTCAGAAATGAGGCCAGGGCAGTACCCGGCGGGGGACATTTGGGGACCCTGGGCGGCGACTTTGTCTGGCTGGGGTAGTCGTCGGGATCTAGGGGGCCCTGGACCACCTGCCTGTACAGACCAGTATTCTATGGCAATGCAGGCTCCTTCCACCCCTCCGGTCAGATGCCTGGCAAACCCCTGTACTTTACACAGCCCGCCGGACTGGGACTGTGAGGCTAGAAAGAGGCACAGGACGGTACAAAGGGGACCGTGTCCTCCTCCTGCCTGCCATCTGGGAACCGTACCCAGGGGGCGGACGTGCCGGTTGTGCCCACAGGGGTGGGCTGGACTCGGTCACACCTTGATCTAGGGGGTCCCCCACGGCTACCTGCCAGTGGTGTGGCCCGCATGCTGTCCACCCCACCTGGGATGCGGTCACATCTCCACCGGCTGGCCCCTGTCCACCGCCCCTGGGTGCACAGGCCCCTGTGTGCCCAGTGCCACCCATCCCCATGGGACCTGTGGCCACGGGGGTGCCTTTGCACCCACCAACCCTGTGCCCTACCTGCCCTGGTACCCAGCCCTGGCCCCCTCACTGCCTGGGACCTGCTGGACAGGCCCAGCCCTGTGTGCCTCGGTGGGGGGGGGCTACTTACCGACAGGGGATCCGGACATCCGTCGTGCCGTCCCTGGCTCCGTGTCGGACCCTGGGGCGGTGGTTGGCCCCTGGTCCTCCCCGCAGCTCTCCGCCTCAGGCCTGGCAAAGAGCTCAGGGCTGCTGGGGGTGGCCTCCGCCACAGGTGGTGGTGGCGCGGCCAGAGGCACCCCGACTGACATGTCAGACCCCTGGGCCTCTGGGCCCGACGAGGGGCTCGGATGCCCTCCTGAGTCCAGAGCCACAGCAGGGTGGCCGCTGGGCTCTGGACCCAGGAAGGCATGGAGCTCATCATAATAGGGGCAGGTGATGGAGCTCCCTGCCCCCTGGAGCTCCCGGGCCTCCCGGGTCCGGGCATGCTCCTGTCGGAGCTTTTTGATTTTCCTTCAGACCTGCTCCAGGGTTCAGGGGTGGCCCGCTGCGGACATCTCCACGGCGATGTCCGTGTATACGTCCCGGTTCCGGTGCGATGACCAGAACTGGGACAGGATGTCTGAGTGTTGCCAGATCCCCAGCAGGCACAGGGTATCCTCCCTGGTCCATACTGGGGCCCTGCGTCGCTCCCCAGCGGAGGAGCCTGCCTAGGCGGCCATGTGCCTGTCAGGCAGTGTGCACGCTGGCTGACAGGCATGCCCAGACTCGAATTTCCTGTTCCCCAGCGTGCTGGGCACCCTAGGAGGAAGGTCAGACGGTTGTTATGATACAACCGTTGTTTCGAAACAACACGTTCGTACGGCGTTGTTTTGAAACAACTTATTTTGGAACAAAGTTGTTTCGTCCCTGCATGGGGATTAACTTGTTTCAGAACGATGTTGTTGTTTAGGAACAACAGGAACTGTTGTTCCGAAACAACCGTGCGTCGTGTGAACAGCCAAAACCTTATTTCGAAACAACCTCTGTTGTTTCAAAATAAGGGGGCTGTGTGAACACACCCATGGGCACCAATAGGCCTCCCTGCTAGCAGCTCCTCCTCAGGGGTTGTGGCAGCCCAGGGCTCAGGCGTTACCTCCCAGTATCCAACCATGGATGGCCCCCACCAGATGCCAGGGCCCAGTTCTGCAGGCCAGAGCCTGGCTTTGCCGCAGGGCAGCCTAGGGTCAGGAGAGATCAGAAATACATCCTTCCCCTTTGGTAGCTTGAGCTGTACTGAGCTGGCTACCTCTCTTCTTATACTCTCTGTCCTGCCCCTCTGCTTCTGGCCTGATTGACAGGCCACTCCTGGCTTCGCCTCCTGAAGTCAGGCAGATCCTTCTGGGCTATCTCTGAGGGGGGCCATGCTTTCCCACTACACCACGTAAAGCAAGTCCTTGAAAGAATCTGGAGTTTGCAGCTTGTTCAGTTCCTCTGGTAGACACTCAGTACCTTGGTGGGTCTCAGTCTTTTGTTCAGTTGCAGACGAATAGATCCAGAGCTTGGAGTAGATTGTAGACTGAAGATGACTGATGATTGAAGACAAAACCGAGTTAGGCGCAGCTACTTTCATCAATTCTGGCCTTCCCCCTGCTGTGTGGAGTTTTTACAAATCAAAATAGAATTGAGTCATGTGGCCAAGCCCTAGTGGGTCAAGAGGTTTCTCTCTGGGTCCCCTATCCTCCTGAGAGTCTATAGATATCCTGTCTGGAGTTTCCCAGAAGCACATATATTGGAACATAGATGTAACAAACATATTCATAACTTCAAAAACAGATGTGATACCTACACATAAACAATACACAAAGGGGTAACTGTGTTAGTCTAATTCACCAAAATAAAAAAGGAGTCCCATGGCACTTGTAAAGCCTAACAGATGTATTTATTTCACACAATTTTGTGGGAGAAAATCCCACTTCATCAGATGCTTTGAAGATGAGGCAAATTACAGAAGGGGGGAAAATAAATGCAGGGAAGGGTAAGTCATGGGAACAGGTCACATTGTAGTATTGAATCAAAATAGTTGTTAAGATTGAAACAATATAATAATTCCTATCAAATTATAATCTTTCTATTGGTACCAAAAATAGCATATCTCATATGGATTATTTCAGTTATGAAATATTGATATGAAATAGTACCAAAAATGATCCCCAAAATTCAAAGTGTCATATTTGAATCTGTAGAACTTGTTTTATTTGCTGAAGTAATCTAACCCAATGCAGTGAAATATAACCACAGGATTTATCTTCCCTCCCTTACTGTATTTTTTTATTTTTTATTTTTCAGTGTAAGCTCTCTCCACTCTGGCATCTGATGAAGTGGGACTTTACCCACAAAAGATTATGTGAAAAATAAATGTTTTCATCTTTAAAAGTGCCACAGGACTCCTTGTTTGTTTTGCTGAACTAGACTAACACGGCTACCCCTTTGGAACTTATCACCCCCTAAATTTCACTTATCCTATTCAGAAATAGCTACCACATATTTCAGGATTAACACTGTTCTTAAAATACAGAGTCCTGTGGCACTTTTAAAGACTAAAACATGTATTTATTGCATGAATTTTCATGGGTAAAATCCTGCTTCATCAAGTGCATGCCCATGAAAGCTCATGCAGTAAATAAATTTGTTAGTTTTTAAAAGTGTTACAGGACTTCTTTGTTTTGTTGACATAAACTAACATCGCTGCCCCTTTGGAATTGCTCTTGAGGAGGAGAGACTGTAAATAGTTCTTATTTTTATGGCTGACTGACTGACAGAATTCCAGCTCTACATAAACCACCAGTGTGGTCCCAGGGAACTAGACCATCTTATCTATGACCAGGATTTCTCATTTGGGTTTCTCTCTCATTTCCTCATTTGCTGTACTTTCTATTTTATTTGCCTCTCTTTTCACTAATCTACCCGCAAACTTTGCTAGCTCTCCCTGACTGTGTCCTTCTTAACTTCTTTAAAGTGACCCTGTTTCTATGACATGTTTTCCTTTGTTCCCCATGTGTTCTGTGCCAGCTATCATGGAAAGTTTTTACTAGCAGCAAGGGCTCCAAAACCAGGAAGGTCAAAAAGAACATGCAAACCTCCCCTGCCACCTCTGATTGATTTCATTTTGACAATGAAAGGGAAATGAAAGCTAGAAAAATGCCCTTCAAGTAGCAAATGTTATTTTGCTCAGATGAGTAAATTTCACCCTCTGTAGGAGGGAGAGTCACCAGCGGAATCGTCAAAAAGTGCCTCCCTCCTTCAGGCCAACTGTCCAGGAGGCTGAGCACTCCCCCTGCTGGCCAGGAGAAAGTTCTTCAGGGGCTGGGGCCTGGAACTCAGGAAGCAGGTCAAGGGGAAGGGAGGACAATATAAGGGAATGGACCAGACAGCCATAGGGGAGGAGGTGTACAGCAGAGCCTGGATGTGGGTCACCCTGGTGTGAGGACTGAAGGCTTGAGTGTAGGCAGCCCCTGTGTGAGGACTTGAGGCCTAACTGCTGGCTAGACTTCCCTGTATACTCTGCTGCAAGGTGAGGACTTGGAAGAGTTACCTTCTGCTGAAGATACCATGGATCTGGTGGACTCTAACACCAATGATTTGGAGGAGCTACCTTCTACTGAAGACTACCCAGATCTGGCTAGCCCTCTCACTAATGACCTAGAGGAGCTACCCCTTGCAGAGGACCTGGGCAGTATGCCAGACTTGCCACCTCCTGGGGATGAAGGTTTGACTGGAATCCCTCTCATGTTTTATCTGGAAGACTGAATTGGGGAGGCAAGGAGGGGAAAGAAGGGAGGAAGTAGCCCAGGGGAGTGTGGGCCGGTTTTACTGAGTATGTAATTGAGGCTGGTGTGTTTTGGTGGGAGCACCACTGGCATTCTGGTGGCCTTGCAGCCACCAGGTAGGGCCCTGGGCTGAGATGCAGTGGAGTGGGTGGGCCTGTGTCTCCCTCCCCTGCAACAAATACCCCTGTCAGCCCTGTCATACTAAACCCTACCTGAATCCTACTGATTGTAAATGGCGTTGCCTGCCAGGAGGGCTGAAGGCCTAGAATATTTGGCTGCCTCACCCTGGTAGGGGGGGTTAGTGGGCAGAGATTTATGTGCCACCTCAGCCACTAAGGGGACATGAGGCCCCCTGCTGGAGGGGCCATCCAGCAACTGAGGATGTGTGGCTTTACACCCTCTTTGAATATGGGAATAGTAATATTTAATCATGGCTCAACCCATTGAATAGTTATAAAAACTGCACATCACTTAATTGCATAATCCATTTCTGCTCTGTGACAGATTGCAGCAACCAGATACATGAGTAATTTTGGATCTGGGACTCCAGCCTAGATCTACAAGGGTATTTAGGTGTTTAACTCCCATTGATTTCTGGGCTTGTCCCTCAATATTAACAGGATGTACACATATAAATTGTGATACAACTGGAAAACATTCATTGTAATAGGGAGTATATGATGAAAAACCCTATATTACTAAAGAATGTAAATTGTTTTATTCATTGAGGGAGTAACTTTTAAAAGGATTTCAGTGAGGTGGGGTATATTTTTAAAATACATTTAGCTTTCTAAAGATGCGCATAGATGTAAAATCAGATTTTCAGAAATGCCAAGGCTCCTACAGTGGTGTCCACAAATGTGCTTAGGCACTTATGAGTGCTGTTTTTAGGTATCACTGTGATGCACCAGACTACCACTTGGCTGCTGCTAACCCTGAAAGCACATAAATTCACTCAGAGTCTTTGTTTTTCACCCCAAGCAGGCAAACCAAAGCCTCATTCTCAATGACCACCTCTTGCCTCAGCACCTAAGCAATTCACAAACTGGGAAGGATAAAGAGGGTAGCTACCTGAGTTGTGAATGTGTGGAGGAGTGCAGGGAGGTATTTGGTAGAAAGTTTCTGAGCATGCCAACTGGACCAGGCCTCTCAGGCACATTCACACAAATGTCAAGCTGTGAGAAGAAAGGAGGGTGACCTTTCTTATAATCTTTAGCTCAGGGGATAGAGTACTCACCCAGGATGTGGGAAGTTCAAGTTCCCACTCTCTGTAAGGGGGGAAGAAGTGATTTAAACAAGCTGTTCCCTGAGTGTCCCAATCATTAGAAGCTATGAAACAGTTTGAAGCAGGGAATTGAATCACTATCTCTTATTGAAGTTATTCTGCTTCTAATTAAAACAATTGAATATTTAAATATTAATGGGTCCAAGGAAAAAGTTAGGGTATACCCTCATGGCTAGGGAACTTCCCAGGGAAGTGCCTGATCCCTTGTTCAAATCTTTTCTCCTATTCTGGAGGAGAGGTGAATTGAACTGGGGTTTCCCCACACCTTGGGGATGTTAAAGTTTACAAGGAACCCCCCCCCCCCCCGCCGGGGAAACAATATGGGTAAAGTGTGCAGGTTCTTTTGAAAATCCCACTGGACACTTAAATACTTTTAGAAATTGGCCCTGTAATATCTGTCACAACAGGGGTGTTGCTGGCACCTGCCACAAGGGGCACATGCCCCATGTCCCAGTGCCAGTTCCCCAAGTGTCTGGGGCAGTCCCTGCTTTTCCTGGCCCTGGCCCCAGCTGGAAATCCAGGGCCAGTCACCAGTGGCAGCGCCAGCCTCTCCTGGCCTGTTCCCTGCTGGGAATTCAGGGCTAAGCTGGTGGGAAGAGGAGCCTGAGGACAGATTGGGCCCAGGTGGGGAATCAGGACCATGGGGTCGGGACTCAGCCAAGGGCATGCCCATGCCCATGCCCTGGGTCTTTCCCTGGGCCAGTGATGCTCCTGTGTCACAGGCTGCTCCAGAATCTTGTCTGGTTTGCTGCTGTGACCCTCCCCACCTACATTGGATTCTTCTCCTGAACCCTGACTTACCCTACTTTGCTAGATGACCACTCACACCAGTCTCCTGCAGTCCCAAGCAGTGGATGTGCACCCTTAGGCCTCACAGTTACCGAGCAAGTGCCTCCAAGCCCCAGATACTACCCTGGGAACTCCCATCCTACAGAGATTGAGAGCCACCCCCCCCATAGACTCATATGCATCCATTTAACATTGAAATAGATTGTGCCCGGCTTCCCTCACTCTTACTCTCTAAAGTCCACACAGTTTTAGATGATAAAAACTACTGGTTTATTGATTAGAATATGATTTTAAGTGAGTGTGCAAATCAATACACATTCATTTAATAAAGCAGTCAGAAGTAGCCACAAGTCAAATAAAAGGTATAAAACACATGTTAATCTAATGGCGCTATCTAGGATCACACTTTAGCTTGTTCTCATCTTTCTTACCCACAAGCCAGGCTGTTTGGTGGTTTTCAGCCAGACTAGGACCTCCTGACCATGTGAGCAGCCTGAGTATCTTGCATTTGCTTCTAAGATGGTGTTTTTCTGGCCCAAGCCAGCAGCTTCATTCTCCTGTTCGAAGTGTCTGTCTTTGCTTTTCAGTTTCCTCTCTGCCTCTCCCTCTCTGTGCTGCTGTATGATTTCTTTTGTCTCACTTGAGCCAAGCCATTGAATTTGCATCACTTTTGTGCTGCACCTCTCCAACCTCATGTGCTGCTGGAAGACAGTTCTGCCTGTTCCTCTCCCTTCAGGCCATGTAACCTGCTTCACAAGGGAACACATACATGATGCTGCAGGAAACGCAAAACCCTTGTAAGAAAGTAGAACATGTTATGAACATTCACAAAAGAACCTTGCATGGCATAATTGGCATCAAATTATATAATCATTGTGCAAAAGTGAACAGAAAAATCATATAGAACATAGGCCAAGGGTGCATGGATGTGCATCCCGTGACAGGATCCAGCTCCTAAATCCCACTCGACAAGCTTACATTCAAATAAATGCATATTCTGGTTATGAGGGAGAGAAGTTGGGCCAGGTAATCTCTTTTATTGGACCAACATTTTTTAGAGATAAAGGCAAGCTTCTGAGTTTACAAAGCTCTTCTCCAGGTCATTCTAGGTATGATCATACCACTGCGGTGTTGAGAGAAGGGGGAATGTTTAAGGTCTTGCATCTGAATGTAAGTTGAGTGCAATTAATTAAAAAACAAACAGAAGCCAACCAACCCCCCCCACGCACACACAACCCCCCCCCACCACAATACTGTCACGGAGAACCCAGAAAAGCCTCTTGAATCTCCTCTGTTCACAGCCCACCAGGACTCTGCTACGGTGGAGCCTTCTCCCGTCCCAGCATGCGGGTCTCCACGCTCCTCCTGTAGCCAGCTCCCAAATCCAGGCTCAGAGGGTCCAACCCTTGCTCTGTCTGGTCTCCCTTGGGGGGGAGGGGTTCCTCCCTCCACGAGGGTCCCAGCCGTCCCAATCAGCAGTGACACTCAGCCAGTGTAGAAGTCAGAGGGTTTATTAGCAATCCACTTTGCACAGCAGCTAGGACAGTTGGCTCTCAGATCAACCAGGAGGGCTGACAGTAAACCCCCAGGATGAGCCCCGGAGGTCCTGCCCCTCCATCTTCCTTCTTCCCCTCTCCTCCGTTTGTTCTCCTCCACATTCAGCTGCCCTGCCCCTGGTCTAAACCAGCCACAACCTGTCACCCCCAGGGGGTCCAGGTAAGCTCGCACTAAAGCCTCTTCCCCCCCTAGTGGTACCTATAGTTATCACACCCCTGTGTCCCATCACCAGAATACCATCACCAAAGAACAAGAACAGAAAAGAAGAACCACAGTAGCCCAAGAGGTTTTCTTACTTCATCACAAATACACATAGCCAAACAAAATACAATAAGCAAAAGAATCAGTATTGTGTCAAGTGGTCAGAGCAAAGACCAGGAACTATGGAGCTGTGGATCCTTTTCTTGTTCTGCCACTGACTCACTGCATATGTTTCTGGCATGCAGTTCACCCATCTGTGTCTGTTTGCCCCATGTGAAATAGATATAAAATATTAGCAAATTTTGTTATCTGAGTTCCAATTACATAAAAACTAGACTGGCTAGGTTTCAGTTCATATCAGCCTTGATTTCTAGTCAGACTTAAAGTCAGTTGATTGGATAATCAGCCAGTGTGCCTCAGCAAGATTTGCATTCAGTGCTCAAAGTATCTTAAATATCGTTATTCCATGAACCTATTGCACTTATGAGAAATAATATCAGATGTACAAAGTAATGTTTAGGAAGTTCAGACAAATCATTAGAGAAGAAAATGAAGCTGTCTACCTTCTTATCACTTAATATGTTATATTTGAGTGACTCAATGCATTAAAGGTTTCCACAGATTAAATGTCTACAGAGGGAAGGCAAAATGCTCAGAAGGGAAAGGAAAACTAATAGTCACAAGAGCAGTAGAAACATGCTCGCTCAATGATCAGCACTTAAGAGATGAGATGTGGAAGAAGCAAAACAAGGCCAACCATTGGCAGAAATAAAACTGTGGCAGACGAGATAGGTTGTAAATAAAGTTGTCTGCAGAGGCAAGCACAGCAGAAGTATTCAGTGTGCCTTGCATTGTGTTAGGTGTAAAACAAAAAGCCAACAAAAATAACTGGCTAATTCTGGTATTGTGGAAACCATTATGAAGCATGTATGAAACAAAAGCTCTGTGCATCCACACGTAAATTTCCAGAGCTGTCTGGAACTTTGGATGAGTAAACAAATTTTCAGGTAAGTTTACTGTAATTTCAAAAACAAATCAAGTGAACCATTTTCTGAAAGAGGAGATCTAAAGAAGAAATAAATAAGGAGTCCTGTGGCACTTAAAACCTAACATATGCATTTATTGCATGAGCTTTCATGGGAGAAAAATCCCACTTCATCAGATGCTTTGAAGATGGGGGAACCTACAGAATGGGAGGAAATAAATTCCCCCATCTTCAAAGCAACTGATGAAGTGGGATTTTCTCACACGAAAGCTCATGCAATAAATACATTTGTTAGTTTTTAAGTACCACAGGACTCCTTGTTTCTTTTTACTGAAGTAAACTAACATGGCTGCCCCTTTGAAAGCAGAAATAAAAAGGGAAAGGGACTTGAAAGAGAGGAACACGCAAGCAAAATGATATTTCAGACATCATTGCCATATTTCCCCAAAAGGCCCACATTGATGAAACATTCTGCAAGTGTTTAAGTGGGAGAAAAGAACATACTCAAGTTATTTTTTATGGGTGAGATTCAATTTGTATGTGTTTTTGTGGTCACAAGAAAAAGATAAAAATGATATCAGTCGGAGTCCCCACGACAAAAAAATACATTGTGGAACTGTATCACACCTAAAATCCATGAACAAGGTCAGGAAAACTTCAATAATCAGCAGAGCCAGTGGAGAGGAAGGAACATTGCTAAGGGTACATCTACACTGGAGTCTTAGGTTGACTTAAGGAAGGTTAGGTTGACCTACAGATCCCCACAATCACTTTGGGCTTTTATTAAGTTAACTCAAGCACTTCTTTGAGTCGACTTCATAACACCACCTGTTAAAGTTGACTTATTGCTTAAGTTGACCTTATTAAGTCAACTTAAGACAATGTAGACTGGGAAAAGCTCTTAAGTTGACCTAATTGGCCTACAGACCCCCTCCCAGAGCTCCTGGCCATCAGGAAGGGTTGACCTAGCACCTGCTAGTGTGGACACAGGCAATCCGCAGGGGCTTTCAATGTGGGATCTCTAAGTCAACTTAACAAGGTCAACTTTAATTTGCCTTAAAGTCAACCTTGTTAAGTTGGCTTAACAGAACCTCCAGTGTAGACATACCCTAAGCAACTTGAAAAGAAGGCCAGTGTCTCTGATGTGGGATTTGTTTTTCTCCCATACAGCTGCAAATCAACATATTTCTACTGGACAGAAAACAATAATACATAGACTTGGGAACATATGCTTGAAGAAACCCTTTGTAAATGAGTATTCACTATTGTGAGTGCAACATCAGCTCCATACCCCAAAATAAAGAAATAAACATCTTCTACAGTTTAATTCTCTAAACTGATGCATCCTCAATCCCCCCCCCCCCCCAACCAAAAGTAGCAGAAGATGCATGTGTGAGTGCAACACCTATCCACCTCTTCGCTTAAAAATCAAATTCATTATGGGCTCACACACAGAAGCACAGGAATTGGCATACTGCATCAGTGGCTGATTCTTTGAAGGAAGGTGTAAGATCACCGTATTTGGGGTCAGAAAGGAATTTCCCCCAGGCAGATTGGCAAGAGCTCTAGGTAGTTTTTTGTGTTCTACTATACTCATTTCCTAGTGGCTTCTCTGTACTTTAAATTCTTTAAACTACGATTCGAAGCCACAATATGCCAACATCTTTACGGGCGACTTAGAACAACATTTCCTCAAGTTGCATCCCAAAACACCTCTTCTTTACCTACACTACATTGATGACATCTTCATCATCTGCACCCATGGCAGGGATGCTCTTGAAGATTTTCACAGAGATTTCAACAATTTCCAATCCACAATCAAATTGAGCCTGGAACACTCCACACAGGAGATCCAATTTCTCGACACTACAGTACATGTCAGGGATAGACACATCAACACCACCCTGTACCAAAAACCTACTGATCGGTATAGTTACCTACATCCCTCGCACTTCCATCCTAAACACACCACATGATCCATTGTCTACAGCCAAGCCCTAAGATACAACCACATCTGCTCTGATCCCTCAGATGGAGACAGACATCTTGAGGATCTCTATCAAACATTCTTGAAACTACAGTACCCACCTGGAGAAGTAAGAAAACAAATTGATAGAGCTAGACGGGTTCCCCAAAGTCATCTACTACAGGAGAGGCCCAAGAAAGAAAACAGAACACCACTAGTCACTACATAAAACCCTCAAGTCAGACCTGTGCAACAGATCATTAAGGACGTACAGCCTATTGTAAAAGATGATCCCTGATTCTCTCAAGAGTTGGGAGACAGACCTCTCCTGACCTACAGACAACCACCCAATCTTAAACAGATACTCACCAGCAACTACAGATCTAACAACAGAAACCTTAAAGCAGGCACACACCCCTGCAACAAACCACTCTGCCAAGTCTGCCCACATATCCGCACAATAGATACCATCATAGGTCCTAATCAAGCCTGCTACTCTATCAAAGGCTCATTTACCTGCTCATCTACTAATGTGATCTATGCCATCACGTGCCAGAAATGCCCCAACACCTTATACATTGGACAAACAGGATGATCCCTGCGCAAAAGAATAAATGAACATAGAGCTGATAGCAGAAATCACAAAACAAAAAAAACAGTTGCTGAGCACTTCCATCTTTCTAATCACTTGATAAATGATTTGTCAACAACCATCATAAGAGATGTGACTGGGACATCAAGACTTCAAAGAGAAACAGCTGAACTCAAATTAATATGCAAATTAAATTCTGTGAAAGCAGGATTGAATTGAGACGATGGGTTCTTTTCCTAGTACAAAAGGTAATTTGACTTCAGGCTTCCCAGGGTTTGAACCTAACAACTACTCTGATTTGCTGTTACTGTATGACCTGATCCTATGTTTTATACCCTCTTGCATTTATTTTCATTCCATTCTGTAAGTTCACCCATCTTTGAAGCATCTGACGAAGTGGGATTTTCTCCCATAAAAGCTCATGTGAAAAATAAACCTGTTAGTCTTTAAGTGCCACACAACTCCTTGGGCTTTTTTGCTGGACTAGAAAAACATGGCTATCCCTTTGAAAGTTTAATAACTCAGTCACAGGTTAGAGGTTTATTACAGGAGTTGATGGGTGAGGTTCCATGACCTACATTGCGCCGGAGTTCAGACTACGTGATCATATTGGTCCTTTCCCTCATAGGTATTACAGTCTATGGCTATGTTCACACCTAATTGCTTATTTTGAAATAAATTAATTCAGAAATAAGCAAATGCAAAATAAAACCATTAATTCAATTTGTTAAATCAAATTAAGGAAAAATGCCAAATAGAAATAGCAAGTCCAGACCACAGGACTTGATATTTTGATTCAGGAGAGGGGCACCCTGGGAGATGTGGCAACATGGCCCCCTGGCAGGTCCCCCAGCTGGCTGGCCCTGCAATGGGGGCTTGCCAGCAGCAGGGAGGGTGGCCAGTCCAAAGCCAGCTTTCCACTGCTGCTCCAGCAAGCCTAGCCCCTGGCTGCCTGCAAGTGCCCAGAGGTGATGTGAGGTGGCGCGTCCCTGGTGGCTTACAAGCAGCCGAGGGGGTGCAGGCTCCCCCAGCCCCTGACAGGCTCCCCAAGCTGGTCAATTTCACAAGCGTGAAAGTGCAGCCTGTTCAATTTCACGCCTGTGAAACTGATCAACTTGGGAAGCCTGTAAGGGGCTGGGGGAGCCTGCACCCCCTCGGCTGCTTGCAAGCCACCAGGGACGCGCCACCTCACATCACCTCTGGGCACTTGCAGGCAGCTAGGGGACAGGGGCGCCCTGACAGCTCCCACGAGTGGCAGGGGTGCAGGGGGCCCTGCAAGACCTGCCCAGGTGGCCAGCAAGTGGTGGCCTCTGCCACTGCTGGTCCGAGCAGCAGGTGTCCAACCAGTGCCCACTCTGGGGGGCTGCAGCCCTGGTGGGGCGGCGGGGTGAGCTGCTCTGGCATCCACCACACCGACAGGGCTGCAGCCCCCTGGAGTGTGTGGTGGGGGAAGCCAGTTTGTCACCACTGCTCCGCCAGGGCTTCAGCCGCCCGGAGCAGGCAGCAGAGGGAGCTGGTCCAGCACCGGCCACCCCGCCAGGGCTGCAGCCCCTCCCGCACCACCACCACCACCACCATCCCTCCTGCTGCACCTCTCTGCACCTCCTCTCAGCACCCTGGCCAGGGTGCTGATGGGCTCCCTGACCAGCATGCTGGGGGGGGGGCCTTCCTCCTAGGGTGCCATGCACCCTGGGAGGAAGAAAAATTGTTATATCGATATGTGGGGCGTATCGATATAACAGAGCCAGAAGGGTTATTTCAATATATAACTAGATTTTATTATATAGAAATTACTTTCCTTATTTCAAAATAAGGGAGCTCCTTATTTTGAAATAGTGAAATATTGTCTGGATGTGACTTTTCTTAAGTCGAAACAACAGTCGTCGTTTCGATTTAAAAACAATGTGTGGATACAGCCTATGAGTCTATAGCCCTGTAGTAGGCATTTATGGAATAACATCATCACAGGGCAAGTTTCCTCCTAACCTTCTTCTGTTAGGCCTTGTGCACACTGGAGAGTTTTTATGCAAAAACTCAACTTTCTGTATCAAAACAAGCCCACTGTACACACCTGAATGCTCATTTTGTCAATAACCAACTAACACCACCTGTACAGTGTGTCTATATGCTGACTCATTTTTCTACTGTGCTAAGCAGCTAACAGAAATGTACATTGTACAGTTTTCAGGACAGCAGCAGAAATGCTTCTTTTTTTACTGAGTGTCAGTATGGTTGGCAAACTTGAGGCACCCCAGCTGTCCCCCAGCAACTACTGATCCCCTTGTGATCCGGGCCTCCTGGGATCACCTTCTGAATGTGCCAAAATCAGGGCAAGCTGCAAGAACAAGGGCAAAACCCCTAACCCACAGATGGGTGGTACTTAAGACAGTCTCCCAGTCAGTAACAAAACATGCTTGTGATTAACCACTGTGGTCATCACCAAGCATAATAAAATAGAAGCAGCTCCCTTACTGCACATCAGATCCTATGGTTCCCTCGAGCCTCTGGGTCTCTTAAAGAAATAGGTTCTCCTGACTCCAAAGGGCCAGCCACATCACCCAGAACAATATAGGCCTGGATCTTACCCAAAATACCACGCTGCCATCCAATTCTTTAGTAACTACAACTAAAGGTTTAATATAAAAGGAAAACAAGCAACATATGAGAGATGTTAAAAGGTCAAAGTGAATCACATACATGCAAAATGGTTTAGAGTCCATAGAAAACAAATCCTTGAAGATCCTGTAGTTTGCAGATTAGTCCCACTTCTCTAGTGTGCACCCAGCAGCAGCAGCTGGGTGGGTCTCAGTCCTTTGTTCAGTCCCAGGAGAATAGTTCCAGAGGAGGGTGTTAGCTGCAGACAGACTGAAGACAAAATGAAGATGAGTCCCTGCCTTTTATTTCAGAGCCCTTGCCAGAGCAAAATGGAGTTGGGCCACATGGTCAGTCTGGGTAACTGGTCAGAGGGGTTTCTTCTTGGGCCCACTGCAGCTGGGAGGCCCCCTGATGGGAGCCGTTAAAGGTAACAATAGCTTTGTAGACACCCAGTCTGGGATTGCCTTAAGAACAAATCACTTGGAATACACATAAGAACAAACAGATTTCTAATTTCTAATACAGGTGTGATACCTACATATAAACCATATAATCATTCTTGGCAGATTATAGTCTTTCTATTGACACCAAACATGGTATATCACATATGGATTATTGCAAATATGAAATATTAATATGAAAAATAATAATATACATTCCCATAGACCCAGACAGCATCACACCCCTGGTTCTGTTTTCCTCTCTCCCTCTCCCCCCAGCTGCCTCTTGCTAGCTCCAGATTCCGCCCCCCACTCACCCAACCCATATCAAAAAGCTGATTCCTGGACACGGTGCCTTTTACATTTCCTGCTGGCAGCCTACAGGGGATTTAAAAAATAAAAAACAAAAACACCCTGACAACTCCCATTTGTGAGCAGTCATTGAACAGGGCAGCTTCCCTGTGTAAGGGGACTGATAGCCCCTTACTGAGACTGAATGGGCCTTTTGATTAGCCACTCCCACCTGGAAGCAGGGCTCTGAAACAGACAGCCCCAGGGCCAGTGGGAGAGGCCAGTGTCCCAGGATGGCCTGATTGATTGAGAGTGCTCCCCCACCCCTGAGCTGAAACTGCAGGCTGGACATGCCTGGGCAAGCCAGCATGTGTGTGTGTGTGGGGCTGAGCTAAGGAGGAAGCACTAAGCAGCCAGCAGCTGGGAGCCAGAGGACCCAGGAAGGGAGGCCAGGCTGAGCCGATTTGTGCAGAGGAGACCCACAGCAGCTGGACCAGCAGAAAGCCAAGTGGAGATGAGCAGAGCAGAGCTGGAGGCAGTGACAGAGCCAGAGGTGCCTGAAGCTGGGGCAGGAGGCCAGAGAAGGAGCCCAAGGTGCTGAGCTCATCTGTGCAGCCCCACAGCAGGAGGGCCAGCGGAGCCCCACTGAACCCGAGCAGCAGCTGGGAGCCGGAGTTGCAGCCATCTGGAGCTGGGTGTGGTGAGCAGCTGGGGAGCAGTGAAGGGGGGCTGACGCTGGGAAGAAGGGCCCTGCCCCTGGAGCTTGGGGACGTGTGGCCACAGCCGGAGCCTGCATCTGGCCCCCTGGATCATCCAGTCACAGCCAGGCCTGGGCAGAGGGCTTGCAACGTGGAGGACAGACTGTGAGACTGTTCCTCAGGCCCCAGA
>ML682021.1:30240091-30262213 GCA_007922195.1 Podocnemis expansa | reverse complement strand
GACCACGATAAGAGTGGGGGTCGAGCCCCCAGGAATCCTGGGGCCCAGCCTTGTCGGGGTTACACGGACTCCTCCAAATGGGAGATTGGGAGGGGAGCCTTTGAGGTCAGTCAGGCCTTGGGGTAAAGGAACTGGGAGCAGGGACTCAGATCCTTTTGCTACCCACCTTCACCGGGGTGGTATACAAAGTCCGGGAAGTTCCCCACAAGAGCAGTTCCATCCCCCCCGCTTACACCTGCATATAGCTTGACTAACACAAGCACTCCCCCTGCCCTGACTCACCAGCAGTTCCTCACACTTTTCCCACAGGCTTTCATTAAGCTTTCCTATCAAGTCCAAGGGCCCTCTTGGTACAATCTCACATCCATCACTTAACACAGTACCAGAACAACTCCAGCACATAAACACACCTATAATACCCACCAGTGTCCCCCATGCTCACTTTTTCCATACAAGTTACTAATGATTAACAATAAAGACAGTGCTTCAGTCGTATAGAAAATATTCATTCATTCAAAAAACAAATTTAATCAGTCATACACAATAGTTACTCAAGTGATCACAAGGCATTTTCTCCTGTTGCTATAGTGCCCTTATGCCCTTGAACTTTGGGTTTTCATTATTAAAATGCTACTTGAGTGCCTTCCTTATGTGAATGGCTCCCCATTGTGCTCCCCTGATAAGCCTGGCATCTGGCTACATCATGGCAGGGCAGCATGGGGCCCATGCCACTGTCCCCCCACTGTTGCACTGTGCCCCACTCTGCTGCCTTCCGTGGGAAGCCAAAGGCAGTGCAGCTGGCCAGGAGCACAGAAACCAGCCTCTGGGCTAGCCCACCCCACCCCTGGAGGCAGAATGGCCAGGTCAGGGGAGGGGCAGAAACATAAGGCCTGTCCTCTGGGTGCCCAGACCCACACCACCCCCAGTGCAGGAGACAGGGAGTACCCCCAGGCCAATAATCCCTCTGCCCTATTCCTCCCCTCCCCCCGGGATGGCTCTGCCTGTGTAGGCCTTCATGACCCATGGCATCAGTGGGTAGGCTGGGTCTCCTAGGATCACTATGGATATCTTCACACCCCCTACTGTAATTTTTTCATCTGGGTAGAAAGTGCCTGCTTTTAACTTACGGTACAGCCCTGTGTTCCTGAATATACGAGCATCATGTGCCTTTCCCAACCATCCAGCACTGATATCTGTCAAACTTCCCCAGTTACCCACAAGTGGTTGCAGCACATGGAGAGGTAGTCTTTCCTATTTATGTACTCAGTCACAGGATGTTCTGGAGCAAGAATTGGGATATATTTGATTGCCCCTGCACAGTTAGGGAATCCCATGGCTGGAAATCCATCCACTCTGTCATGCACATTGCCCAGAGTCACAGTCCGTTTTAGAAGAATGTGATTGATAGCCATGCACACTTATCACAGCACAAACCCAACCATGGACCTGCTGACTCCAAACTGATTTGCATCCAACCAGTAGCAGTCTGGAGTTGCCAGCTTCCACACAACAACTGCAATGTCATTCTCCAGGGGCGAGGCAGCTCTCATTTACACTGTAAGGTAAGAGCAAAATCTTCACAGAGCTCCATGAAGGTAGTTTTATGCATTTGAAAGTTCTGTAGTCACTGCTTGTTTTCCTGCATAATGATGCAGTACCACCACTCCGTGCTTGTCTCTCACAACCACAAGTGGCAGTGCACCCTCTGTAGATGCTCTGTGAAAGATGTAACCCTTCTACCAGCACGAGATGGAAGAGCAAGGGCTGGGTTCTATATGTAGGAGTTTCCAAATAATGTTACAACACCAACCGTCTTGAGCCCCCACCCAGTCTCCTGGGAAATCATGCACTATTCCCTTGGCACCCTAAAGGGGTACAGCTTCCCCACTCACAAGCATGAGTCTGAGTGAAGAACACAGAACTTCCAGTGGCAGCTTAAAGAATGTATAGAAGCAATATTGAAAATCAGTGCAGGACAGGATTCCCACAAAACCTAATACACTACACTCTCCACTCCACTGTGGGTAGAGAATGTCCCTCGTGTCCACTGGGACTGCCAGCTGGTCACTCAGGCCATCTCCTGGTTGCTTGCACCATCCACTGGCCTCTCACACTGTCCGCAGGCTCTGTCCACTGTCCGCCAGCAGTGCCTCCTGGTCACTCTTCAGTGATTTCAGCGTCTAGAGAGCATCTCAGTCCTCAGTGATTTCAGCTCTTAGAAAGGATCTCAGCTCTCATGCTGTGTTAACACACAGTCAGTTAAATTGATTTAACTTGAATCAATTTAACCAAATTGATATAAAAATCATTAGATTGATTTAAGTAAAATCGATTTAACAGGTCCACACCAATAAAACCCAAATTGAACTAGCAGGTCTGGACACAAGACTTGCTCGTTTGATTCAGGAGAGGGGCACCATGGGAGGTGTGGCAACATGGCCCCTCACTGGGCCATGCTCCTGGCCAATCCCATAAATGCAGGAACTGACCTCATCTCCCTGTTCATTCTGGCTGGCAGGAGACTGTGAGACACAGAGGTAAGGATGCTCGCTGGCTTCCCATCCATCACCATAAGGTAGCTAGACCCTCTGCTGGCCTGCAGGGCGACCTTCTGCAATGGGACACTCTGTTCTCAGGCCCCGATGGTCCTCAGGCCATTCCCCAGACCATCATATCACTGGGCCTCAGAGAGGCCCTAGGTCGCCTTCCCCCTTCTATGCCTTGTCACATCTGGGCACAGGAGACCAGCAAAGACTGGTGGGACTGGGATGTGCTCAGAACCTGGGGTGATGAGCTGTGGCAGAGGAATCTCCAAATGAGCAGGGGGAGCTTAACCCACATGGTCGTGGAGCTCAGCCCGGTCCTGCGACGAAGGGACACTGTCATGAGAGCAGCCATCCCTGTCAACAAGAGAGTGGCCCTCGCTCTCTGGAAGATGGCCACTCCCAAGTTCTACTTGTCTGTGGCACACCTCTTCGGCATCGGGAGGTCCACCGTCAGCAAAATGCTGCTACAGGTCGCCAGCGCCATCAACACAGTCCTGCCATACCTTGTCATCCAAGGAGAGCTGCACGACACCATCAATGGCCTCGCCACCCTGGGATTTCCCAGTTGTGCTAGGATACTGGATACCGCCCACATCCCCATGTGAGCCCCAGAGCACTGTACAGCTGAGTATTGGAACCAGAAGGGGGCACCACTCAGTCATCCTGCAGGTTCTCGTTGACCACCAGGGCATCTTTCAAAACTGTTACGTAGGGTGGCTGGGGAGGGTGCATAATGTCAGGGTCCTCCGTAACTCCATCCTTTACTGGAGCATGGAGGCAGGCACCTTCTTCCCCCATAACATCACCATGGGGGAAGTCGAGGTGCCCATCCTCATTGTCGTCAATGCTGCCTATCCCCTCTGCCTGTGGCTCATGCGCCTGTACACAGGACCCCTGAACACTAGCTGGCAGCTTTTCAACCTCCATGTGAGCCACTGCCACCAGGTGGTTGAATGGGCATGTGGGTGGCCAAAAGCCTGCTGGAGGGGCCTCCTTATGCACCTCCACCTTAGAGAGGAGACAACCACAGACATCATCAGTGCCTGTGTGGCCATGCATAATTTCTGCAGGCTCCAGGAGGAGTCATTTCCTGCCACCTGGGAGGACAAGGCACTGCTCATCAGTGACTGGTACCTGGAACCTGCACCCATGGCCCCAAGGGTGTGAGTGCTGCAGAGGGCAACCATTATTCAAGAGGCACTGATGAACCTTTTTGCAAATGAGGAACTGTGAGGGCCAGGCCTGCCCCATCACACCCCTCCTCCTCTGTTTTGCACAGCCAGTCCCCAGCCACCCACCCCTATCCTGAACCACACCCGATAAAAACAGTTACTCTCCCTGATAGTCGTGTAAAAATCTTTATTTAAAATAAGGAGGGGGGTCAGGGCAAAAGGCTTGGGAGGCAGTAAGGGGAAGTGGAACTTTGGGGGGAGAACTGGGGAGTGGGAATCAAACTGGGAGAGGGGGATCTGGGTGGCGGTTGGAGAGTTTGGATGAGAGGGAAGTCTCTATGGGGATGCTGTGTGGGGGGCCCTGGGGTGGCTTCCTGCCCCCCTCCCCACGGCCAGCCTGAATCTGGGGGCACCTGTGGCAGGGACTTGAGGCTCCCTGTGGGGACCTCCCTCAGCTGCTGGGGGGACCATGTGCACAGCGATGTGCCAGAGGCTTGTGGCAACATCCTGCACTACGGTGCTCAGGGCCTGCAGTGCAGTGCTTTGGCGCTCTATCACCAGACTCTGCTGCTCCAATGTGACAACCACGTGGTCATTGGCATTGTCCGCATCCTGAAGCTGGCAGATGGCGGCATCCTAGTGACGGCCCTGCTGCTCCCTCCAGGCCTGTGTGGAGTCTTCTGGTCGCTGGCCCAGCTCAAGGAGGCTAGCCAGAATTTTGTCCCGGGTCCAGCAACCCCTCCTCCTCCATCTAGGGGTGGCTTGTGGGCTCCCTGCAGCAGCATGGTGGGCAGCTAGGTGAGCTGCTAAAGGGAAGCAGAAAACAAGGTTGGGCCCCACTGCCTGCTGGCCTTTGGTGTGTGCAGCCTGGCTCAGCAGCAAACACCTCTGCCCCGACTGTCAGCAGGATTCTGGATCTGGGTTCTGTAGAACTCTCCCCAGAAGGTATGCATGGCCTCGTGGTGTGCACAATGGTGAGATGCAGTCAGCCAGGACTTGGCCTGAGGACTCTCCTGAGGCCACATGCTAGTGGCGTGGCCTGTATGCTCTCCGCCCCTGATGCAGCCACATCTTGGTACTGCCACCTCCCTGATGAGAAACCCCTGCCCTGCATGGGCCTGTGACCCTTGTGCCACGTGTCCCTCAATTTCCAAAGGGATGGCCATGTTAGTCTAGTCCAGCAAAAAAAACCAAGGAGTTGTGTGGCACTTAAACACTAACAGATTTATTTTTTGCATGAGCTTTCATGGGAGAAAATCCCACTTCGTCAGATGCCTCAGCCACCCATGCCCATGAGTGGGCCTCCATACCCCCCATCCCCGTGCCCTGCCTGTCCCCGAGCTGTCCCCCCTCAGTGCCCATGACGTGGGCAGGCTCGGTCCTGCCTGCCTGTAGGGGAGAGGAACGCTCACCAGCTGGTGCTCCAGATGTCTGTCTGGATCCCCTTTCCTCGAGATCAGAGTCCATGGGGGTTGGCACATCTGTGTGCCCCTCTTCCTCCCTGGGGGTGGCACTCCCCTTCTTCCAGGCAGGGAACAGCTCTGGACTGCCGCTGGTGGTGGTGCTGTGATGCCTGACTGTCTGGCTTCACGGATGCCTCTGTGTCAGAGTGGCCTCCCTCTGGGGGTGTGCCCCTGGTGGGCAGGGGCCTGGGCAGAGTTGACAGCCTGAGCTGACAGGCCGCTGGGCTCTCCCCCCAGGAACTCATGGAGCTCCTCACTAAATGGGCAGGTGGCAGTGCTACCTGCACCCCAGAGCTGGCGCACCTATATGGTCTGGGCATGGTCTTGCCAAAGGACCTTGACCTTGTAGCATACCTGCTCCATCATGCGTGCATGGCCCTGGGCGGACAGTTCTGCAGCTATGTCCGCAGACACATCCTGGTTCCTGTGCCTGGCATGGAACAGGTCATGGATGTCCTGCCTCGTCCATATGTGGAGGAGGCAGAGGACCTCCTTGTATGTCCACATGGGGGTGTGGCTGTCCCCTGCATGGCGTCTCAGGCATATGCAGACATGCTGCCTTTTGGCTGTGAGCACGCTGCCTGGCAGGGGCGGGGCATAGCACTTCTTCCTTGCTGTGCACCCTGGGAAGAGGAAGGGCAAACTGTGCCAGGATCAATATAATGGTTGTTTAGAAATAACGCATCCGAACAGTGTTATTTCTAAACAACCGTTTCAATTCAACAGTCATTTTGCTTTAAAGTAGGTTTTACCCAATTCGATCCAATGGCTCTTGAATGGAAATGGCGGAGCTTGTCATTTTGATTCAAGAGAATGTTGTGTGGGCCAAATCTTTTTTAAATTGAAATAACCAGTGTTATTTTGGTTTGAAAGGTACATGTGGGCATAACCTCAGTGATTTAAGCTCCTGTCTTCATGACATCAAAGCAACTCCTCTCATCAAATATCATACTCCTCTCATCAAAATACTCCTCTCATCAAAATAACAAAGGAGACTCTACAAGGAGTCAGCAAGTCTACATTTTACCAGTAGGGCATGGGCAAGGCATTGCCTCAGGCATTGCTCTTAAGTAAAGCTAATGCTATCCCCACCCTCTTTTCTCTCCTTTCACAAGACTGAAAATAAAAGTTGCTCACTTCTTCAAGTTCTGTGTTGCTGATGGTGACTTTTCCACCAAATAGGCTAAACAGAGTTTACATAATCAAAGGGTAGCGTATTATGAAAAGATGATATTTCATGTCCCTCTTGAGTTAAAATATAATTATTGACAGATTTGTGATCAAATCAGCCCATATACAATTTACCATCATACCCTACATCTATATAGTGAGATTATGGGTATGTTCACACAGGGCTTTTATTTTGAAACAACACTGTTTTTTTCGAAATAAAAGTCCCTATGTTCAAACGATGTTTTCTTGTTTCAAAAGGAGGGAGCTCCTCATTTCGAAACAAGGGCCTCCTTTCGAAACAGCTTAAACCCACTTTGCTTTCAAAAGGAGGGTTATTTCGAAACCAGTGGTTTTGAAATAAGCTATTTGGACATGCTATTTCAAAAAAAGAGTGTTTCTAAACAACAAGGACCTTCCCCCCAGGGTGCATAGCACCCTGGGGGGAAGGTCCCACCCCCCGCTCAGCACCCTGGCCAGGGTGCTGAGTGGGGTGCAGGAGGTCGGAGGGTGCCCCAGCCGGCTTCCCCCCGCTTCCCCTTGCTGGGAGCAGGGGGGGGATGGGAACCTCAGCCCCCTTTGCTCCCCTACGCCCAGCAAAGGGAAGGGGGGAAGCCGGCTGGGGCTGGCCCCAAGCCTAGGGCACCCCACCCCCAGGCTTCCTCTGCCCCCCCCGCAGCCCCTGCCCCGCGCAGGGGACTTCCTCTGCCCCCCCGTGCCAGGCAGCAGCCGCGGGGGGGTGGAGGACCCCCCTGTGCCAGGCAGGAGGGGGGGCACGGGAGTCCCAGGGGCAGGGCCTCCAGGCCCAGCACAGAGCCTCCCTCCCCCTCCCCTCTCCTATTTCAAAATAGCATGTCACACTGGACATGCTATTTCAATTCCCTCCTTTTCCCTTATTTTGAAAACACATTTTTTTATTTCAAAATAAGGTGTTTCAAAATAAGGCTTTATTTTGAAACAGCTTGTTTTGAAACAAGCACTTTGTATGTGAACATAGCCTATGTCACAACCTAACTGTACTCTTGTTAATACAAAGCCCCTGCAGACCAGTTGTCCCCCTTTTGGCTGTTAAGGACAAGAAATGCCCAGCCTCTAGAGCTGCCTTACAAAGAAAACAGCAATGCAGTGCTGTTGGTCTGTGTGTCACTCAGCAGGCCAAGCTCCTCTGATTCCTGTTCTGATTCAGAGCTCAAGGCTTATTGTGCAATCAGCCATGACGTATTCATAGTTCTGCTAGCGACATTGGAGAGTACAGATGGATCCATGTTCTCAGAATTGGATTGCGGAGACATAGGAAATAGTGGGGAAACATTGAAAAAGGGCGTGAGTCGCTAATAGCAATGTTGAATGACAGCAAGGAAACACACTGGCCTATGGGAGCTTAAAATTTACCCAAAGTGCTCTGTGATCGTCTCTTTTATTCTGTAATTCCTAGTGTTGGGAGCTGATGAGTGGCATGGTGGGTTAGGTGCTCACAATGCACTGCTCTTACTGGTGAAAATTCAAAGTACAGTGTGAACGCTCCTTTGTGATACAAGGTGTGATGTGTGGAGGTGTGCAAGGCACCATTTGTATAGTGCTTTTAACACAAAAAATACTTGTGCAAAAATTCTCTAGTGTAGGCATGGCCTTAAGAAGCTTATGCCTCCAAAATCATAGTTTTTACAATAGAACTTCTGTGGTCAGTTTTAAAGAAAAAAAATCTTGAATTGTTTGTTGAAATGTTGCAACCTATGAACAAATTCTTGCCCCTTCTTATTATCAATCCACATATTAACATATTGCAATGTTCCAATTATAGATTTTTCTGAAAAATGAAATGCTTGATATAGTCCAACTGTAGTGCTGCACCAGTTGCTGACCCCCACTCCCAATCACATGACAGTAGCATAACTCTTTGCAGTAAGTGGACCAATAAAGAAAGATCAAACTCTTTTCAGCATTCCTGTGAACCATTCCTTTACAGTAGGAATGCAGTTACTGGTGCATACTCATTTGGGGATGTAATAACAGCTTCTTAACAACTCACTGCAGCACTCTGCAACAACTTAAGACAGGAAATAAAAATGTAACTGCAGGTAGAGTTTGGCTATGCAGAATATAATTTTCTGAACAGGGATTTGGCCAGGGTGCCAGATTTAACACTTGTAATTTTGAAGCAGCAGTGTGTAATCTTTAATTATCATAGATGCTTTACATTTTGGTTATATATCTCACAAAAAAATATAAAGTTAGTACTTCATAACACTGTATTGGCATAATAGTTCAGTACTGGCTTGCAGAAAATTGGATCAGCTACTGAAATATCTTCACTACTTCATGCATTATGCTGAGAGTTTTATAAAAGACTCACATATCTACATCTATATGCTAATAAGACCTGACTCTGCTTAGGCTATGGGATCTAATGAGAACAGAATCCAATGTGCCCTGATTTAGCTAAAAGAAATAAAACATGTTTTTTAGTTTCTAGGGTGCACTCATCCAGACACTGAATCACAAGAATCATACATTAAGTGACTTTGCAATGAGACTCCATTCTTATTGCCGTTTATAATGTATAATTTATTATCCAAGAGGACAGAATATAACCATAGATGCCCTTATTTAATGCTTACATTAACTTTATAAATCTATTTTGCTGTTACAGATGTTCTGCTTTTTTTCCAGAGCATGACTTTGACATTTAGCCACACTTAGTTTTTTTCAGATATCTGCACCTCCTAGTGATAAATCACTATTGCTTTCTTTATCAAAGATCCCTAGTGAATAGAAATGACATTTACATGGGCTTATGCTGGTACAAATAAACAAAGAATTTTGTCCAAAGTCTTTAGTTTAAGCAGACTCCATTGGGTGGGGCAATGTCCACACACAAGGAGTTAAATCAATTTAACTTGAAGAGATTTAAATTAAATCAGTATACCAATCATTACATCGATGGAACTTAAATCGATTTAACAGGTCCCCACAAAAAAATAAAATAGAACTAGCATGTCCAGGGACTGGACTTGCTAGCTCGATTTAGGAGAGGGGCACCCTGGGAGCTGTGGCAGCATGGCCTCCTGGCAGGGCCATGATGCCACCCAATCCCCTGGCTGGCACTCCCCAGGCGAACCAGTGGCAGGGGAAAAAAATGTTCCCACTGGCTCCAGGAGCCCAGTGGCTAGTGGGGCAGAGGGTGAAATGGGCATGTGGGGGTCCCTCCTCCCACTGCCTGACTAGGGCTGGCAGAGCTGGCACGTAGGGATCCTTTGCCACACCACCCATCCAACTGTGGGGGGACTGGGTGCGGGAGTCCCTCCCACCTCTGCCCAGCTAGGTCAGGGGAGCTGGGTGTGTGGGGTCCCTTCCCCAGCCACCAAGCTAGGACAGGGGAGCTGGGTGTGGGGGGTCCTTTCCACCCCCCACTGCCCTGGCCAGGGTCCTGAACCCTGGCCCTTCCTTCCAGGGTGCCATGTACCCTGGGATGAAAGTCAAACAGGGTTTCAATCTAACTGTTAGAGCGATATAACATGTCCCTACAGTGTTATATTGACATAACAGTTTTGATTTAACTGTCATAACGATATAAAATTTGGTTTTATTATATCACTATGACCTTTCTTATAGCGAAATGACTGAGCTCATCATTTCATGATAAAGAAACATCGTGAGGACCTAACCATTTTTAAATCGAAATAACCAGTGTTACTTCGATTTAAAAGCTGTGTGTGGACATTCCCATAGGGTTCTATGTGTAGTCCCTACCCTCTGTTGTAAAATAAACTGAAGCAGACTAGTAACTAGAAGAGTTACAAAATAAATAGCATATGATCATTAAATGTCTGTTAATTAAAGTTTAGGAAAATCAGTGGGTCATCTTATTACTCACGTCAGGTCACAACCTTAGAAGGCTTTTGCCCACCATGAACATTCAGCTTGTGCTCTTGTAGTTCAATGCAATGTTAACAATTAATCTTTGACTAATATTTAAATTAAGGGAGACATAATTCACCTCAAAGTCAATTAAAATCTTTGCAATATCTGGTGCAGAATGTGCTGTTATATCAAAAGAGGTTTTTAGCAATTTAATTTGATATGTGAGACTCAGAATTAATTAAGTATTCCCTTTAAGTAGAGTAAATGAGCTTCGTATCAAAGAATATAGCAAAATTAAAAATTAAATCAAGCATTGACAGGAAATACTCTGTGTTCAAGCTTGACATCTTTCAAGAAAACTTTGTCTGGAACTTCTTTTGGTCTTACTGTGGGCTGATGATTTAGTTTATACTGTTCTTGAGTTTTGACAGTTAAGAAAACCCATTAAAAATCAAAGCTAAATTAAGTAAAAGTTTCATATAAAGAAAAGGAAAAACAAATTGAGGAATGTTGCAAGAAGAGTAATACACAGGGGCTATGTCCACACGTACATCATTATTTCGAAATAAGTTATTTTGAAATAAAGTCCTTATTTCGAAATAAATTAATTCAAATTAAGAAAATGTTAATTTGAATTAAGGGAAAGTCTGCTTTTGAAACAGCTGTTATTTCAAAACGGTTATTTCGAAATAAGGCCATTCGGACATTTTGTTTTGAAACGGTTGTTTCAAAACAATGGTGTTGTTTCGAAACAACATGTCCCGATGGCCTTATTTCGAAATAACCATTTTGAAATTGACGCTGCCAGCAGGTTCGGAGATTTGAGGATCTTGGGGGGCAATCACTGCACCCGTTGGGTATGGGGTGGATTTGGGGTACACTTTATTAAAATGAGTATAGAGTAAGATGAGCAGTGGTCGGTGTATGTCGTGTTTGTCACAGTGGTTTCTGTAAAGTGTTGGGGGGTACCTAACTTTCGGGAGTGGGGACAGGTTGGGGAACAATGGGGTTCTTCAACTAACCTACTAACACTATAGCCCTACTCACTACAACCTAAAGGCTACTTTAATACACTATAGGAAAAGGGGGGTACAATGCAAATTAGTGTGTCACAGTGGCAGAGAAGATAAGTAACAGGGAAGCTGGAGCCTGAAGAGGAGTGAAGGCAAGTGGGTGGGGGGTGTCGAAAGGCAGCGGGGTGAGGAGGTGCTTGGGGGTTGGGGTAAGGGGACAGAGGCAGGAAAGGGGCTGTAGGTGCATGGGAGTGTGGGCAATGGGGAGAAGCAGGAGAGGCTGAAAGGGGATTCAGGGGTTTGCGAGGGAGGCAGAGGAGGGCAAAATGGTAGGGAAGGCAGAAGGGTCTCAGGGAACAGTAGCTGGGAGGGCAGAAGGGGTTCGTGGGAAGCGGCGGCTAGAAGGCAGAAGTGGTTCGGGGAAGCGGCGGCTGGGGGGTTCCGGGGAAGCGGCGGCTGGTGGGGAGGCAGAAGAGCCCGGCACACCGCAGAAAAGCGGCTGGGAGCCATGGAAAGTGGTGGAGCCAGCAGAGTAGGGGTCTGGGCAGCTGCAGGCGGTGGCGGCAAGTAAAGGGGCCAGCGGGGCAGCTGAGGAGCCCGGCGGGAGCCGGAAAAAAGTGGCGGGGATACTGGGGAAGCCGCAGAGAAGCAGCAGCAATGGCGGGGAGCCCGCAGGGAGCCACAGAAAGAGCGGTGGGAGCGGTGAGGGAGCCGCAGGAAGCGGCGGAGGATGGGGAGGGCTGGCAGGCTGCCGCAGGAGCCGGGGAAAAAGCGGCGGGGCCGCTGGAGAGTCTGGCAGGGATCGGGGGAACTGGCAGCGGCCACGGGAGTGGCTCAGGAGCCGGGAGCCGCAGAAAGCCGCAAGGGTAGCGGGGCGGGGAGAGCGGCTCGGGAGCCGGGAGCCACAGGGACAGGGACAGAAGGAAAGTTGAGGCACACGGAGAATCCCAGACATGAAGAGGGAACAAGTAAAGTTAAAGAGAAAAAGGTTTATTGAAGTCGGGGAGGTTACAGAGGGGAGGGCAAAGGCAACTTAACTAAACAATTCTAAAGGCTAGGAACTAAAGGAAACAATCTTAACAGCTAACTTAAGACTTCTAAGGCTACCAATTAACTTTATACAATGTTACAAAACACAATGATACTCTTAAAGCAAGTTCAAACAACCCAGAAGGAAAAGGGATACACTGAGTGAAACAGAGTAGGGGCAAACAGTTACAGACAGGGGAGCTCCTTAACACAAAATGAAATAGCAAGTAAACATAAAGGAGAAGACACACACAAGCCTGTAAAGCTGGGAGAAAGCAGTTTCAGAGCAGCAGTAAGAAAACCTTTTAAAGAGAAACTGCAGGGCAGGCTCTTACCACTCCTATTAGCAGCAGCAGCATTACAGGCGAGAGAAAGCAGACTTGTAATCAGCCGGCAGTGGTACTCGTGGGGAAAACTCGTTGATACACTCTAGGGGGAACTGGTGAGCGGAGGAGGCAGCTTCTGGTTGATCAGGCCAGGCTAGATGTTGAAAACCGTCCTGCCTGGGCACCCCAGAACCTCAGCTTTTAAAGACTATTTCCCGCCTTTCCCTGATTACAGGGAATGTGGGGAACGATGGCGGTATGAATCATGCCCTGCAGAACCTTGCAGTTAGGCAGAGCCCACCTACACCAAGCCCTGCAAGACAATGGGCCCCCAGGGTGGTAACGGCCATCCAGTTGAGTTCAAGGGGGCCATCTAGTTAAGGTGAAGAAGCCATTGTTCACTTCACACGTTCTATGTACTTTAGTGATGGCCCGGGAGGGGCAGCCATCAAGGAAACTGCCATGAGTCACAGACAGAAATAACAGCCGTTTTGAAATGAATGGGGTTTAAGCTGTTTTGAAATGGTGGTTCTTATTTCGAAATGACAGAGCCTGTCATTTCAAAATAAGAAAACGTCGTGTGGACATTCAGTTTTTTATTTCGAAACAACCAGTGTTGTTTCAAAATAAAAGACTCGTCTGGACGTACCCAGGGTCAGAATCTTAAACCTCAGTCAGATTTGTGGGCATTTACACACAAAACTGATGTCTATGTAGGTTTACAGATCACAAGAATATGGAGAAAATAGTTAAAAATTATTTCTGACCTGCAAAAGCCTGAGTTAATAGATCACAGCATTACAGCAGTTAGAGATACAAATGTCTACTAGATTACCTATTGCATCCTCTGCTAATACAGGGTTATACACTATTACAACAGGTGATTTGACATCACCTTCCTCTATGTGCTGTTTTCCAGTGTTTGAATCTTAACAACTGCTTTGATTTGCTGTTACAGCATGACCTGATCCCCTGTCTTACACTCCCCTGTATTTATTTTCCTCCCATTCTGTAAGTTACCCCATCTTCAAAGCATCTGACAAAGTGGGATTTTCTCCCACAACAACTCATACAATAAATAAATTTGTTAGTCTTTAAATGCCACAGGACTCCTTGCTTCTTTTGCTGCACTGGACTAACACTGCTGCCCCTTTGGAACTTGGCAATTATTTCCAATGTTACTGTAGTCTACTCTGAAGTGTTTGAAACAGTGGTATTTCCTTCACTTGGAACACAATTCAGGTTTTGTTGTTTTCCTAGTGTAACCCCCTCCCTTTTCTCCCTGGGTTATTGGGAGCAGGCAATGCTCACGTGTGCACAGGCACCTAAGTTCGATGACAAAGAGATCTTGAGTTTGCCAGTGGTGATGCCGGGATTATGGGAATCCGCTATCCACTCCTTTGCTGCAGTCCCTTTGCTTTACAGGAAAATAAACTTGGTGGTGACTCCACCTGCTGGATCCGGTACATGCTGTGTGACTTGCCTTGGGAGCCTCCAGGACTAATCCATGCAGCTAAGAATAATCTGTGGGATGGGTCTAATCTAAATTTACTAATTATATATACACAATACATTCAAGGTGCTTAAATTGCATGTAACAAGCCTTTACTTAACAAAAAAACTTATCCTAATAGGATGGAATTGGATGTTACTACTTATTTAAATACACAGGGGAAGTAAATAAATCAGTGAACAGACACAGAATAGAGTTTAACTGGTGTTTTCACAGCTCTTTTATCCCAACTCCCAGTGCACACTTCTCAGAGTTCAGAACCCCAACCTCTTGTTTGTGTGGCACACTTGGAGGATTAATGAAGGAAACAAGGCAGCACTCTGCTGGTCCAGTGTATCCACTCAGAACCATGCTGAACATCCAGAGTGAGCGCAACCAAATGACTGTAATCCTGGCCATGGTTTAAAGGGAATGCCACACTACCTCCCCTCAGGCCCGGTCAGTCTCTT
The DNA here is from genome assembly GCA_007922195.1 of Podocnemis expansa. Lineage (NCBI taxonomy): Eukaryota > Metazoa > Chordata > Testudines > Podocnemididae > Podocnemis > Podocnemis expansa. The sequence continues at coordinate 30,247,671 of ML682021.1, read as the reverse complement.
AGCAGATTCCCTTTCTTTACAAGCCCTGCTCTAAACTGGAGGGAGGGAAAAACAGACATTCACATGCTCACTGCAGATCCAGCTCAGTCAGCTCTAGTCTCAGACCCTGATTTGGGCTGAGTAAGCCATCAACCTCTGAGGATCCCTGCTTGAGTGAGCCTCCAGCAGTCTCAGGAATCCCATGAGCAGCCTCACCACAGAAGTAGTGACTAGCAGCTTCCAGATTCAGCCATGTCTCTCTCTCCCCCGGTGGAGACCCCTTGTCCTCCTGTGCTTCTTGGAAGGGCTGAGAGGGTCTCTCTCCCCTTCTCAAGGGATCCTGGGAGTTGTAGTCTCTCAGTGGAAGACCTTACAGCACATAGGAACTGCTTAAATGTTAACATCCTACTTGAATTCAAAGGCCCCTAAAGTACAGGGTGCCTACACTAGCATTATCGCATCACTGAATAGGTTAATTCTTACCTTGGTCATTCTTTCTTCTCTTACTTTTGACTCTATTTCTTCTGTGGTTTTCCAAGTGTATAAGTCTAGAACTGGACACCATAGTGCAAATGGTGGCTAAAGCAACCTCTTATAGGCCACTAGAATTGCTTGTTTTAATTAAATCAATCCACTATAATCACTGGTTCCCAACCTTTTTGGCTTGAGGGCCACAGATACCATTTTTACAGCCCTGAAGGGCCAAAAGCCTCCACCTGCTGGCCCCCTCACCCTGAAAAGCAGTTTGCCTCCTTGTTCACTTATCTCCTGTCTCCCTGGCTGCAGTAGGGAAGCCACATGCATCCTGCAGCTCTGCATCCTCTATCTGGGTCTTTAGGCAGTAGCTCCCATCTGTACTAAGGTGGATGGAGGATCAGTGCTCCCCTCCCCTCCCTCTGGTTACAGCCAGGACCCTAGCACCAACAGACCTAGTCAGGGCACTTTGCAGTGCTCCCTGATACAGGCAGGGAGATGGGAGTACTAATCTCCTATCCCTTTGGCTATAGCAAGGAGCCTGCATCAGTCTTTTAGCCCTGCAGAGACACACTTTGCCTGGGTCATTAGGCCATTCTTCAGCCAGCAGGAGGGGAGCTAAGGAACAATTTGAAAGCCCCCCAAGGACCACTTTTGGCCCCCAGAACACAGGCTGGGAACCACTGCACTAATCATTTGGGTGGATTCTATATGTGACTTTTCCATAAAAAAAAATCTTCATTTTTTATCTTATGTACATATGTTCCATATATCCTACATCTCTTGCTTTTCCCCATTTATGTTCCATATGACATTGCATTCTTAAAGGAGTTAGTTACACTTATACACGTGACTTTCAAGAAAATATTTTCATAGAAATATTGCAAAATCCCATTTGGTTACCATAGAAGTTCTTTGAGAGAGACTCTTTCAAACAAGCCAAAAGATGGCATATGCTGAGATTGTTGAATTTGTCTAGCCTTGTACTTTGAAACAATTACTTTTTGCCCATTCTTTGAACCTATGAAATATATGTAGATGACACAGACTGACATTTTCTCTGATTATGCCAAGGGCTGCATTACACAGATAAGCCCTAGAAGAATATGACTGAAGACACTGTATCAGCCCTGGCAAACCACTGTAGCAGCTATAAGCAAATGTAGCTTATATTGTCCCTACCTGGAAGTTAGCCTGACTGCTGCTGCCTTTGTGAACAATTAACATATGCATTGTCCATATTGCTTTCTTTCTCTTTCTCTCTTTTTCTCATTCAAAAAAGAAAATGGTGATACTGCTAACCATGTAATTTACTGATATACAGAGTATACCCTGCTTAGAGTGACCATATTTCCCAAAGGATACTACATGGAGTCTTCCAAGCTCCCTTTTCTCCCCCAGCATGGAATTGGTCTTCACCACTCACCCAAACCTTTTCTTCCCTGCATGGAGCTGACCCAAGCTGCCTGGTATCCCTGTTAGCCTAAGCACTGACACATGGAACTGGCCTTGGCATCTGCTTGCCACTCCCTAATGTTCCTCCATGCTCCACTTTTTTGGCAAAACTGGTCATTTGTTCCATTTGCTGCTGCCAGATGGTGATCGGTTGGTAAGAACAAATGGGACAAATACACAGTTTTGCTCAAAAATGGGGTGGGGGGAAGAATATCTGGAGCTAGGCTTAAAAAAGGGAATTGACCTGACCAAAGTGGGATGTATAGTCAACCTAATTTCTGCTGCACTGGGAATGTTTTCAAAAATAAAAGGTGTCTGTCTCCAGTGCATTTTTTACCATGGATCATTCAATGGTCTCCATCAGTCTCAATAGGACTCTCCTTGCAATGTTTTATATTTTGGAAGATAAAAAATATTTATAAAAGATAACTCTGAAATGTATTCTTATTCCCATTTTCTTTTAGTGCTCAGTAAATTTAAAGGTACCTGTTCTATAACATTTCTCTCATACATTTGTTTAGATAATAGATCCATTTAGTTCCTTTAACAGCTCCCCATCTCTCCAAATATTCTTTTACTTATTTGTATTAGTTTCACCTGCTGTAATAAAGCTAATTTTGTCAATGTAAAAGTTGCATTAAAATACATGAAATGAGTATGCAGAACAGTAAATCACAAAGGAGCTTGTAGGTTTCTGGGCTCTAGATACCTGTAGCAGTGTAGTGGCTCTGCTATGGCACACCAGAAGTTTAAAAGGGTGTGGTATGTGACAGCCAATCAGTTAAAAGGGATGCAGCAGCCAATCAGAGAGAGGCTGCCAGTCTAAAACTAGGAGTAGCAGAGCTAGCTGGGCTCAGTCTGTTGTGGGAGCTGCAGGGGAAAGGTTCTTCTCTTGGCAGGTTGGTGGTGGGTGCCAGCACCCTGGAGAGTGCTGAGTGGGAGCAGGTGCTTGGGGCTGACTGGAGCTGGGGATCCCATGGGACCAGACTGCAGCAGTGGTCCAGGGCAAGGAGGCCAAGGAACAGACAGTGGCTAGACTCCAGTGGTGAGACTCCATGCAGCTGGAGCTGTGGGGAAGTGGCCCAGGGGGTTGGTGCAGTCTGTGTGGAGCAACTGGAGGGAGGTGGAAGCATTTAAGATCCCTGGGCTGGGGTCTGGAGAAGTGGGCAGGCCAAAGCCCCCTCCCCACTCCCCCAGTGTGGCATGGGTGCCAGTAGTGACACAGGCTTCTAGGCCATCGACTGTGTGAGTGGCCAGAATGTGGGTGAGTTGGCCATAGACTTTTTTAATGGCTGGAACACTGGAAGGGGTGAATTTAAGGCTTAGCTGCAAGGCTAAAGTCCTGGGATTGGACTCAGGAACAAGAGTTGGTGTGTGAAGAATTAGAGCACAGAGCACCTGGAGGGGACCACTTGAGCTAAATTCTCCAAAACATCACTAGGAGGTGCCCTCTGAGTGGGTCTAGTGCAGCACCTGCTTACAGCACCCAAATAAACTCTATAAATATGCAGAAACCAAAAGTGACAGATTTTTGTTTGCATTTAAGTAGCTTCATACCTTCTGATGATGCCTACAGAGCAGGGGCTTCTAAGGCTTTGTTCTTTTGTATTCCAAGCCAATTTAGCTCCTTCATAAATTGGCTTAGCATATTGTACACATAATTTATACTGTTTTCTGGCAGTTATCTAGCTTCTAGCACATGTATCTATCTACAGTGTAAAGAAACCGGATAGTATCTCTTCAAATCAGGGGTTGGCAACCCAAAAGATGTCATTTTTTTAAAGTTCATTCAATAACCAACTGTTTTGAGCTGTAAATGGGTGTGGTCTCATGGGGTATGTCTACATTTCAGTTACTTCAGAGTAAGGTGTTTGATTTCAAAATAACTTTTTTCCTGTCCATGCAGGCATTTTGGTATCATGAAATAAGCATTTTGTTATTTCAAAATAACAAACCACTACTTTGAAATAATAAAACATGTTTTTATTTCAAAATAGCTCTTAGCTTGAAATTATTTTGAAATAAGCCATTATAAGACATGGGATTGGCTTATTTTGAAATAATGGTCCTATGCTTTTGCCTGCCTTCCCCAATTTCAAAACAGTCTAGTGAAGGCTCTCTGTTTTGAAATAACTCCTACCTTATTTTGAATTAGAGAGTTTTCACTGGCCCCTAATTCAAAATACTTATCTTGAATTAAAATCAAAATAGTTATTTCAAAATAACTATTTGGAATGAATTTTGTCAGTGTAGACATAGCTCTGGTGGGGAAAGCTGGGAGCTGGGCCAAGGCACTTGGCACAGAGTCCCCTGGTGGCAGATGAGTAAGGGGATAAGCAGGTGGATGTGTGGAGCCAAGAGCCGCAAGAGGGCATCTAAAGAGCTGAGTGAGGCTCTGGAGATGCAGGTTGCCTATCCCTTTTTCAAATAGTTTATGAGCAGTCTTCTGTATTTTTAGAACAGCAGTTTTCAAACCATGAGTTGGGACCCAGTACTGGGTCACAAACTTTCAGATATTGGGTAGTGGTGCCTCCTGCTGCCACAGCTGCAAGACTGGAATGCATTGCTGAAAGATGTAATTGTTGGGTCACAGGCATAAATGATTTTTCTTTTCTAATTGAATCCCAAAGAAAAAGCTTGAAAACCACTGTTTTAGAAGACGCCAGGAGCCTGTCATGGTATCATTAGGCATATGTAGCTAGGGCTTTCAAATTGTATATGATTAGTAAACACAGTTACTTAGGCCTATTGCATTCCAAGGTGCAACCCAGAGCAGTGAGTTGTCATCACCTGCCCTGCAACATTTGGTGCCCCACAATGCTTCACAGTTGTAGCTTCCAATGTTGGCCACTCACAAATAACATTCAGGTCATACCCTCAGTGTCTATATATAACTGTAGTCCTCATCCTGAAACACTGACCCCAGAAGTCTATCACCAGCACATCAGCCACACATTAGCTTCCAGCAGCCTTAGTTTCTATCTGCAGGGTGACCTGCAACATTCCCTCAGTACTAAATTTTCCCCAAAACATGTGTTCTGCACTATCCAGTCCTCTTCTGGATAATTCAGGTATTAGAGGTACATTGCCCCTGTCAGAGGGTCAATATACTACAGTTGATTACTTCAACTGGAGTTACCAAATGGTTCAAGTTAAACACAACACTGGATTATTTTTGCTTAAATAATAAAAGAAGTTGATTTAACTCCAAAGACTTCACATGAGTACAAGTAAAAGGTATTAAAGTTGGAAATGGTTAAAAGAGAAATAAAAATAAAATGCTTTTTAATAGCTACAACTTAAACTAAACTCCATTCTCTGTAAAATCCATATCAAACATACCAATGCCAGGGCTGGTCAAACTCTCAGATCAGGACCCACTATCAAAGACCAAAGACTGGTTCCTTTGTGTAGGTGAAAGAATAGGCAGACCCATGGCTGTTTGTGCCTCACTTTTATAATCCAGCCATGTTTTATAATGCATTTTCCTAAGGTTACCTCTCTATTGTTCTTCCTTCTCTGTGAGGACAGAGACATGAAGTTTGGGGAAAGTTTCCACATTGTTTGCTAAAATGCAGACTGATCTGTTCCTGCCTTCCTTCTCTGCCAAAGAATGGCCACATAGATGGCATTTATAAGACTAAGCTGTCCCAAAATAAAAAAAGTTGGTCATGAAGGGGGCAAATGCCACGTGCAGCATGGGTCATCACCTTTTGGAGGTACAATGGTCTGCTGCCTTTCAACTCACCAAGGGCACCATCAGCTCCTGAGCAGAGGGAGGGCCACTGGTGCTGAACCACGGTCCTGCCCTCAAGGCCTTGCCCCTACTTCACTTCTTCCTCCCTGCCTGCACCATGGACAGCTGTTTGGCTCTGCATACATGCTGGTGCATCTCCAGGCTGTTTGCAGCACTGCACACAGCCGGTCAGGGAGCCCAGGACAGGATGAAAATGCTGGGTGTGACAGAAGTACCAAACTTACAAGGTGCCAGCAAGGCTGTGTCAATGAGACTGCCCAAGGGAACTGTCTGTAAGCCATGGTAAGACTGTTATATTGCTTTAGTAGATCACACTTCTTAGTAGGTCAGTGAAATGTAATTGTTGAACAGAGACAGTTTGGAGTTTCAGCCTTGCTTTTTGACTGTCTTCCTGAGATAGGTACTTATGGTTATGGACCACTTCAGACAGCATTTCCTGAGCTCTGCCATCTAGCATTGAAGCATGTATCTAAACATTGTGGGCCACCTGTCACAAGGACCCCAGGCAACTATGCTTACTACCCTCAATTCCCACTCTGAGTATTATGAATAATGTACTGAATGATATTTAAGGGTCACAATATTTTCAAGCCCTAGTGAGTGGGGAAAGGGTCAGAATTTTTAAGTCTAAAGGGGGGTCGCTAGTATGAAAAAGTTGATAAAGTAAACACTACTTATCTCTTATCCCATCCTTCTAAGCTCTCAATTTCTTACTTCTCTTTTTCCCAGGCCATCAGCAGTGGAAAGCAAGATTTGAGTTTTGGCAGCACTGGAAATAGAGTTGTGAAGGAAGAAAGAGGAAACTGGGGCTCAAAGCAGGTTTGTAAGATAGGTCTGCCTTGTGTTTTGAATCTGATGAAGAACACGGGTTCAGATCTAGAGAGCACAGGGTCCAGGAAGCAGAAAGAGCTAACTCAAAAGAGGAAAAAAGGGTGATAGGAAGTGTAGATGAAGCCCACCAGGGCTAAGAGTTATTTTTGTCACTGAGGGAGCAAATCTTTATCTGGGAAAAGTAGCACAATCATGAATCAAGAGCCATTCTGAGAGGGGTGGAAATAAACGATTTGTCTCTACACTCCCTCCCCCACAACACCCATATTGGAATTGTCAGTGCACTGCCATATGTTTTAATTTCTTATGAACATCTGTGACTTCCCTTCAGACATAAGCTTTCACTTCCTCTCCTATAGCATCCTGCTCTTAAAAGACTGCAAAGCTCATCAGGCTCAGGATTCCAGTCCTTCATCATTTACAACCTGTGCCCTGCCAGCTGCCAATCTAACAGTTCACAGAGCTCCCACCTGCCACTGTGCTGCATTTCAGACTCTGATTGTTGTTTGAAATCCTGGGATTCTTTATTGCCTCAGATAGTACATACCTGCAGTGCAAAGCAGGGATAACTCAGGGGTCTGTGCAGAGCAAGGGTCAAATAACAGTGTCTGACCTGATTCAGAGCAACCCCAACCAGCAAGGGTAGGGAAGTCTTTAGGAATCACAAATTCTCTGGGACAGTAGAAGGGGAGTTGTGGGATTTTCTCCCATGGCAGCTCATGCAATAAATATATTTGTTAGTCTTGAAGTGCCGCAGGATGCCTTGTTTGTTTTAATGAAAGATCCTAACACTGCCTTTAGTGCTTACCTTATTAAGCTGAAGTTAAGGCTTTGTGAGAGTTGCGAATCACTTTGACATAAAGAGGACTTCCTCTAAACGCACTCTGTTGGACTTTCCTCCACTTCTCCCTGGTAATAAGTAAACTTGGGAAAACCAATTTTAAAAGGGATAGCCGTGTTAGTCTAGTCCAGTGAAAAAACAACAAGGAGTTGTGTGGCACTTTAAGACTAACAGATTTATTTTTTGCATGAGCTTTCGTGGGAGAAGATCCCACTTCCTCAGATGCTTCGAAGCATCTGAGGA
>ML682021.1:30216442-30230091 GCA_007922195.1 Podocnemis expansa | reverse complement strand
TCGTGGGGTCCCTTCCAACCCTATGATTCTATGATTCTATGACTTAGTGTATGGTGGTTGGGAGTGGGTCCCAATCTCTGAAGACAGTGGCTCCTGGTGTGGTAACTGAGGTCAGGGATGCTTGCTGGGGGACTGTCCCTTGAGTAGACAGAGGGCATACACTCACAGTTTGGGAACCAGTTGCATGCCAGAGGCTGGAGTGGACTTACTCAGGAGTGAGTGGTCACGTGGGACAAATTGGGGTTCAGGAGTGGGAAATGAAGGGGGTCACAGTGCACACCAGACTGGATCTAGGGCATGGTCTGTCACACAGCTTTTCTTATAATACTAAATAGTTCCAATCACAGAAGAAAACTGGACATGCAAATAAGATACAAATATCTGAACCTTAAAGTTTTGCTTGACGCAAGGCATGGCTCATAGTCCATTTTGGAGAAAAGAATGAGGATCATCGTCTTTTAAATCACCATATCTGAGACACTGGTGTATTTAGTGCCAGCTCCTACCCAAATTCCTTTGCCTCAGTTGAATACTGACAAATGCATAGCTGACATCAGTCCTGAACACTTGTGCATTAATCTTGTTCTGGTAAGTACTAAAGTTATGAAAATGTGCTTAGTGGTTTAGATTTTAGATTGCATCATGTATTATGCTTGTAACATCTGTATTATATTATATATTTGAGCATCTGCACTGTAAGCCTCTAACTGTGTAAATCACCAGAAAAGAGGCATTCATTAGTGTGAAATTTTTTAGTCTAATAGAGGTTTCTTCCTGCCCTGCAAGGAAGGGTTATCAGCAATGAACTATTGTGGGACATTAAAGAAGACAGTCTGTCTTGCATCTCTCCTCTTCAATCAAGAGGCAACATGCAAATGAATTCTTCCCATCAGATGAACTCACAATTTGAAACAAAAGGGGGAGTGGTAGGATACAAATACCTAACAAAAAGTAACTTTTAGATGCTGAGGGGCAAGGATTACTAAGCATAAGTAAATCTCAATGCTTAACTTGGGTGTGACACTGTCTGGGTCTAGGGGACTGTTCATTATTTTCATATTAATATTTCATAATTGCAATAATCCATATGTGATATACCATGTTTGGTGTCAATAGTAAGGCCATAATCTGCCAAAAATGGTTGTATGGTTTTTATGTAGGTATCATGCCTGTATTAGAAATTAGGATTCTATTTGTTTTTATGTGTGTTCCAAGTGATTTGTTCTTAAGGCAATCCCAGACTGGGTGTCTACACAACTATTGTTCCCTTTAACGACTCCCATGAGGGGGCCTCCCAGCTGCAGAGGGCCCAAGAAGAAACCTGTCTGACCAGTTACCCAGACTGACCATGTGACTCAGCTCCATTTTGATCTGGCAAGGACTCTGAGATAAAAGGCAGGGGACCCATCTCCTTTTTGTCTTTAGTCTCTAGTTTCCAGTCTATCTGCAACCAACACCTGCCTCTGTTACTATTTGTCTGGGACTGAACAAAGGATTGAGATCCACCCAGCTGCAGCTGCTGCTGGGTGCACACCAGAGGAGTGGGACTAATTTGCAAACTACAGGATTTTCAAAGATTTGTTTTCTATGCACTCCAAATAATTTGTGTGTATGTGATTCACTTTGACCCTTTAACATCGCTTATATTTTGTTTGTTTTTCCTTCCCTTCACATTAAACCTTTAGCTGTAGTTACTAAAGGATTGGCTGGCAGCATAGTATTTTGGGTAAGATCAAGGCCTATATTGTTCTGAGTGATGTGGCTGGCCCTTTGGGGTCAGGTGAACTTATTTCTTAGAGACCCTGTGGCTAGAGGGAACCATAGGATCTGATGTGCAGTAAGGGGCCTGTTTCTATTTTATTATGCTCGGTGATGACCAGAGTGGGGAATTCAGGAGCATGTTTTGTTACTGACTGGGAGACTGGTCTAAGTGCCACTTGTCAGTAGTTTGGGGGTTTGGCCCCTGGTTTCACAGCTTTCCCTGATTTTGGCACATTCAGAAGGTTGTCCCAGGGGGCCTGGGTCACAGTGGGTTAGCCTTGAAGGACATAAAATTTTCTAGAATAGCCAAGCTTTATTACTTACTGAAAATTAAGATTGATGATAACCTTTAGTTAGTTAATTATAGGATTGGCTACAAGCTTTCTCTTTGGTGTGAGACCTAATGTGCAATTGATCTGGGGTAAGTAACCAGTCCTTTGGGACTAGGAGTAACCTGAATATCACTGGGCTCTTTGGCAGAAGGCACCGACTATCACAAAGAAAAGCTTACTTGTATGGTGAGAGACTGGAATACCCCAGGGAAGTCTGATTCCATGTTAAGGTTGTTATAGTGCCTAAGGAGTTTACACTTGCTAATTAGTTGGTCCAACCCAAATATAAAATTCACAACCAATTTGAGGTTTGTGCCATTTCCTAAGGCTACTCTAAGGCTATGCCTACCTTAGGACAAGTTAGTTTGAACTTGTTAGTTCAACTAATAAGTTAAAGGTTAGTTCAAACTAACCTTGAACTTATTAGTTTGAATTAACAATGTTGACAAGTTTGAACTAATGTTAGTTCAAACAAGTCCACTTTGTTAGCTCAAACTGCCCTTAGTTCAAACTAAGGGTTAGTCCAGGTCTCCACTGTTCCTAGAACTAATGCTTGAACTAAGCACTTAGTTTGAGCTAACCACTGGTAATTACTAGTTCAAACTAGGTGTTCATTAGTTCAGATTAAGGAATTCCTTCATTCAAACTAATGAACACCTGATATAGACAGGCAAAAAGTTAGTTTGAATTAAGCCTCCTTAATTCGAACTAACCTGCCAGTGTAGATATAGCCTAAGATTGGTACCCTTGCTCTTGATCCACTGTAGAACAGCTTGATGCTATGTAAAATGTATCTTATAAACATAATATGCAGCTATATAAGTAAAAAGGCATATCATTATAGGAAGAGTGACTACGCTGAATGTAAATATTGTTCCAGGAGTAATAAACAATCCATCAGCTTGTATGTTGCTGAAAGTCATTGTTTTTACTGCTATTTTCCCTGGACACAGTTAGTGAGCCAGCATTACCTAATGCAATTCTCAGTCTATTTAGTATTATGGGCTGCATATGCAGCTCTGAGTGTTGTGCGGGCTACACCCACAGAATTTATGTATACTACCTGTATGGAAGATGTCACATGGGCCAGAGCTAGGCAGGTTTTGGAACCTCCATCACTGGAAGCTTTTAAGGGCAAGTTAGACAAGCACCTGTCAGTGATAGTTTAAGAGGGTATTTGGTCCTGTCATGAGAGAAAGGGACTGGACTAGCTGACTTCTCTTGGTCCTTCCATTTTCTGTGATTCTGTGTGCTGACTGGCTGCATGCAGCCCATGGATTGAGAACTTCCAGTCTTCTGCTTCAGGCATGGGAGTAGGATTCAGAAAATATGGATTCCAGTCCCAGTTCTGAAATGGGCTCATCTGCAGGCAATGTTTTCAAATGCAGGTGCTTAAATGTTATGCACATAACTTTTTATTTAGGAACTTAGTAAGTTGAATCCTGCATCTCTGAAAAAACAAAACAAAACAAAATAATAGGAGGAGTGGGTGCTCTGAAAGGCTACTTATGAAGTTAGGTACCTAATTTTAAGCTTCTTAGTTTGTTTGTAAATCAGCATATTTGCCACAGCTACCCCACAGTCTTCATGGGCTACAATCTTATTCACTGAGGGCTTCTGTCCATGTGAAAACTCTTTATACACTCCAGTCTATGTGCTTGAAAGATTTGTACAGAAATATTACAAGGTCCTTATTCAGACTTCCAGGCATAGGAAGTATTTTTGGTGGTATAAAAACAGAATAGAACTTGAAGCAGGAGGGAAAAAGAAATGTAAACTAAAAGAATTTCATGCTGTTGGAAAAAGCAATATATGGAATGCAATGAGATGAGTTTCTTTGGAAATGTTCTTCCTTTTATTGTAGATAAAAATACTGGATCTGTTAGTCATTTGTGTGTGGGGCATTAGTGTTAGTAATGTAGGGAATGACTATTTCCTTCTCCTTGCTTTGACATTAGAAGGATTAGGATATATAGGTCTGGATCTATTTTTCTGTATTTAAAATAGATATTTTTATCTAATGCATTCATGCAACCCTGAAACTTGAGTGCACCCTGTCAAAGTAATCTATACTTGAATGATTGCAGCTCTAGATAGATGATGGAAAGAAATATTTCCTGAATATGTCACCTTAGCAGTTCATGTTAGTTTTAAATCTGCTGGCAATAAACACCATTAAATATTGGTCCCTGAGGGATTCATTATCCCAAATGATAGATTTAGCCATTAGCATGCCTCTGGTAAACAAAGAGGGGTTTTGAGAATTCAAGGTGAGGAGAGGGAGCTACTGTGCACAGGAGCTCCCTCTTGCATGGTTCATGTGAGGCAGACTTCAAAGCAAAGTGTGGTAGTAGCTATGAACCACCTATGCTCTTAATGACAGTTGCACAAATGAGAAAATGACAACTTTTATACCCTGCTTTTTGGCTGGTATTTGTACTCCAGAGTGGTACTTGAGCATTTAAGATATAGTGACTGCTGATGTAGCTGACAACTGTTTAGGATGGAATTTGCTGCATTCCACATTCAGGCCTGTGAGTCTTACAGCTCCAATGTGAAGCAGAAAGCAGTAGGAGTTAGTCAGTTCCTTGCCATATGTGATGCTAGGAAGTTTTTCAGTGAAGTCATGTGGGCTGGTTGTAAGATGGTGTATATCAGCATAACTCCACTCATGACAATGGAGTTCCACTGATTCTCTAGCTGAGAATCTAGCCCATGGACCTTGAGATCAGAATCATCAGGTGGACTAAAGCAGCAAGTTTTCCCAAGCTTGAATTGTTCTACAGACTTCAACAGGTAGACACATATTGGGCAATGCTAAATGCATACACAACTCCTCCTCTTCCTCCAGAAAGAACCACCAACTAAAGGGTCTCCTCTCATTAGTACAACTTGGAGAGATGGCAGAAAGGCTGTACTGAGTCATAGTACGGAGATGGTGAGAGAGTTTATTAGAAGCACAGGAAAGACAACAAACTGAGCCATATGATCCATGAGAAACATTACTTGACTAGGATACAATATATATGCATGAAATATTAAATATGCACTATCATAGCATTATAGGATATAAATGCTATAATTACCCACTGTATACTGGCCACATAGTTGGTATACCATTCCTACAAGACCACTGAATGTCCAAAGAAGACAGATCATTCTTGTTGATGAGTCAGTGTTAAGAAGATTAGACAACATATTCTGCAGGGGTCCAGAAGTACTGCAAGCCCATTCTGTCCTCATAGAACAAAAGTAATACACAACACAGAAAGATGAAATGGGATTTTGAAGAGTCAAGTTCTTTGGATATGATGCATATTAGCATGAACAACACTTCTTCACAACACTTTTCAAATCATTAGACTCTTTAGAGATTTTAGGAAGGAGGTACAGGACAAGAAAAGAACCAGTGACCTTGTAGATCCTGCCCCATGACTGAGAGAAGAGAGAACAGAAGATGTTGGAGGTAAACTGTTGGTTAGGCACATAAGTGGACTTGGTTTTGAGGAACACTAAGCCACAATTTATCAACAGGAAGACAGGAAGGATGTATGTCTTAGACTGGCTCCATCTCTGTAGAAGGGGAATCAGTATTCTGGCTAACAGACTAGTTAGAGTAGCCAGGAGGGCTTTAATTCAGCATCAAAGGGGAAGAATGCTAAGTGGGTAAATACAGTGCATATGGTCAGACATGGGACTTAGTTAAGGTACCATGAATAAAAAGGAATTAAGGCACCAAGGGCTGTAAGGAGAAGGAATCCTTTAATATGTGTATGATGGCACTAAAAGTGTAATAAGCAGAACAGCTATTATACAATGTATAAGTGAAATGATTATAAATAGTAATGTTGTGAGGTATGTAGGTGTGATATCTTTCATTAGACCAATTTATGCTGGTGAAAGTGACAAACTTTGGAGCTTCTGAAGAGCTCTTCACATCTGTGGGCATTTCATTTACATGGCTTATGCAGGCATAAATGAAAAAGTGGTGGCCTAAATAGCATCTTTTAAGATGACGTCCAAATTACACAGAATTTTGAGGAGCCCTACTCTACACCAATCCAATTTCCATCATAAGAATACATAGGAGGTGCTGATATTACAAAGTTTGCTTTAAATCAACAGTAATTAGTAAAATATTGCTTTATTTAATCTAGTGTGAAGTGAGCACAAAACACAAACAGATTGCAATGACAGAACATGTTGAGTTACCCCATGAAAAAGGTCATCCATTGAAAGAGACCACTGTGAAAAGACTATGAATAGCTAATAGAAATGTGAAACAGATGGAATTAATGAAGAGCCTGTGTTATCTAACACTGTGGGAGTGGAACAGAAATTACATGTTTGGGAACCAGTTTATGTTGATCAAATGACTAAAACTACATATGCACAGAAGAGGGCATTACTATGCGTCTATCTTTGTCTTAGAAGAAAAAGAAAGACCCCATGCCCCACCTTTCCAAACATTTTTCACCTCCTCAGAGAACTCATGCATAAGGGCAGTTTACTTCAGATTTTTACACAGGTCAGGATTTTATCCTAAATTATCAAATAAACTTTTATAATTAAGTTATTCTGTTTTACATTAGTGCATCTTTGTCACTGTAAATAGCTGGGTCATCTCAACAGAGTTCACTTAATAAAATGCAATATCTATATTCCCTTTCATAAGGAAAATAATTCTGAGTTGACTGTTCATATAAAGAGTTATCTTGTCCCTGAGCAGAGCAGCTGCTTAAAAATTAGAAGTACTGCTTGCTGGTAACTTAATTAAATAATCTGCAGGAACATTTCTCAGCAAATCTCTCCATAAAAAGAACTGCAACCTCTATTTATCTGAAAATACCTGTAGTGTCTTTAGTTAGAGACAGAAAATTAATACAGACCTGTATATTGTAGAACCTGACACAGCACAGAATAAATACAAGCTATGAAAAGCTGAAGAACAGAATATACTACTACATAATGCCAAAACTATTAAATAAATTGTTGTAAGAAGACTGGCAATTCAACTATTCAAGACATACATAACAGAATTCACTTCCCACAAGAGCACATCCTACCAGCCAGAGATGGCATAGCGGCTTTCTTCCCATCTGGGCCACCCTGCCAATAGTCACTCTGTTGCTGAGGTGCTCTGTCCTCATGATTCAGTTCTGTAGCTTGGCTACTACATTGTTTCTCCTTCCAGGGGTGGCAGAGTCTTCTTGGCCCCGCTGTCCAGATGCTGCCTCTAACAGTACTGCATCACTTTCAGGTGGCTGGGAAGAGAACACAGCCCCCTCTGGAACTCCAGGCTCCAGCAAAGAAACCTTATACTCAGCAAAGATCTACACAATCCCCCTTTTTCCTTGAATTGCTTCCTACCCTGCCTTCTGAGGCTTTCATTCCTCACAACTCTTCTAGAGCTGACTCTTCTAGGGCTAGGCTCTCAGGGCTTATTCTATCCCATGGATTTCTTCTTCCTTCCCATGTCTTTACTCCCAGAGAGTGACTGCATACTTTCCTCACTATTGCAAACTTCCTCTATATATTCCTTACTCAGCTGTTCCTTCAGCTAGTCTTCAACACTGGTGTGAGGTAAACACCCCATTGTAATGCTTGGAATAGTAGACTTCTTCAATTACTCTATTGGGCTATGTCCACATGTACATCGTTATTTCAAAATAAAGTCCTTATTTCAAAATAAGTTACTTTGAATTAAGGGAAAAGCTCAAAGCGAAATAGCATGTCCAAACACAGGACTTGCTATTTTGCTTTAGAAGAGGTGCACTATGGGAGGTGTGGCAAGATGGCCCCCTCCCAGGGCCATGCCCCCACCCAATATAGGCTATAAGGAAGGCACCCTGGGAAGGAGAAGGGCAAAAGTATTATTTTGAAATAATAGTTATTTCAAAATAACACATCCAAACGGTGTTATTTCAAAATAACCATTTTGAAAAAAACAGTTGTTTCAATTTAAAGAAGGTTTAAGCTATTTTGAAATGATGGAGCCCATCATTTCAAAGTAAGAATACATCATATGGACCTAATCTCTTTTATTTTGAAATAACCAGTGTTATTTGAATTTTATGGTTCAATCACCTAAATCATTTGTCTCTGTCTGAGCACTTGTCGCCAGTTTTTAAAGTCATTGGCACACAATGGGCTGATTAACACTACAGCAAAAGATTGGCCCCAGAAAGTTATTCAAAAAATTATTCCAAGCTCAATCTCTTCAGTAATGGCCAAGAATCAGGAGTAGCAAATTTTTTTTTTGTCTCTCCTATCATCCTTGGACTACCTTACCCAGAGATAGTGCAAACTTCAGATTAGCAGAAGGACCTTGCACCATGTCCTGAAGATTTCTCCTGTGCAATAGGTTGAGACAGCTATGTGATCCTTTAGTAGCTGCAGTTGGATGACTGAGATGGTTGAGTAACATGGCTATGAAATGGGTTCAGTTGGGGCATAATTTCTGATTATGATGATGTTAGTCATGGGTGGGGGGAAGGCAAGATAGGATTTTCAGACATAAGACTGAGATTCATCACCCCCTTTCTATGCTGTATAGGTAGGCCACACAGCTCTCTAAGGGGGTGGTGCTGAGAGAACAGAAAAACTCTTGAAAGGAAGTAGTCTCCCCTGAATTAAAGTGCTCTCAAATTTTGTCCTGTCTTCAACTCTTGCTGCAGACCTGAAAGACTATTTTATCTCAGTCTTTCATCTCACAGGAGATCCTTCTGCTTTGTCTGTCCATACAGGAAAACTAGAGCTGAGCAGCTGACTACTGGGTCTTAGCTAAATCAGCCTTCAGACTGATCTGAACCCCAATCTATATGCATGCATCCTACAGAGACATTTCAGCACCAATCTTCTCTACCATGTGAAAAAGGATCCTCCTCAAGTGGTCCCTGTCTTGGAGATGATTAGAAGGAAGATGGTCCCCTCAAGAAATGTGCCTCATGGGGCAGTGTGTGACAAAATGGAGGGACTGAGTATGTGTTTGAATGAGGAAGAGGTGGGAATGCTGTGTTAGCAGGGTCGGTTTCTGGAATTGACAGAAAGAAAGATGACTGGAAGAAAATACAAACAGGAAAAGAGGAAAGGGAGGAAAAAGAGGTAGGAAAATATGGAAAAGTTACACTGTAGGAAAAAAAGTTTGAGAGTGCTACAGAATGGGATCACTAGAATAGAATGATGTAGGAGAATATATGGAGAATGACCTAAAGCAGCAAAACACCTGTGGGTAGCCTTGAGTCTGTTGAGCTCTGCACTGGGGACAGGATGTGGTGATTAGAGAGTACAGACACTTAGAAATGCCCCTGACTACTGCAAAATGTTTATTATATCCACAGGTCTAACAAACAGATTTTAATTTCCATTCATAGAGCAAATTCACTGTAGGATGAGAAATCAACAGTTGAAAAATTCTGAATACTTCAGATATTGACTCTTATCTATTCATTTCTAAAAAAAAAAAAAAAAAAAAAAGCAACATAAAAAAGGGAAAAGATTACCATCAAAGATTTCCACTGTGAGGGTAAAAAACTCCTCTGTGTGGGAGAGAGAGGTTTCTCAGGGGCAAGTCCAAGACTGTGGAACTTATGATTTGTAGAAAACTTACATATATCTGACAATTTTATCAAAATGTCACACTGAGCACAGCACTGCCATCATATGGCAACATAACTGATTTAATAACAATAGATGTCAGGTCTAAGCAGGCTGGAGACCACCTGCCAACAGAACCAATCATGAAATAAGTCAATAAAAAATAAGTTAGAATGGATTCCTGCAAGCTGTTTCAAACTGAAAAGCAAGGTCACCCTGACTAACACAAAATACTGTTAAATAAACAACACCAGACCAGTTATAGTACATCAAAGACCAGTGATCTATGACTAAATGGTATCTAGACCCTTATCAGGAATAGGAAGTCCAGATCATTGCTCAGTGTTTACTTGATGTTCAAACTGTAATAGCATTTTCACCATCTGAAACCGATAACATCAAGTTTCTTCTTAGCCACATCGTTTAACAAGAGAAGCTGCTGAAGAGTATTTAAAACAAACACAAACAACGCATGAGGAAAATAATAGAAACAATTTATTTTACATTTGTAGATCTTTGCTAGAGACTGGTCTTACAACCAGACAATATTTTTGCAATATTTTTACTTTATATTTTGAAACAGTAAAATCATAATTTTCTTAGCAGGCCTTTGAGTGACCAGTGTAATGGTAACAGGTTCTGACAAATAAAATATACAGGACTTTTGCTTTTCCTAAAAAACCCAGTTTAAAAATAAAACAAAGAGCGCAGCTTTTAAATCTTTCAACAAAGGGAAGTTAGAAATCTTCCCAGATGCAGTTCAGGTGATATTGTTCAGAAAATGTACCTTATTCTGTGTTTTGTGGTGCTGAAGTGTTTGTTCAGAAAAATTCTAATTATGCAGAGAGCTACCCTAAATTATCAAAACAGCAATAAAGAATGAGTAAAAGTTTAAAATAATGTTAATTCTAATTTCTTCTCAAAAGAAGACTGCCTATAAAAATGACCTAGTTAGTTGCTTGCTAAAAATAATTATTTTTTTCATGAAGGTTTAAAGCTTTTCTACAGACCATTTGCATTTTGGGATAATTTCCTTGTGAGGAAAAATATAACTTTTTTTCTTCAGTTAAATTCACAGCACTAGGGCTTGGAGTGTCTTCTTACCTTCTCTCATTATGTTATTTTTCACCTCCTGCTAAGGGAATGAATAATTTCCTTCCATTTCACCTATCACAGTAACACCTATATCACCTTATATTGTTCCCACTCCGAAAGATTAGACAGCAGACATTTTGGCTATCCAAATGGGTTTTTAATAAGAGGAATCATAAATTTCCTTGTGGGTGACCTTTATGGTGTATTTCACAGCTGAATAAATCAGGAATCTAGGAACAGAGCCGTAATATGGTGAGGCGGCACCCAGGGCGCGTTCTGATCAAAATGAGCCCTTTTCACTGAATGGCACTTGGGTCTGGCACTGCGAATCATGCCCTTTATTAGAGCGGCTCTATTGAGCTGCTCTGGCACACCTGGGGCAAAGCCCCATTGGCCCTGCTGTAGTTATGGCCCTGCCTAGGAATCATAGAATCATAGGGTTTAGAAGGGGCTTCATGAGGTCATCTAGTCCAATCCCCTGCCAAAAAAGCAGGACCACTATTGCTAAATGATCCAAGCCAGGGTATTGTCTAACTGGACTTTAAATATCTCCAAAGATGGAGATTCCACCACTTCCCTAGATAGCCTATTCCAATGCTTCACCACTCTGCTAGTAAGAAAGTTTTTCCTAATATCCAACCTTGACCTCCCCAGCAGCAACTTGAAACCACTGCTCCTTGTTCTGTCCTCTGTTACTGCTGAGAACAGCCAACCTCCATCCTCCTTGGAGCATCCCTTCAAGTAGTTGAAGGTTGTTATCAAATCCCCCCCTCAGTCTTTTCTTCTGCAGGCTAAATAAGCCTAGTTCCTTCAGTCTTTCTTCATAGGTCTTGTGCTCAAGTCCCTTGATCATTTTTGTTGCCCTTCGCTGGACGCTTTCCAATTTGTCCACGTCCTTTTTGTAGTGGGGAGCCCAAACCTAGACACAGTATTCCAGATGCGGCCTCGCCAGTGCCGAATAGAGGGGAACGATCACATCCCTCAATCTGCTGGCAACACTCCTACTGACACAGCCCAATATGCCATTGGCCTTTTTGGCAGCAAGAGCACACTGCTGACTCATACTCAGCTTCCCATCCACCATAACCCTCAGCAATGTTCCCTCTAAGGTTTGACGGCTTGTGTGCAAAATTTTGAACACGTGTGCAAAACTTTTTCTGAATAAAATTTTTGTGCAACTTCACATGATGGAAATTATTGAAAAATATAGAACAATGAAAAATTAATGTTATTTAAATTGTTTTTATTAATAATTTGAATGTATTCTATGCTTATGTAACGTTTTGTCTCATCAGTTCTTCAGTCCTGTTTGTCTGCCTTTGTCGGTTTTCCAAAATGAATAAACACAAAGTTAAAGTGAAAGCAATTAACCTGCCTCTCATTTTTCATTTTGCACAGCAGCCCATTTTACAATTTTAAAAAAATGGTCCTAAATTGTTCCTAGCCAGTTCAAATGTGACCCTTTATTTGTTTTACTTAATTGGTCACTATTAGTAATCTTGATCACAGTATACTTTATTTTCCTTCATTTTATTAGTGTTTGCTATATATTTTTTTCCCAGTTTAACCCTTCCCTAAGGAGCAACAGGCCAGAAGGTAAAAAAACCAACCCAGGGCTTGACCCTGTGATTACAAATCTGTTATTCTACTAACTGAGCTACAAGCATTCCATATATAAAAACTTCTAGGCATAAAGGATAACTGTGTACTCCACTGCCCCTTAATCCGCCCCCCCCCCAAACTGCTCTTTATTCTGTGTGTGCATCTGTGCAGCAAACTCTTAACATCAGGATCATGGGTTCCAGCACTGTGCCCCCCCAGTCTACTTATCAGAAGTAAAAGGCTGGACAATCACCTGTTTTTGGAATGCCTGAGGGAGGAAGGACATGAAGGTAAAAAGGAGCCCTTGGATAGCTAGCAACTCCCCCCCTCCCCCAGCCAATCCTCAGTGGGGCTTCAGGCCTGCCCCCTGCCCATCTTCAGCTGCTCTCCCACCCTGCCCCCTCCGCCAGTTGATCCTTGGCCATGGTTAAGGCCTGTCCCCCCCACCCCTCATCCAATCCTCAACCACTTTGCCAGACTAGGGTTACCAGATACCAAAGCATGGGAAGGAGGACAGGGAACTACAAAAAGGAGGATGTTGGAGGACACATACACATCTGGGGCTCCGCCTGGGCCCCCTTCATCCACCCAGCCAATGCCCCCCCCCCAAATGCTTGCCCCATTGATCACCCAACTCCAGGGAAATCTGTCTAGCCCCTAGTTACAGCGTGAAATTAATTGCAAGAACAGAGGCTCAAGAATATCAAATGAATGGCTTAAGCATTTTTCCTCTTCACATTAAAGTAACCGTAAAGCCAACCACTTTAAGGAGTCACAAAACTAAGTATTTAATGTTTTTATCAAGGTGCAAGGAGAATCACACTGCAGAACTCCTATCCAGACTGATGTTTTTACATTGTTAGTTGCAAACGGAAGCACACCTCCAATAAATTTAATGTAGTAATTATGCACAAGATTAAAATCAGTTTTAACACAGTAAGTTCCTTCACAGAATTCACTCATTGTTTGACACACAGGCTATGTTCACACAGGGAGGGCTTGTTTCGAAACAAGAGGTTTCGAAACAAGCTGTTTTGAAATAACTCTTTATTTTGAAACAACTTATTTCGAGGACAAAAAACTTTGTCCTCGAAATAAGGCATCGAAATAGCAGGTCCACAGTGTGGACCTGCTATTTCGACAGGGGAGGGGATTGCAGGCACCGGCAGGGTAAGGCGCGGCTGGGCGCCTAACCCGGCAGGTGCCTGCAGGGGCTGAAGGCATCCGTCAGGTGAGGCGCCGCAGGGCGCCTCACCCGGGGGG
>ML682021.1:30105976-30211442 GCA_007922195.1 Podocnemis expansa | reverse complement strand
TTGAAATTAGGGGTGTGGTGCAGGGGGATGTTGGGGGGGGGTATAGGGGGTGCTCACTCATTTGCTCTAACACTGTTACTAGCCAACAACTGGGGGGTACAGGCGGAGTATACAGAAATCCCTGTCTAGCCTCAGTTTTGAGCCTCACTGTGCAGTATTTAAAAAAAATCACAGACAAGCTCTTTAGATTTTATACACACAGGAAAGGAGAAATCAGAAAAAATGAGAGCTGCTGGTTTTTATGTGCAGACCTGCCTGAAACATAACCTTTTACCTAAAATGCAAATTTCTGGAAACATCATATCCTACTATGTCTACCATAAACCACAGATGGATATATATCTATTTTATGACAGTTGACATTTTGTTTGCTTTTATGTGCAATACACATCAAACGGGGGGGGGGGGTAGAAGTAGATGTTTGTGACTATCAAATGCTCCACCCAAGAGGACAGCACCTATTCTTGAATGCAATGATCAGTTTTTTCCTAAATATACCAAAATAAAAATAAGCATAGAGTATATAGGCAAAAGCAAGCTGCTTGTTTTCTATGATTTGATAAACTAACAAAGGGACAAATATTGCAATCCTTACTCCATCAAATTTCCCACTGACTTCATTTAAAGCATAGGATCAGGCCCAGCCCAGCAGCTACTTTAGAATGGATAATACTTGCACATCTGTGTATCTTACTAAAATTTAAGGACACATCTATAGTGGACTAATCTCTTCTTGGAAAGGAGAAACAAACTGAAAAAAATCACACTGGGAAAAGGAAAATCTTACAGATTCAAAGCTCCTCACAACCAAAAGTGAACTTTGTCGGACCTCTAAACAAAAGATTTGTTGTCAAAAGCCAAGGCTTATTAGCAGAAATAAAGATCTGGCTTAGCCCAGCCATTAGAGAAAGAAACCTCCCCAGAAACTAAGCCAAGAAGGGCAGCAAAGCAGAAAGCAAAGAAGCAGTCATAGGTTTCTCTCTGGGCACTTCAGAAACCCCATCAAGGTGAAGAAAAGCCCCAACCCCTCCAAAAAATAAGATCAAACCTTCCCCAAAATCAGGTGCAGGGAAAGGGGAGAGGACCTGAGCTGGAGCCTGGAAAGAAGCCAGGGGTGAGGAGCCAAAGCAACAAAGCAAAACAAAACCACTTGTAGCACTGCAGCTGTAATGCCTGGAGGACGGAGGAGGGCAGGGCGAAGAGGAGCAGTCTTAAAGTGATACACCACTCCTTGGTTTTTTGGCTGAGCCTCAGCCGCTCTGTCAGGCTGTCCCAGCCAGTCCTGCCCCTCCCCGTGCGCAGGAACTGGAAACCCCTGCGCGGGGAGGGGTTTCCTACGTGCGCAGCCGTGCAGCCACGCACATTAGAGGGAACAGTGACCCTCAGGTCCTTTTCTACAGTGCTGCTACTTAGCTGATCACTCCCCAGCCTGTAGCAGTGCATGGGGTTTTTCTGTCCCAGGTGCAGGACTTTGCACTTGTCCTTGTTGAACCTCATGAGATTTCTATTGGCTCACTGCTCCAATTTGTCTAGGTCTCCCTGAATCCTGTCCCTGCTCTCCAGTGTGTCTACAGTTCTCCCCAGCTTGGTGTCATCCGCAAACTTACTGAGGGTGCAATCTATCCCATCATCCAGATAATTAATGAAAATGTTGAGCAGAACTAGTGCCAGAACCGACCCCTGAGGCACACCACTTGTCACTGGTTGCCAACTAGACATGGAGCCATTGATTCCTACTTGCTGAAACTGTTGACCTCGCCAGTTGTCCATCCATCTTACAGTACTTTCATCCAACCCGTACTTCTTTAATTTGCCGATGAGAATGCTGTGGGAAACCGTAAGAAAAGCCTTGCTAAAGCTGACGTATATCACGTCAATGGCTCTTCCTGCATCCATAAATCCAGTCATCTCATTGTAGAAGGTGATGAGGTTTGTCAGGCACAGTTTACCCTTGGTGAATCCATGCTGACTGTTCCTGATCACTCTATTTCCCTCCAAGTGTTTCAGGATGGATTCTTTGAGAAGCTGCTCCATGACTTTTCCAGGGATTGAGGTGAGGCTGACGGGTCTGTAATCCCAACATCCTCCTTTTTCCCTTTCTTGAAGATAGGCACTATATTTGTTTTTATCCAGTCCTCTGGCACCTTCCCCGTTCATCACAAGCGTTCACAGATAATGGCCAGCGGTACTGCTATCTCATTGACCAATTCCCTCAGCACCCTTGGATGCAGTTCATGCGGCCCCATGGACTTGTGCACATTCAGCTTCTTCAAGTAGTCCCTAACCTGACCTTCTGTCACCAAGGGCCTCTCTTCTTCTCTCCAATCTGCCATACCCAGTGTAGTGGGCTGGGAGCTGCTCCTGCCTGTGAAAAATGAAGGAAAAAAAGCACTGAACACTCTAGCTGTTTCCTCGTCCTCCATCACGAGGATACCTGCCCCATTCAGTAAGAGACCTACACCATCCTTGATCCTCTTCTTGTTATTGACATACTTGTAGAACCCCTTCTTGTTATCCTTCACATCCCTTGCTAGCTGCAACTCCAATTGTCCTTTGGCCCTTCCGATTTTATCCCTGCAGTCCGCAGCAAAATCTTTATATGCCTCCTTAGTCCAAGCTTCCACTTCCTTGTAAGCTTTCTTTTTATTTCCAAAGTGGAGCAAACCCAAAGTCCATTTAGTCTGGTATCCTGTCTTCGACATTGGCCAGTACCAGATGCTTCAGAGGAAGATGTCAGAACCTTGCAATAGGTAGAAGTGGGATAGTCTGACCTCCACATTAGATCTCATCCTTATCTCTAATACTAAGAGATTGACTTAATGCCTGAGGAGTGAAATTTAATATCCCTTCTAAATATTTTGTCTACATTAATGATGCTCAATCTTGATAACCATGGAAATGTGAAACAAACAAGGAGTCCTGTGGCACTTAAAGACTAAGGCTATGTCCACGCAAAAGCCATAAAACTGATTTAACTGAAATCAATTTAAGTTAAAGCAATATAATAATAATTAAATCGATTTAACTTAAATCAATTGACCAAAAACCTGATATCAAATTAGCATGTTCAGGGACAAGAATTGCTAGTTCGATTCAGGAGAGGGACACCATGGGAGGTGTGGCAACATGGCCCTCTGGCAGAGCCATGTTGCCACCCAATCCCCTGTCTGTCTCTCTGCAGGAGAGCCAGTGGCAGGGGAAAAAAAAAGCCCCCACTCGCTGTGGGTTCTTACATGGACTATAAAGATGACATACCATACAAAAATTTCTTCCTACAGGAATTCATAAAACCTACAGACAAAAGTAAAAATGCAGCCCCTGGTTAAGATAGCATATGTAATGCAATGTTTATGCACTTACCAAAAGGGAGTCTGAAAGCTTTACTGAAATTACTGTATTTTCCAGACTATAAATCTCAGTTTTTTACAAATATTTTGAAAGGTACAACTTATATAATGGTACAACATATATTGAATTTCCAAGAAAAATGAAATAAGCAGTCTTTGGAAAATAGAGATAACAAAGGAACTGGACTAAATGACATTCATTTATAGTGACTTCTGATAGTATGAGTTCTAAAATCTGTCTTGGCACCAGCATTCATGCCAATAATGTAACTATAATAGCTCAACGAAACATTGGCATGCCGGGTGTCCATGTGTGGCACCATTTAATTTATTAAATGTAAACTTACCTGATATTGCTAACTGAGTAGCGATTCCAAAGGAGATTACATTACAAGTGTTTCTCTGTGACCATTTTTAAAATAACATGTTTTAGCGTGACAACTTTAATCCAAGGAATTCCTTTCAGATAATGTGTCTGTCAACAATAATCTGCCAGAAGTTGCCATTAGTGCCTGAACTGAGTGCCTGTTTTTATTAAAACCGCAAACTAAGGATATGCAAGAGTTTCCCTCTCCCAATCATTTTTTCACAAAACTGTTTCTACAAACACAGATTCAGGATATGCAGAGTCCCTCATGCTGACATATTCTCTGATTGGCCTAGTTATATCTGTGCATGCCCTCTCACAATTAAGTAATCACTGATGGTAAAACCAATAAAACAGGCTAAAGAATTATATATAGGATACCTGTAAAGGTTAGTCTAGCCAACTTCACTGCAGCTGTCTTTCCAGTGAAGAAAAACACCAAGCTTCAACAACGACGAATCCACAACCATGCAAATTTTAAGAGCAATGGCCCCCCAAAAAGACAAAAAATTATGCTACTGAATTCAAACTAATGGTCATCAAATTCATGGAAGAAAATAGCAACAGGGCAGCTGAATGAGAGTTAAGTGTAAGCAAAAAATTAGTTTGTGACTGGTAAAAAATGAAATATTCGCTTCAAGTCATGAAGTGGACAAAGAAAGCAAAATGCAGACAAAAAGCTAGATGCCCTGATCTGGAAAATTGTCTTTGCCAATGGATAGTGGAGCAAAGGGCTCAAGGATATGGCTTGTCCACTTTACAGGTGCAACTGAAGGCTCAGACAATGGCCCGAGAAATGGAAGTGCAGGAATTCATTGGAGGACCATGCTGATGCTTCTGTTTCACGCAGAGGTATCAACTTAGCATGCAGGCATGAACAATGATGTGGCAGAAACAGCCAGCTGAATCACAAGAGAAAGTTAACAGTTTTCTAGTCTTTGTGAAGTCCATGACTGAAAAGCATGGTGTGACTCCTGGCCATATAATTAATATGGATGAAGTTCCACTGACATTTGACATTCCCCTTGGCTGAACTGTTAATGAGAAAGGGGAAAAAACAATCATGAAGTCACGCTTCACTGTTGTACTGACATGCTGTGCGAATGGAAAGAAACTTCCACCTTTGATTGTTTTTAAGAGGAAGATCATGTTGTGCAATTCGTTTCCATCCAGTGTCATCACACAGACTAATGAAAAAGGTTGGATGGATGAAGACATGATGAGGTTTTGGCTGGAACAATGTTTCAGCAGATGCCCGGATGTTTTATTTAAAACACAAAAAGGACTACTGATCATGGACAGCATGAGAGTACATCTAACAGAAAGGATAAAGATGCAAATAAAAAAATACAAATTCTGTTGCTGTAATAATTCCTGGAGGCCTAACGAAGGAGGTGCAGCCTCCTGAGATATCTGTTAATCAGAGTTTCAAGGTAGCTTTGCATCACCTCTGGGAATCCTGGATGACTGACGGGGAATGCAGTTTCATGGCCAGTGACCAGATGCATCATGTAACTTTTGCAGAGGTGGCACAGTGGGTTAGTGAAGCCTGGGTGAGTGTTTAGTGCAAAAAACAGTCACTTCAGGCTTCAAGAAAGTGAGAATAATAAATGATGTTGAAGTAGAAGAAAATAAAGAGGAGGAAGATGAACATACAGACAGGGAAGATCAGGGCCTGAATATGCCAGTTGAAATACCTGAGCTATTTCAGAGTGACACTGAAGATAAGGATTTTGATGCCTTCTCTGATGCAAATGATGAAGACGAATGAACTTTATGGACATTATGCTTATTTCATATAGTTTTCCATTAGGCCCAATAAGTGTCTTTGTCCTAAGGTTTCCTGGCTTACTTACTTACTATTTACTGGTTTACTTACATATTGTTTTCCATTAGGCCTAATAAATCTGTCCTAAAATTTACTGGCTTACTTACTTACATAACAGTTTGCAACTGAGGTACCGTTAGTGTACTTATGCTCTTTGCTTAAATATGGTGAATGTGTAAGGAGGCAAGGTTAAATCATATCTTTCTTAATAACAACACATCACACAACAATGTAACAAATTTTATTTCAGAAAATATAAGAATTATGAATAGAAAACAGTGCTATCTCACAGTCATTTATAATTTATGGATGAGCATGGTCATTCAGAGACTGATTTGTTGGTGGTCTAAAGTGATAAGGTGAGACTTATGTAGTGGTATGACATTTATAGTGATGTGACTTATATAACATGCAACCTATATATGATTTAAAAAAAAATGCCATTTTTCATTAGTGCAACTTATATACTGGTGCAACTTACAGTCCGAAAAAATATGATATGTAGTGATATATGGGGTAAAGGAATGCTACCAGCAGAAAGGAAGCAATTGGTGATCATCCCAGTAATAGGACTTGGTAAATTATACACAATATCTGATGTATGTGCAAAACTATGAAAAGAGTGATATAGGAGATTTGTAACATACTTAGTGGAGAAAAATGAAATAATAAACTGTATGCAAAGTGGTTTCAGCTGATCATAGTGTAAGATTAGAAACAGAAATACAAAAAAATAATGAGGAATAGAGTTTGATATCTGTCTTTATGGACATTGAAAAAGCATGTAATGCTATGGAGGGAAGGCTTGCTGTATAAACTAGCTGTGATGGGAATAAGAGGCAGAATGTTCTAGTTCATAAGAGACTTCTTAAGTGACAGAACCATATAAAAAAGCAAGAAGTCTTCTGGCATTTTTAAAAACTAATTTATTTAACACATGAGCTTTCATGGGAGAAAATCCCACTTTGTCAGACACTTTGAAGATAGGGAATTTACACAATGGGAGGAACATAAATGCAGGGAAGTGTAAGTTGTAGGATCAGATCAGACTGTTACAACAAATCAAGGCAGTTGTAAATCAAACACTGGGGAACAGCATAGAGGAAAATGAGGTCAAATCACCTGCTGTAATAACAGAATATCCAGAGTCCCTATGTGACCCGGGCCTCCTGGGATAACCTTCTGAATGTGCCAAAATCAGGGCAAGCTGCAAAACCAAGGGCCAAACCCCCAAACCACTGACGGGTGGTACTTAAAACATTCTCCCAGTCAGCAACAAAACATGCTTCTGATTTCCCACTCTGGTCATCACCAAGCATAGCAAAATAGAAGCAGCCCCCTTACTGCACATCTGTTCCTATGGTCCCCTCTAGCCACTGGGTGTCTTAAAGAAATAGGTTCTCCTGACCCCAAAGGGCCAGGCACATCACCCAGAACAATACAGGCTTGGATCTCACCCAAAATACCACGCTGCCAGCCAATTCTTTAGTAACTACAACTAAAGGCTTAATATAAAAGGAAAACAAACAAAATACAAGAGATGTTAAAGGGTCAAAGTGAATCACATACATACAAAAGATTAAGAGTTCATAGAAAGCAAATCCTTGAAGATCCTGCAGTTTACAGGTTAGTCCCTCTCCTCTGGTATGCACCCAGCAGCAGCAGCAGCAGCAGCAGTTGGGTGGGTCTCAGTCCTTTGTTCAGTCCCAGGAGAATAGTTCCAGAGGAGGCTGTTGGTTGCAGAAAGACTGAAGATGAAAGACAAAATTGAGAATATGCTATGACCTTTTATCTCAGAGTCCTTGCCAGATCAAAATAGAGGTGGTCTGGGTAACTGGTCAAACTGGTTTCCTTTTGGGCCCACTGTAGCTGGGAGCCCCCTCCTGTTGGGCCATTAACAGGACAATAGTGTGCAGATGCCCAGTCTGGGATTGCCTCAGCTCAAACAATTTGGAACACACATAAAACAAATAGGATTCCTAGATTCTAATACAAATATGATACCTGCATATAAATCATATAATCAATCAGTCCTAGAAGATTACAGCCATTCTATTGACACCAAACATGGCATATCACATATGGATTATTGCAAATATGAAATATCAATATGAAAAATAATCATAAACAGTCCCCTAGACCCAGACAGCATCACACCCTATTTAATCCTGAAGAGACAATCAAATTTGCAAATGAATTCCAGTTCCACCATTTCTCTTTGAAACCTTTATGTGTTATTAAATTGCTTAAGCACAGCTATTAACAAATCATTTACAGAGTGATTAGGAAGTTTGAAGTGCTCAGTTACTGATTTTTGAACGTTGTGATTTCTGCTGTCACTTTGTGCCAATTTATTCTTTTGCCCTCTCAGATACTGATCTCTAAGTATGGCACAATGTTTTGAATGTCATTGTGGAATACAATGCTTCACGGCAGTAAGTTGTGCCAAAAACTGAAAGTAATCTACATTCAGCTTTAAACTTTTCTCCTTTGTATTTTCGTTTCTCAGTATTCCACATCATGTTTAGGACATGTAAAACATGATTTTATTTTAACAACCAGTACAATGCATTAGGCCCTATGAGAAAATCTAAACATGCTGGGGCTTCTCCAACCATGCTGCACTTCCCTCTCCTACCCCTGTTGCCACTTCTCTGCAGTCTCTTACCACGCTGCTCCTTCTCTGCTCTCCCCGACTATGCCACACTTCTCCCCGCCCCAACCCTGACCATGCTGCCCTTCCCTGGTGGCTCTGACCAAGCTACACCTTCTCTGCCGGTTCTGATCATGCTGCCCTTCCCTGCAGTCTCTGACCCTGCTGCTTTTCCCTGCCAGCAGTGACCATCCTCCGCTTCTCTGCCGGCTCTCACCACCCTGCTCTTCCCTGCCAGCTCTTACCATGCTGCAGCTCTCACCACACTGCCTTCCCTGCCGGCAGTGACCATCCACCATTCTACTGCCAGCTCTTACCATGCCGCCGCCTCTCCGTGGTCCCAGACCATTGAACACTTCTCACCCCTACCTCCCACTATGCCGCCCTTCCCTGCTGTGCTGTTCGGGGAGCTGCAATTTTTTCTCAGAAAAGCCACATGCCGCTTATGAGCCACAGTTTGGCCATGCCTGTGCTAAATCAAAAGAAGCAGGCATGGAGAATGAGTGCAGACATTTCAAAGAACCACAATTACATGGAAGTAACCACACTTTTCTTCAAGTCATTGCTGGTAATGTCCTTTCCCAAAATGCTACATTTGTCTTTACAGGAGTCAATTTTTTATTTTTATGGTACAGGTCAGAAATACAGCAGACACTGCAAATTTCTAGTGGCATTTTTAAAGACTAAAAAACTTCCACTTCGGCACTGCTCTCTGGCTGTGAATAAAGAGTCGTGTTCAGCATCATACTTGGCACTGTCTCGGCACCATGTGATCTTATCGCTGCCATCTCCTGTCCGAAGAAAGGGCCGGAGCATCTGAGCTCCACATGTTGGCAGCAGCTCCACAAGCTAGTCGGCACCAAAGCCCTCTCGGCGCCACTCCCCAGCAAAGCTTAGGTAAACACACTTGGATCAACTTTGGCATCGAAGTACTGGTGCTGTTTCTGGCCCTCCCCTCCGGAGTGAGCACCTGGAGCCTATCATGGTTCCACCCACAGCGGAGACCTTTGAAGTGGCGGAGTCTCTTCGACTCCTGAACACACTGCCAGGCCACCAAAGCAAATGGTAAGTCCACCTTCCTTCCTTCCTTCCTTCCGTTTTACCCTGTGTCACTGAGGAACTGCAGGTTCCGACCCCTAAGGCACTGACACTCTTGCCTCGGCACTACGTAGAGATCTGAGAGTGCAGCTCTTGGGGCCAGTCTCTTACTGAAGGGTCCCTGGCACTGGGTTCTTCCCACTACCACACTTGTCTTCTACAATACCCTGTTCTCCAGTGCTCAAACCCATCTTTAGCCCCCGGTCACATCCTATGATGCCCTGGGAAGCAAAGGGGAGAGGCTCATGCTGCAGCCACAAGAGGCAGGGTGGCTTGGGGATGTGACTGTCTGTGGCACTTAGGTTAAGCCAGAGTGCCCCGGGGGGGCAGGAGATCCATGGCCCCTGCCACTTCCCCATGCAGTGAGGAGGGCAGTGCAGCTCATTTGGTTCCCACTGTCAAAGACAAGTGGGCATCAACTGAGCCAGGGAAGTGCCAGCTCACTGAATCAGTAGCAAGGAAAGTGGGGCATGGGCCTCTAGGCTGTGCTGGAAGCTGTGTTGACACTACCCAATGAATGTCATGCCCTGGTTTCCCACCCGGCTGTGCACAGCACCACAGATAGGCTGGGGACATGCCTGTGGGTAAGCAGAACTTGAGTGCTATGCCAGGGACAAGCTTGTAGGAAGAGGTGGGTGGGGATGGGGCTTTGGGGAAAGAGGCTGAGCAGGGTGAGGCCACTGTCCAGGCATTAGTGGGCCCCACTTCTAGGGAGCTTCCGGTGCTCCTGGCCAGTGGCAGTTTGGTGGACAACCAAAGGGAGGTAACCAGCACCAGATCCAGCAGCTGTCCTCTGAATGGTCAGCATTTTTTATTTTGCGGAAATTTAACCTCTCTTATATGCTCCATCCATATGCATGCCTAACTGTGACTTATCATCTCTGACTTTGTATTGGGTATAATAGTGATTGGAAAGGGAGCCTCAGAAATGAAATAAACTGATAAACTTTTAAAAAATACTTACCTTGTTTAAAGTCAGAATATTTTGTTTTTGACAAAGGAGCATTTTCCCTACAAGTGTTTTACTGATTTATTTATTTATAGTAGCCAACTATACATTCTTTGTCACAGCTCTGGTGAATAATGGACCCCAATTAATTGCTGTTCTGAAAAATGACAGACAGTTCTAAAGATGCTGTAACAAATAAATGGCATTCAAGGCCCCTGATGACTGCACTGGATCAGAAAGTAATTAGTCTTTGCTGTATCATAAATTCATAAGAATCAGCACATTCCTTTTTATAGTCAAAAATCACAAGTTCAGCACACACATAAACACTACTTGCTTCGTTAACTGTAAGCCATCAGCTCAATTTAAGTCATTAACTACCACCTCCAAACCCAAAGGACAATTTGGATTACCATTAATTTTCTGATAACAAGAAAGAAAGTCAACTGGCTCAGTTTAGTGATCCAAGATATTTTCAGCCTTCTGAAACTTATCATCTCAAAAACATGGGTTAAAATAAAAATGTTATTTTTAAAGTCAAATTGCCCTATACTTTCACAGCAATATATGACAATTGTTTTGTCATATGTATGTCCTATAAATTCACATAGCATCATTTATATCAAACAATAACTTACAGAGAGATAAGATATATTTGAAGAGTGTAGGCCTACACAAATTTATGCATATGCTTACCTTTAATCTTATAGAATAATCCCATTCAGGATAATGGAATAACTCATGGGATTCAAGATAATCACATGTGTAAGTGTTGAAAGAAGTGTTTCTTTCTAGTTTGTGTCATTCTGCAAGGATTTCATGTTAAGGACCGATAACACCACAAAACCCATGCCTTCTTGAGGTGAGAAGGAATGAACTAGATTTGTGCATAATTCTAAATTTTCATTTCACATAATTTCATGGAAAATTGTTTTGCTCTTTTATTTCCATGTGCTTTCTTCATCCCCAAATACTGCTTCATGTTTTGATATGAATGGGTTTAAAAAAAGAGTCATACAAAAATGCAAATTTTACATGATTCTTATGTGACACTTTTTATGACTAAAATTAATCTGTTCTTCATTTGACTGATGCCCATCACCCACATTTATTACAAATATTTTGCCTGCCTATAATGGAGTTATGATGATTATGCAGAATTGAGTAGAGATAAAAACAAGGACAATCTTGAAAATGTTTTGTAAATATTCAGGAAATTAGTGAAGAAGATAAAGACATATTGAATCTTATTCTTGAGCAAAAAAGTGTAGCCTTGTTGATACTCCATAGAATTCCTTAAGTTTAAAATGTCAAGTGCACAATGGAGCTCTATGGGAATAAGATAATATAGAAAGGGTTTTCAGCAAAGAAGAATAAATTATTCCAACCAGAAAACTTATTAGACAAAGTTAAGGGTAGGCTCACTCTGTTTATCTGTACACTGTCCCCTTCCCTCAGTTCTTTGGGAAACTCATCTCTTTTGCGCAGGGAAGGTATCTATCTGCCTTTTTTGTACAACAGTTAGTAAAGTGGAGCCCTGTTGTCAGCTGAGTCTCTGAAGTTACTGTAGTTCTAAATAAGATTGCCTCAGAGCAATTTATAAAGCTCTAAAATTGATTTATTCTGAATTATCCACCATTTTTCTATGCCCAACCCTATGCTTGTAGACTAAGTGTGAGCAGCTCACTGCAAGGGTCTGACACTCAAACTGCATTGTTTAGTTTTGATTAAACATGTTAGTGATGTTGTACATTTTTCCTTCCTTGCTGGATGAGTATAACTCTTACAAGTAAGTCTCCAGTGAAAATACAATTACTAAGGCATGTTTTCTGAAAATATTCTTTAATATTTCTTTAAAACAAACTGTGGGGGGAAATCTATCTCATTCCAATTTGAAAGGGGTTAATGAGCTCTTGTGAAGCCCACTTCAGCTGGAGAAGGGCAGATCCTTAGAAAGGAAAATCCAATGCCAGGAAGGGATGACACTCAGGAGAAAGCACAGCCAGCTCACAGTGCTCCCTGGACACACAGAATAGGTACTACTGGCTAAGGAAGTTGCTGGCAATGCTCTGCTGCCTGGATGCTGACAGTAAGGACAGGGATCTTCTTTACCTTGTTCCTCCTGCTCTTTTGTTTCCCCTTAGACAGGTGTGGCCAAACTGCCGCTCAGGAGCCGCTTGCAGCTCTTGAATGAAAAAGTACAGTTTGCAGAAGAACGTCAGCAAATCAATTTCTCAATTTAGATTGACGTCCCAAGTGTAAACATCTGCCTGGTTTTGTTTTTGATTAATCTAAAGATTATTTTTTCACTCCAAATCAGAACTGTTCATTGGTTGTGAATTATATGAATACCATAACATTTCTAAAAGACAAACAGATGCGGAGTCTCAATACAGGGCAGTGTCATGAAAAAGTCATGCAAATAGAAGCAGGTGTTTGTATTGGAAATTTTACAGTATTCTTGATCAGAGTTCTTTGCTCTTGTCTGCTGAAACCAGACAAACTCTTGCTATCATGCCATTGGAAATATAAGTCTAGTAAACTAGTTGGTGCAACTGGCCCTTAGTGAAGGTCGCATGCGTATTTTCTGTTTGTTAGGCCCTCGTGCAGTTTACTCATCATTAAAATAAAATTGTGTTTTACAAGTCCTTCTAAACATGATGTTGAATGATAAGAAACAAGAATACGAAGAAGAAAATAGATAGTTTAAAACTGAATGGGAAGAAGAAAATGCATTCACCAATGACAATGGCAAGACTCAATGCCTCTCTGTAACACCATGCTCACTCATTACAAAGCAAGTAATTTAAAACACCATTATGAAACAAATCATGCCAACTTTTTGTCTCAGTACCCACTGAAATCTGACTTAAGAAGAAACAAGCTTATTGCTTTGAAATCTGCTAAACCTAGTCAGCAGACACTGCTTTCGTCGTTTAGCAAGGAAGCAAATGCCATGACCTAAGCCAGTTTTGTTATCAGCTGGAATACTGTGCATGCTAAATGTCTATACTCTGATGGAGAATTTGTTAAGAAGAAGATTTCTGAGGTTGTTGCTACTTTAGATAAAAACAATTCAAAACTTAAGCAACTGATAACATAAATTCCAATGTCGTGTCACACTATGAAAAGGCGTATCTCAGATTAGTGCTGATGTCAAGAAAAAGATGCAAAACAATTTGACAAACTGTATTGCTTTTAGTTTTGTTCTTGACACATCCATGGATAGTCAAGATAGACCACAGTTGGCAATATTTGTTCGTTATGTGTTTGCTGACATAACTGTAGCAGAAGAACTGTTGGAAATAGTAGCACTGAAGGAGACAACTTGCTATGTTAATGTCAACGGTGCACTTGACACAATTCTGGCAAATTCCAGTGCACCCATACAAAAGCTTATAGGTGTGGTGACAGATGGTGTACCTGCGATGTTAGGTAGAAATGTAGGTCTTATTGGACTTTCGAAAAGTGATCCGAATATTCCAGAGCTTCTAGCTGTTCACTGTATTATACATTGTGAACACTCCATTGCCAAATATTTGAAGTATGAAAATGTTATGAAAACAACTTTACAAATTGTCAATTTCATCCACTCAAATGCTAAGACACACAGGCAGTTCAAAAACTTCTTTGAAGACCTGGATATTGAAGATAAACCTAATGATATTTCTTTTTATTGTCTAGTTAGGTGGCTGTCAAGCAGCAATATCTTAAAAGGATTTGTTGAATTATTGGAACCTATAATTGCATTTCTTCAGGAAAAAGGGAAGTCTTACCCACAACTGAAAGATGATAAATGGCTACTTGACTTGATGTTTTTAACTGATGTCATGCAACATCTTCAAAGTCTAAACTTGTTGCCGCAGGGAAAAAATAAGATTATTACTGACCTTACTCAGACAGTGTTTAGCTTTCAAAAGAAAATTCAGCTTCTCCAAAGATATGTAATTTCAAAAACTTTCAACCACTTTCCCCATCTCAAAACTAGAATAAACACATGGCCTGAATTCAAAGTCAAAAATGAAAAACTGGAAGAATACAGAGACAAATTATAAGGGGTTGACTGATGATTTTTGTGTCAGATTTGACAATTTGCAAAAACCGAAACCATGTTTAGATTTTCTTGTAAATCCCTTCATGGTGGATGTGGTACACCTGGCAGAGTGCGGTCAGGCATGATGTGTTCTTCTTAGTGTTGTTTTGTGTCTGGCGTTGACATCAGCCTGGCTGCACGTGTGGATGCATGCATGAGTCTCTGGATGTGTGCTCCCTCAAAATTACCTTTGGCTCAAATCTCTAGTGGGAACTCGGTTAGCTCGGTGATTTGGAGCCTAGGGTTACCCTGTGTGCAAGAGATAAACTGAGGCAACACTCAGGATCAAGGAAACCAACACAATCACGGATCTTTGTAGAAAT
This sequence comes from Podocnemis expansa, assembly GCA_007922195.1. Classification (NCBI taxonomy): domain Eukaryota; kingdom Metazoa; phylum Chordata; order Testudines; family Podocnemididae; genus Podocnemis; species Podocnemis expansa. Next base: position 30,196,784 of record ML682021.1, on the reverse strand, counting down.
GAAGGTGCTAGGCTAGGCTTTATTGCAATGTAGTACTATGGCAAACAATCCATATCAACAAATTTGTTGGAACCATTGGTGCTCTCAATGCAATGGAACCGCTCAGCTGACAGCAGGACTCACTGTCACCCCCTTGGCTGCACGAAGTTTGGGCTCCAGGGCTCCTGTTCTTATACCCTACTGACCTGGCTCCTTTTGAGATCCCAATTTACCTTCATTGGTCCACATACCCCTTTCTTAATGCCACCGATTAATTTGATAGCTCCACACATCACTGGACAGCTCCATCCATCGAGGTGTCAGGTTTGACCGAAACCTTACTTATCTCTATCCATCAAGGTGTCATGGTTTGACCAAAACTGTACTTTTGCATGGGTCACTTACATAATACCTCCCCATCTCTTTGGCATTATTTGTTGGCATTAGACCATCTCAACACCTCCCACCTTTCAGGTACTTTTCTATTTTTCATACTTATTACAATTTCAGCTTGTTTCTTGCCAGTTCCAGTGAAGTTGAACTTCACTGTTTGTTTCATGTCTATACCTTCAGTTCAGGTTCACTGTACATTCCATTCAGGACCACTGCTGGATTATTTTATTAGGTCTTGAGCCAACATCTAGGCATTTCTACTCATCGTTTCTATTTTAACCTTTTGCTTTCTCCTACAGTGGACATAATCAACAACAGTTTTCCTATTCCTAAATTTTTGCTTTTGGAGACATCTGCTGCAGAAATGGAACCACTTGAAATGCATAAGGATTCTGGTTTAAAGATGATATCCAAAAGCCCCAGTCTGCAATTGAATTCTGGAAACTAGTGCTCAAAACTAAATATCCTCAAGTGAAGAAAGTCAGCTGTAGATTACTTTCAATTTTTGTCACAACTTACTGCTGTTAAGCATTGTATTCCACAATGAAATTTGTGAAATCGAAACATCATGCAATACTAACAGATCAGCACCTGAGAGAACTTTTGTGTACAGTGTTGACAAGTTACTGCCCAGATTTAAAAAAAAAAACAAAAAACAAAAAACAAAAAAAAAACAACTCTCCACTAGCCTGCAATCTTCTACATCGAGCGACAGCAAAGTTTTTACTGCATAGGGCTAATTTTCATGGTAACCTTAAGTAATTATTAGAATCTGACATTAGTAGGATCAATATTTGCCCTCTTTTTATGATAAAATTAAAGTGTGCAATGAATTTTAAACTTAGTAATTGTGGGGTAGGTAAAAGTATATGGCTATATGCCTCAGTGCAGCTCTCAAAGGTTTAATAATCAACTTGTGTGGCTCTTGAGTTCCATAGGTTTGGCCATCCCTGCCCTTAGAGAGCTGGAGGCTTGCCCAGGGCCCTCTAAGACTCAGATTTAGAAAGCTGGCCCTAGCTCAGAAACTACTGACATTGGTCTGCCCTACCAATTTATGTTGGTATTACTTCAGTACATTTGTCATGGGTGTGGAAAATCCACACCTCTGAGTGATGTAGTTATACCAAGCTAACCCCTGGTGTAGACATTGTTACACAGATGGGAGAAGCCCTCCCATTGATTTAGCTACTGAGTCTCAGAATTAATTACGTTTATGGGAGAAGTAGGCAATATCTTCACTGAGCACTACTGTACCACACCAGCACCACAGCTACACTGGTGCAGTGCTGTGAGTGTAGACAAACCCCTAGTTGCCATACAACAAGAGGGGGTGAACCTGGACTGTCTGTAGACTGTGGGGCTGTTCAGTTTTGCCTTTTTGATTTGCACTAATATTAATATCCAGAAGGTGAGGAGGAGACGCGTCTCTAAAAACATGTAGCCAGAGGGACACAGCACCTCTTGGTGCAAGAGAATGTGCTCTAGATGTGCTCTCTGATAACACCCTTTCCACAAAATGTTGATAAAGTCACACACTTACAGTGTTCAGGAAATCTGAGTATAAAAGGTACATAAATAAAACTAGAGTGAATAAGGAATATTCATGGTACATTTTTTTTTTCTGGATTCATCCAGTGTTGTCTCCAGAGGTGGTGATAGACAACCTATGGATGACAGGGATACAGGAGTAAAGGGGAGCACAATCAACATCAAGGATACTCAAAGGATTTTAAACAAGGAGTCTGGTGGCACTTTTAAAGACTAAGAAACTTATTTATTGTATGAGTTTTCACAGGAGAGAATCCCACTTCAACAGATGCCTTAAGATGGGGAACTTATAGAATGGGAGCAAAATAAATGCAGGGAAGTGAAAGAGGATAGGATCTGGTCAGACTGTAACAGCAAATCAAAGCAGTTGTTAGGAGTCAAACAGTAGAGTACAGCAAGTAGCAGGGAGGTTGCGGGGGTGGGGGGTGGAAAGCAAAATTACCTGTTGTAATGGGAAAAGAACCCATAGTCTTTATTTAGGCCTGAGTCCAAGGAGTCAAATTTGCATATGAATTCCAATTCTGCATTTTCTCTTTGAAGTGTTGATTTGTTTGAGCACATCTATTAACAAATCATCAATATAGTGAGCAGAGAGATTGAAGCGTTGCCCCATAAGTTTTTGAATGCTGTTATTTCTTATGTCAGATTCCTGTCCATTTATTCTTTTGTGCAGACACTCGCCTTGTTATCCAATGTATGTGGTTTGTCCAATGTATAAGGTGAGAGGGCATTTCTGGTGCATGATGGCATAAATCACATTGGTAGATGAGCAGGTGAATGAGCCCTTGATGGAGTAGCTGACTTGATTATGTCCTGTGATGGTGTCTCTTGTGCAGATATGTTGGCAATATGGCTTGTTGCAGGCGTATGTGCCTGCTTTAATACTTCTGTTGTTAGGTCTGTAGTTGCTGATTTAAGGTGGGGTAATCTCTTTAAGCAAGGAGAGGTCTCACATGTAAGGCCTGAGAAATCGAGTGATCCTCTTATAGAACAGGCTGTAGGTCCTTGATGATGTGCTGTAGGGGTTTGACCTGGAGGTTGTGGTTGATGACCAGTGGCATTCTGTTTTTTTTTTTCCCTTGGGCTTCTTCTATAGTAGTTGATTTCTGGGGATCTGTCTGGCTCTGTCAATCTGTTTCTTCACTACTCCAGGTGGTTCTGTAGTTTTAAGAACACATTATAAAGATCCTGAAGGTGTCTACCTCTGTCTGAGGGATTGGAACAAATGTAGTTATATTTTAGGGTTTATAGGGAATGGATTGAGTGGTATGTTTTGGTTGGAAGCTCAGGGAATAAAGGTACTGTAAGTAAAGTGGTCTGTAGGTTATGGTATAGGGTGGTTTTTGTGTCCATCTTTAAGTTGTCCTGTAGTGTCCAGAAAGTGGATGTACTATATGGAACGTTCCAGGCTGAGGTTCATCGTGGAGTGGAAAATGTTCAACTTTCTGTGGAAATCTTCAAGGCCATCCTTTCTACAGGTCCAGATGATGAAAGAATCATCAATGTAGCATAAATAGAGGAGTTGTACTTGGGGAGGAGCCTTGAGGAAGTGTTGTTCTAAGTCATCCATAAAAATGTTGGTATATTGTGGGGCCTGTTCTGTAAGTTTCCCATCTTCAAGCATCTGACAAATTGAGATTCTCTCCCACAAACCCTCATGCAATAAATAAATTTGTTAGTATTTAAAAGTGCCACCGGATTACTTGTTTGTTTTGCTGCACTAGACTAACATGGCTATCCATTTGAAAAACAACAAGCAGTTGTGTGGCACTTTAAGACTAACAGATTCATTTTTTGCATGAGCTTTCATGGGAGAAGATCCCACTTCCTCAGATGCTTCGAAGATGGGTGAACTTACAGAAAGGAATGAAACTAAATGCAAGGGGGTGTAAAATATAGGATCAGGTCATAAAGTAACAGAAAATCAGAGCAGTTTACAGTCTCAAACCATGGGAAGCCTGAAGTCAAATTACCCTTTGTAATGCGAAAAGAACCCATAGTCTCGACTGAGTCCTGCTTTCACAGAATTTAGCTTGCATATTAATTCGAGTTCAGCTGTTTCTCTTTGAAGTCTTGATGTCCCAGGTACAGCTCTAACGACAGTCATTAACAAATCCATCATCGAGTGATTGGGAAGATGGAAGTGCTCAGCAACTGGTTTCTTTGTTCTTTGATTTCTGATATCAGCTCTGTGCTCATTCAGTCTCTTATGGAGTGATCGTCCTGTTTGTCCAATATATAAGGTGTTGGGGCATTTCTTGCATATGATGGCATAGACCACATTAGTAGATGAGTAGGTAAATGAGCCTTTGATGGAGTAGCAGGCTTGATTAGGACCTATGATGGTGTCTGTTGTGTAGATATGTGGGCAGACTTGGCAGCGTGGTTTTTTGCAGGGGTATGTGCCTGCTTCAATGTTCTTGTTGTTAGATCTGTAGTTGCTGGTGAGTATCTGTTTAAGATTAGAGGGCTGCCTATAAGCAAGGAGTGGTCTGTCTCCTAATGCTTGAGAGAGAGAGGGATCATCTTTTAGAATAGGCTGTAGGTCCTTAATGATCTTTTGCAGAGGTCTGACTTGTGGATTGTATGTGGTGACTAGTGGTGTTCTGTTGCTTTCTTTCTTGGGTCTCTCCTGTAGTAGATGACTTCGAAGCATCTGAGGAAGTGGGATCTTCTCCCATGAAAGCTCATGCAAAAAATAAATCTGTTAGTCTTAAAGTGCCACACAACTGCTTGTGTTTTTTTACTGGACTAGACTAACACGGCTATCCCTTTTGAAATATCCATTTGAAATCAAAGGATTTTGTTTTCTAAATGATCTTTTCACAGAAAGGTTTCAGTAAACACAGTAAGGGAATGATATTTCATGTTGTTGCTATTACTACTGCATATGCCACCTCCACTGTATACAAATGCTGATTGCAAAAGCTAATTCAGGAAGAAACTTTCCTTTAAAAAATTAATTGCAACATGCTACATGCTTTGAGTTCTTTAAAGTTCTGTTAGAACTACCTGCTTGGTAGTGTCCAAAAAAGCACACACCTCTTCTGTGTCTGCATACAGACTGGAAATGTAAAACATGGTTGTTACAGGGTGATCAACTGCACCTATTTTTCCCCTTACTGACCCAGTAAAGGCACCATTTCTCAGGGGTTCAGCTCACTCACTGTTGCCTCTCTTGGTGGAGATCTACATCCCTCCCTCTTCTGACTGAGATATTTCCAGGTGACACAGTTCCCTACCTTCTCTATGTATTTCCTCATGCAGACAGGTTGCCAAAGAACACGTTAGCTTTCTCTTCACAGAAGCGGTTAACAGGCATAAAACTGCTACAGTTAGCAGGGAGCACACAGCATTAGAGAGAAAACAGATTTAAAAGAACATACATGCTAACTACTGTTCTTACCTGAAAAGAATACTGCCAGGCACAGTCCTTCAAAACCCCTTAAAGCCCAAGACAATCCTTTTGACCACCAATTCAGCACCATTTCAGCTCGGAACAGGCATCTATATTTATATGAGGCCTCAGGAGGCCTAGTCCTTCTGACCTTTTCCTTATGGAGTAGGGCACCTGTGAACCCGGGATGCTATCTGTTTGCTGGATCAGGAAGAAGGCCCTGAGTCAGTTTAAAACTGGGCTATTTATCCAAACCCCCTTCTTTGTTGGTCCTTCAAGAATCCTGTTTGAAGTGGTGTATGCATATCTTCCTGGGGATGTGGGAGGGTGACGATTTTAAAAGGTTGATAATGGAGGCAATACAGCAGCAAGCCTCATCGCTATGAGAGAAGTTATATACAAGTGCCACCACAACAGAATTACATTTTTAATACAATACATCCTAAAGGTATTAACCTTAATTCAATAAAGTTTACTTTACTTTATTACGGTTTGCTCAGGATATTATCGCTCTGCCATAGTCCTTTCATTATACTTGCCTACAGGCTTATTCTTTTGCATGAGCGCTGACTGTTTTTATCAGCCTAAAATCCAGATGTAGCCTTCTTTGAGAAACACATACAAGTGAATGAGGGCAGACAGAGGAATGGATGGTCAATGTTCAGCTGCAACTCTATTAAATATAGCACAAGAAAGGGGCACTATGTGCTACTTTCCCCCATACCAGACATTTAGATGAATCAAGTGTGAAATTTGTGGGGCCCCTATCACATAGCCCGTAACTCAGGGGAGAATTTCCTCTGCCTACCCCTAAGATTTCACTTGTTCTGCTGAACTCTTAAATACTATCACATCTGACAGGGACAGAAGATACCAAAAAAGGGCAAAGGTCAGCAGAGACTTCAGGCAATCCCTTTTCCCATATGTCCAAGAGAAATTCGTATTTCTATCTGTCTTATTTCTAGGTGCTGGCACTTGGATTTCTCATCTGCACAAGTTACAATGAACTGAACATTTATACAATTGCTAATATTAAATTTTGAAATTCTAATATTTAACCTAACTGGGCCTTTACCAGGCTTCAGCCAGTTTGGCACCAATGGAAAAATTCCTTCCTAACCCCATAAAGTGACTATATAGGTCAAACCAACAGCGTCCTGAACATAAAGTTCCTATAGTCCATATAATTGCAAAGAAACAAGGTGGGTTCAGTTAAAATGAGGGAAGATCATTGGGTGGAATCCTGGGCATAGATTTAAATTAATTATCTTATGGAGTAAGGACCTAATTGCCTCCCAACTTTCTGGCTGACCAAAGAGCAGCAAAACTCCTGGAAGGAGGAGCCTACCCCTTCCGTCAATTTCTCCATTCATTTTCAAGCTTTCTGTCTCTTCATGGTTCCAGTCAAATCTCTCATCCATTAAATCAGTGCATGACAATGGTCTTCCACCTTCTGAGTCACTCTCACTTGGTTTGAAAGTCTTAATGTCAAAACTGGCATGTCTCCTGTTCATCCTGCTGGAAAGTCTTTTGGGCCCTTCACTACTGGATGAGTTATGTTGGTAGCTATGTTGGACCAGCTAGTCTAAAGTTGCCCTGGTTTCAGGTGTATATACTGGGGCAGATTTTTAAACCAACTTCAAAAAAAAAATCAGTGTTATAGCCTTCGCTGAACTAGCAAAGCTACTTGCCCTGTCTCTTCCACAATGAGGGTACACCAAAGGAAGGCCAATGGCTAGGGTTGCATCAACCCTGCCCCAAGATCTCAGCTTGGGCAGAAGACTCTCTCACTAGAGGGCCGCTGAAGTTCTGTAAATTGCTGCTTGTCTGACAGGACAAAGAATTTGCAAATCTTCATCTACTTGGTCTTCTTCCTGACCAATATTCACACTTTGATTTCTGTAACGCCTAGTGTCCGTTCTTTACAGATGCCAGAAAAGCTGTAAAACCTTTCCACCTTTCTTCCCTGGTGCATTTTCATCTTCTGGGGACTACAAAGGGAATTCAGTTAAGGGAATGAAGGGAAATAAAACAGCAGGCTAGGAAGTAGGACAGCTGAACCAACAAACATGGAAATCAGGATCCTAATGAGGAAATCATTGGCCTCTCTGAGCCTGAAAATTAGCACTAATCGTGACTGTGGTTTTTATGATATGGACATATAGGATGTGACTAGGGACTTCACTTAACTACCAGACCACTACATTTCAGCCACCAGTGAGTGGAAATGAAAGCTCCACTTACCTCCTTTGCAATCTATTCAACTATCCATTATGCTGATGTTAATTTCTTGTCCCCTTTGGTCAGGGGTCTGCAACCTGTGGTTCTGGAGTCACATGTGGCTCTTTAGGTTCCCTCTTGTGGCTCCAAGCTCCAGACTCCACTGGAGGACCCTTCAGGTGGCCTGTACCAGGCTCCTGGCTCCCCTCACCAGCACTGGGGCCTGCTCCTGGTTCTGGGTTCCCTCCACTGCCAGGGGATGCTGCAGTAGGCATCCTTGCCTAATGCCCAGCTCCCCCCACCAGGAAGCTATATCCACTGCAGCTCTCAAAACACTTGATTATTGAAGAATTTTTTTAAAATGGCTCTTCTTATCTTTTAGGGTGCTGACCCTTGCCTTTGGTTGTACCTATCACTGAGTATCTCCTCAGATTTGTGTAATTCTTCCCTTAAGTAAGCCCTTAACCCCTCACAATTACAAATAGAGCAGTGATTATTAGGGTGATTATTTTGTCTAATTAGTATTTATTTATTCATTTGTTTGTTGGTTTATTTATTTTTGCCAAACAGAAGTGTCACTGAAAAATATATTTTTGAGGCTCTCTGACACTATTCAGAAATTGGAGGCAAATTCAACAGTTTCAGTATTAAAAAAAAAAAAAAGCTAGAAAAAGGCTTTTTTTTCATTTTAAGATGTTTTATTTTAAAATTTAGAATGTTTTTAAAAAGTGGAAAATCACTTGAAAACAGCTAAATCTAAACAAAAATATTTGAAGACAAAAATCAGCCCTAAATTTTACATTCAATTTTAATTTTTTTTTTAATTTTTATTATCTAACACTAAAAAAAACTTGTTTTTGTTCAGGGGGAATCAAATTCTTTTCTAGTTCAGCAGAAGCAGAAACTCCATAATTTGCTCCACTCTCATTTTAAATTACCAGTAGGTATTTCTGAATTGTTGAATAACCTAGGCTTAGCTGAAAGTCATTTGCATTCAATTACCAAGCACAAACATTAGTCTGGCAAGGTGTTGAATCAATACTGATGGCCATTTCAGGATTTAGTCCTCAAGATCATCCAGTCCTGGAAATTCCACAGAAGTCAACTGGAGTTCTGTGTGAGAGGGAGCAATAGAATCTAATTCTTCATTTCAGCAAGGATTTAATTTTAGTACTGAAATTATATTAAAACATTCCTTTTGAACTGAGCTTGTTCAGCTGTGGCATTTTAGAATTAAAATTCTGTAATACAGAAATGTACTATTCCATGCACCTAACTAAAACACGAAATCAAATCATACTCCTGTAAGTCCTCCCTAACTGTGTATCTCAGTTCAGTTCTACAGCTAAAACTGAGAAAGAGGGCTTGAGGGCTTTTGGAGACATTCCTAGTTCCTGTTTGTTCCTGTAAAAGATTTACAATATTCTAGTTAGGGCTCAGTCATGTCCATAAAGCACAGCCAAGCCCTGGGGGCTGTACGGAACTATACTGCTTCAGGGGCTGTCCCAAAGGCAGTTGTATCAGGGAGGCAGAATGCTTCTGGGAGCTGCCTTGTGCAAAGGCAGTATTCTGCCAGCTGCTACACCTGCTTAACGAAATGCAGTTAATGCCTTGTGTGTGCTGCCAGTTGGGCAGCCTTGCTCGCCAATTCCTATTGGTAGAGAAGGTGGGGTTTTCTTTATGCCTCCCTTCAACAGAGTAAAAAAACCAAATACATAGAAAAATAAAATAAAATAACACCTTCCCTTAACCTTCCAGGTGTTCCATATAACAGTAATAAGTAAAACTTGTTCCTATATACATTGCTATTATATCTTTGTACTGTAGTGTCTCTATCCCAGATTACAGAGATTGATGAGTGTGTACACACAAGAGTAATCCCACTGAAATCCTGTTAGATTACCAATTGTTCACATTTCTTTAGAGTAAACTAACTTTCTAATCTCTTGGAACAAAATTGCTTTGAGATTGTCTGAACTTTCTCAGCACAGTTAGCAGGTTAAGGAATGGAGAAGTAAGTAATTTTCTATACTGAGGTTTTAAAGTAACCAGGAGCTTATAAGTGGCCCAAAACACAGAAGTAAAATAAATTGCAAATTGGCTTAACAGGTCACAGTGGCAATCAGGCACAAACCCTGTGGAACCTGATTGATATGCAAGAAAATGGTGTCTGATTCCCTTAAAGGGTAGAGGGTGCACCATAGCTCGGTGTATCAAAGTAGCATATTTATGAGAGAAGGGTTAGTACCCACAGATAAGGGCTTGAGGCTGGGAGCTAATAAAGGTGAATTGCCTTGTCAGAATAGAATCAAAGTTGTTAACTCAAATTACCCTAAACTGATTCCTGAGGAGAATAATATAGATACAAACATACGAGTCAGAGAAGGCCCCACTTAATAAAAAACTGAACACCAAATTTGCGAGTCTCTTACTCAGGAAAAATTCCCATTTGAAGCCAGTAGAACTTTTGCCCACCTAAGTACTGAGTAAGGACTGTGAAGTTTGACTTGAAGAAGCACACAAGGCTCCCATGAAATTGAAATTAAATTATTTTATTGATTTCTAAAATATTTACAGAAAACCTCATGGAGACTGGAAACTGTTTCATTTCAAGAACAGCAGCAGAGAGGACTTTTAATGTTACCAGTCAAAGAAATATGTTGTTAAAATAGGGCTGCAAAAGTCTAATGGCCTAGTTATTGTTGGTGAACTATCACAGGTGTATAAAAATTGCATTACTTATTTTGCAGGTTTATTGATTGATTTGCATATGTACTCTGCCATTCACCTGAGCCACACACAAGCCCAGATTAGAATGCAACTTCTTGGTCTTCTAAATAATTCACAATCAGACTAGAAGTCTTTCATCTTAGAAATGACTCAGAACAGACATCGTTCACTTATATCTTGAGTTAAATATTAACCAGGCTCCATACTCAAAAACTGTTTCTCCAAATTCTTATTCATTAGGTAATTTACTTCCCTTTCCTCCTCTCATTTAAAAATCCAAGAGGCTCAGAGTTCTGCAGGAAATATTTTCTGCAGTAATTGTGAAATAGTGTTCAGTCAACCTTGCAACTGTAGCTGTTTAGTAGCCTTTTAATAGGTTCATTGTGACATTGTAAGGAAGACTAGCAAGCTTTCTTACTATGCCTCAATCAATGAGAAGATATGAAATGGACAGAATAAGTAATATGGGAAGGAATTTTTCTCCCAAGGCAAACTGGCAGAGGCCCTGGTGGTTTTTGCCTTTCTCTGTATCATGGGGCACACAGGTCACCTGATGAGTTCCAAAGGGGCACCCATGTTAGTCTAGTAAAGTAAAAAAAGCAGGGAGTCTTGTGGTCTGAGGAGGGAGTCCACATAGCCAGATAAGCCTGCTTTAAGAGTTCCAATGCCTGAGATGATGGGGCATCCAGGGTTTCCTTTTCTTATGGATTTTAGTTTGTAAATAGAATATTCAAGGTTGGGGTTCTGGTGGTGTGTCTGCCTTTATTTGTTCCTGTGCTGCCTTAGGTAGTTTCCTGGGTAGGTGTTGTAATTCTTTATGGTATTCTTCAATGGGGTCAGAGGAAAGAGGTTTGTAGAATGTTGTGTTGACAATTTATACCTCCAAGTCAGTGGCACTGCTATGGATACCTAGATGGCCCCACAATATGCCAACATTTTTCTGAGCGACTTAGAACATTTCCTCAAGTGTCACCCAAAAACACCTCTCCTCTACTTTTGCCATATTGATGACATCTTCATCATCTGGACCCATGACAGGCACGCTCTTGAAGATTTCCACAGAGATGTCAACAATTTCCAATCCACAATCAAATTGAGCCTGGAACACTCCACATAGGAGATCCACTTTCTCAACACTACAGTATAAATTAGGGATGGACACAACACCTCTCTATACCGAAAACTTACTGATTGGTATAGTTATATACATCCCTTGAGCTACCATCCTAAACATACCACATGATCCATTGTCTACAGCCAAGCACTAAGATATAACCACATTTGCTCTGATCCCCCAGGCAGAGACAGACATCTTCAGGATCTCTATCAAGCATTCTTAAAACTACAGTATCCACCTGGAGAAGTAAAGAAACAGATTGACAGGGCCAGATGAATACTCCACCATCAACTACTACAAGAAAGGCCCAAAAAAGAAAACAATAGAACACCACTGGTCACCACTTACAACCCTCACATCAGACCTCTACAACAGATCATTAAGGACCTCCAGCCTATTTTAAATGATGACCTGTCACTCTCTCTAGCCTTGGGAGACAGACCTCTCCTAACCTACAGACAACCCCCGAACCTTAAACAGATGCTCACCAGCAACTACAGACCTAATAACAGAAACCTTAAAGCAGGCACATATCCCTGCAGCAAACCACGCTGCCAACTCTGTCCCCATATCTGCACAAAAGACACCATCATAGGACCTAATCAAGCCAGCTACTCCATCACAGGGTCCTTCACCTGATCATCCACTAATGTGATTTATGCCATCATGTGCCAGAAATGCCCCCAAGCCTGATACATTGGACAAACAGGACTGTCGCTACGTGGAAGAATAAATGCACACAAAACTGACATCAGAAATCACAACACAAAAAAAAAAGTTGCTGAGCACTTCCATCTTCCTAATCACTCAATTGATGATTTGTTAACTATGGTCGCCAAGAAAATCAATAGGACAGCAAAAATTCAAAGAGAAACAGCCAAAATTCAACTAATATGCAGATTAGATTGTGTGAAAGCAGGGCTGAATCATGACTATGGATTCTTTTCAAATTATAACAGGTAATTTGACTTCACCCTCCCTCTGTATGCTGTTTCCTAGAGTTTGAATCCTTCCAAATGCTCTGATTTGCTGTTGCAGTATGACCTGATCCCATGTCTTACACTTTCCTGCATTTATTTACATCCAATTCTGTAAGTTCTCCCTCTTCAAAGCATCTGACAAAGTGGGATATTCTCCCACAAAAGCTCATGTGATAAATAAGTCTGTTAGTCCTTAAGTGCCACAGGTCACTTGGTGGTGGATCCTCTGTACCTTTCAGTCTTTAAATCATGATATAAGTACTTCAGTAGTTTATTTATAGGTTAGGGGGTCTCTTACAGCCTCAGGAGTGGGTGGATGAGGATTTGTGGCCTGTGTTGTGCATGAGGTCAGACTAGATGATCGCATTGGTCTCTTCTGACCTTTAAAGTCTATGAATCTATTGGTATCACAGAGTGGGATGTTCTGGCTATGTTGGTTTGATGGAAATAGGCTGAGTACTTGACTTGCTATTTGCTCAGTCTTCATGGAAATTTTCATTGGGGGTGTTTGCCCACATTCTCAGAAGCCTCGATTCTTCAAATTGCTGGTCACAAGCAATGAAGTAATTGTGGCTCAAAGTCAGAGGGGAATAGTGGGTGGTGTCAAGCAGATGATTCTGCAGTTCAGAGGCTCAGTCCTGCCTTTAGTCATGAGACAGCAGCCCACAAGAGCACAGTGACTTACACTTACAGGGCAAAATCCCATTGCTGTGCAATTATATATTCTATAATACCACCACACACAGAGCTATGCATTATCTGATCAAATCCATGAATACTAAGAATTTGTGGCTTAGCAAGGAATTGGGTCACATCAGTCACACAAACCCTGAAAACTAGATGACAGCATGGGGCTCAATGATTTAGAAATAGAGCCCTAATCCTCATGGCATGAAAATTAACCAGAGAAAGAATGAGGCCCCTGCTTTCATTCAAAGACATTCTGTCTTCTGCAGTCAGGGCCATGCCAGGGTGGTGGGTGAGAGGGACAATCACACCTCACCCCATGCTTCCATTGGCCCCTCCCTGCCTGCCCTGAGCAAGGCAGCACAGGGCTCACACTGCCATGCCCCATGGCTGCATTGTCCTCCACCCCTCCCTGCTGCCTTCGGCATGGAGCCGAAGGCAGGAGGGGTGGGGGACCAGGAGCATGTAACCAGTCTTTGCTCAGGGCTGGCCCGTCCTGCCACCAGGATGGGGAACAGTCAGCCCAGCGCCTGAGTGGGCCAGCCCAGAAAGCAGGCTCCACTCTCTTGCCCCACCCTGAGGCTGGCTGTTCTGCCTTAAGGGTGAGGAGGGCTGGTTTGGAGACGGGGCAGGAGAGCAGCACCTAGTCTGTGAGCCGGCCCACGCCTGTACCCCCATCGTGGGGGTGGTAGCCCACAGGCCCATTGCCCCAAGCCCTGCACCTTTGTAGGGATGGCCCTGTGTGCAGTAACGCAGCCACATTCAAGAAACCTAAAGCTGATGCCAGAAAACATCTCCTCCAACTGTTTGCCTTTCCTATCCATTGCAATTCTTAGGTCTTTGGGGGAGGAACTGTTTTTTAAGTGGAGCAAGGGAGTATAAGACATTGGATCAGGTCATACAGTAACAGCAAATCAGAACAGTTGTTAAGATTCAAACACTGGGAAACAGCACATAGAGGAGGGTGAAGTCAAATTCCCAGGTAACTTGACTTCACCCTCCTCTGTCTGCTGTTTCCCAGTGTTTGAATCTTATCAACTGCTCTGATTTGCTGTTACTGTATGACCTGATCCCATGTCTTACACTCCCTTGCCTTTATTTTCACCCCATTCTGTAAGTTCCCCCATCTTCAAAACATCTGACGATGTGGGATTTTCTCCCACGAAAACTCATGCAATAAATAAATCTGTTAGTCTTTAAGTGCCACAGGACTCCTTGCTTTCTTTTTTCTTTTTCCTGAAGTAGGGTAACAGAGCTGCCCCCTGGGAACTTGTTTTTTAAGTGTGTTACAATTACAGACAATTGGGCCTCTCGCAGAGGCATCTTTATTCATTACTCTAACATCGCTAATATTAATATATAAGCTCTGGGTCTTTCTCCCAAATTCTCTCTGCCCCTTTTCCTAAAGGCACGAGTACCTTTGCTTGGAGCAATGGTGGAAGGGAAGTAATCTCTTCTAATGGTGTGAGCAGGGCTGAGCTGGAGGACACAATACTTCCCACTCCCCACATCCCCTGCTGCTAAAGCTCAATGCCCAGCAAATTTTTCTCCTCCCCTGATATTCAGTGCGCAGCCACCAGGAAGGAAGAGGAAGCAGCATCTGCTCCTCAGTTCTACACATGGTGTCCTGTAGAGACATCTCTCTGCTCCTGAGAACATTTAATTGGACTCAGTAAATGACCAGTCACTGTGCCAAGCTGGAGGAAAGGAACAGCAGCGGAATGCTGAAGACCTCACTCCAACAAGGGCTTCTTTCTTCTTAGCCCCCCTTATTTTCCATTATTTATCTAACCAGAAAGCTATTTGAAAAATATATTAAACTAGGTTAAGCTACATCACAATGTGTGAACCAAATTCTCTGCTGGTGTAATTCTGCTGCTGTCATCCTAGTTACACCAGCACAGAAATGTGCCCTTTCTTCCGTTTGAGCTTCCAAAATTCTATCCTACTTTCTACAATATGGCACAATAATGAATTGTGACTTTTACTGCCATTTTTGCCATTTCAGAGCATTCGCCTCTCTTCCTTTTCTCTTCCCAAACATAGCCAAGGGTCAGGAAGCAAAACAGCTTTCCAGAAACCATATAGAAAATATTGAAGGTGGAAGAAAACTATGAGCTAGATCGAAACATGTCATTGGTGTCTTGGCATACCTCATTAGTGTACTTGTACAACTAATGCAGCCTGGAAAGACTCTCAATATTGCTGTCACCTTTAAAAGCCTTTATGCATTCATAAATAGCCTTACTTAATAGGAAGACTGCTTATTTGCTTGGGTTTTGTTCCATGTCATGTAAAAACCCCAACAAACCTGAGTATTTGTTAAATCCCAAGAACAGCCTGGTATTTGTGACTAAGTCTATATTTCTCAGTGGATTTTAGTCTGTCTTGTCTGTTTTTTACCTCAGGGAGCCATTTATGGCACTGAAATGACTTGAACTTGTCTTGTCACATAGCATTTCCTCCAGCCAGGAACTGAAATACTAAGAGAAGACCCAGATCTCTCATTATTTCAGCATTAGGCTCCATATGGCATTTAAAAAACAAAACAAAACCTTATGGAAAGTGTAAATGAAAATGCTAGAGTTCACAAATGTTACCACTGTCATGGCTACAGAGCTAACTGGACTTCTGACCTTTTCTCTGGCTTCTCTGAATACACATGGCTCACACCTTATGCCTCTATCTTCCTGGGCTGGACTCTTCATAGTTCTTCCACTCTTTATACCAACCATGCTTACTAGCTGAGCAAGTATGACTGTGTTTGACACCTGCAGTTTTTCCCTTTAGGGGCTGTGACCATTGGATAATACAGAGATCCAAAACTTAAAACAAAGTGTTGTTTCTTCTTAACAGTAAAACACTGAGCATGTAATTAACGGCTAGTGACTAATGGTGTCCACTCTCATTGCTGGAACTGTAGCTCCTCTGGTATTTGAGTGTATGCATACATTCAAGTTGAACTAAGACCACTTTTCTTGAATATTCATATTTTTAAATTAATCCAGTTCAGTTATTTTTTGCACATTTTGGATTTAATGTTTTCTGACATATAATTTTTACTCTGGTGTCCACCTGGAATTTTACTATAATCCATTGTTTTCAGTGAAATATTTGAGGAGAAAGATAAAACTTTACATGAGTAAAGGTGGCAACATTGAGCGCCAAGTAATTGAGATTGACCGGCAGGAGTTAATATGAGAAAATTTCAAAATTTGCATGTGAAAATATTCACAATGGAGACACTTGCACATTCATCTTATTAGCAGAGTCAGCTCATCTGAAAGAGTTAGAATATCTAAGTTTTGGAGTATCTACAATTTAGGGTTCTAGCCTTAAACATGAGACCCATCTTGATTCCCTATTAAAGGGGGCCCATCTCGCCTTCTTACACTGCTCAATTTTAGTAAAGATCTCGCTGCATGAAAACATTTCAGGCATCATGTGTCTTGTTTCCCTGCCGCACCCCAGGAAGCATCTTGAAAATGAACAGACGAAGATAAGCCATAAGACTCAAAGGGAGCTTTCACACTTTCTCCAGCTTAAAGGTTTTATAATCCATATCTATTTCAAAATAACGGTGGATGAAGACTTTTGGTTTTGTGAGGGGTTTTGTTTCGTTTTGTTTTGTTTTGTTTTTGTGGGGGGCTTTTTGTTTTTGTTTACAGGCAGGTCCTAAAATTGATGGGAGAAGGGGAGAGAATCAGTTGCATTCAAACAGAAACCAATTTTTTTCTCAATTTTTGCCTAATTGAGAGCCAGGAATTTTAATTTTTCTGTTTGCATATTTTTAACTTTATGATTAAACAAATTAATAAAAAAAAAAAAGGAAGAAGAAGGCATAGAATCACACAACCAGAGGAGCAGATAGTTGTTGCACCCTCACACCTTATAGTGAGACTACTCACCTGGCCTATATCAGTAGCTGAGGGATCCTCAAGGGAACCCTCACTATCCTTAGCCCAAGAAGAAGCCCCTCCTGCACCTGCCAGGCTCATTCTCAATAATCACAATAGCATTAAAGTCCAATAAACAGATTAATTTATGATATACCTGGAGTGATTAGTAAAGAAGCAATATGTTTAGCGCACAGGGTGTGGCAGTAATAGTAGATTTCCTCAGAACCCCTGGGCAGAACTAATGTAGCTGGTATAATCCAGAGTGTGACTTGCTCGGCCAACAAATTTTCAGTTGTGGGGGAAGATGTAAGTGGCGTTTGAAATTCCTGCTGAGGTGGCTGTGGGGAGGAGAACAGGCATTGGGGCAAGGCTGTGTTGGTATGACTGCATGCTCCTCCCTCCACCCTCCCAGCTTAAGGTGCTTAGCATGATGGGACTGTTTTCCCAAATGATCCCTTTGGCTGGTGTTGGATTACAAATCATTTAGTGTTAAATGCAGGGGTAATGAAATGTTGTTTGCCTTATTGTATGACCAAAGGACAGCAAATTTTATGATTGAAAGATCAGAAACACAAGAACTGCTGGCTAAGCAAGTGGCTTGTATGCCAGAGCTCTGTGAAGGTTGATGTGGGGTGCAGACAGGTATTTCTGCCTGTGAATGGGGGCCCTACCCTGGGGCACCACTGGACACAGGCCAATGAGGTCTGTGTCCCAATTGTACTGTGGAGTACCATTAGCCAAACTGAGTCACAGGCCATTACAAGCAGCTTGCCTTAAGCCCTGGGGTGCCTGAGACCTGGGGCCCAGCTAGAGGCTTTTTAAATCTCATGCTCTGACATGCTAGGGCACATGATCCAGGGTGGAGGAACAGTGGTTGGAAATTTAAAACACCACGTGGCCCTGGGCTTGGCCAGGGAGTATATTTCGGCATCTGATGGCTGTGTGGTTGGCCAGTTGAGCTCCAGTAGTGACAGTAAGTAGTGGGCCTTGCTGGGTGAATTGTGTATGGAAGGGAAGGGGATCAAGCTCGACAAACTGCAAGGAGACAGGTGAAGTGGGTAGAGGAATCTGGAGCTGGGTGACGTGTGGCGAGCTGTGGGAAACCAAGCATATTGAGAGGGGGAAGAGGAAGTAGCAGGTAGAGGTATCAGGAACTGGGTGAGGTGCAAGGGGGGCTGGGTGGGAGCTGAAAACCAAGTACTAGATGAGCAGCTGGAAGCAGTGGAGGTTTTAAACAAGGAATAGTCCCATTGAATTAACAAGCATACAGTATGTGCTTCAGTATTTGTGTAACCTTCAGGTGGGCTAAAATTCATTTAATTGTCCTTCTCCAGTGCCTTAAAAAAAAAAATTTAAACCCCAGCTCTCCAAGAGAAGCAGCTGGTGACCCAGGATTCAGTGTGTAAGGGACTCATCGCAAAGATTGTTCAGTTCAGAGGCATCACTAGCATGGGGCTCTGGGGGCATCAGCCCCCCCTAAAACTCAGGGCCAGCCCCTGAGCAGCACACCTCTAAACTGTGTGAGGGCGCACTGTTGCTCCCCCATACAAGGAATAATGCTGGCTGTGCACAGCTGGCAGCCGCGGCCTCTACCTGGCCAGAAGACAGAGTCTTCCAGCTGGTAGGAAACTACCCACCCTGGCCTAACCCTGCTCTAAGCATGCTCAGAGCAAGGTCAGGCCAGGAGCCTCAGCCTCTGTCCTATCTGTGCACTCCTGCAGCAGCCAGGTAAGGGAGCTGGGTGGGGAGTCCAGGGGCAGCCCAGGGGCCCAGCAGGGAAAAGGTGCGGGGAGGGGGCTGGCCTGGAGCACCAGGGGACAGTGGCAGGACTGGGGAGTTAGGGGAGGGCTTGAGGGAGTTGCAGGGGGAGAGCTCAGGGAACCAGTGTGGGGGTGGGTAGGGAAAGGATCAGACCCCAGGAGGCCAGTGGGGGCCTGGGCCCCACCTAATCTTTATGTGTGGCAGTGCCTCAGGTTCAGTTACCCTACCCCCATTAAAATACTACCCATGAACAAACATAATGAACTTTATTAACTACTAACTTAATAAACTTTATCATAAAAAAATAATGAATTTAAACAGAAGAATCCCCACAGAAACAGAGTGGGAAAGAAACACAAGAGTCCCAAAGTTTAGGTAGAGTTCACCCATATTTTAGTTGCAGTCTTTGTTCAAGCCTAAAGGCTTGAGTGGCAAAAAGCAGCAATCCTCTTCTTTGACTGCAGGGATCATAGGTGGGAATCCTTGCAGGCTTTTCTTTCTGTTCTGGAAACAGCACCATCCAGCCAGTTTACTGGTTAACCAACAATCAGCCACATATGAAAAAACTCTGCTGCAGAATGCTCCACAGCAGAAAGAAAATATCTTGTCGTTCACTCTTGGCTCAGCTTCTCCCAGTCACACACGGAGCACTTAGGCTCTCCTCATTGCAACTCTATATGGTTGCTCCTCTCAGGCTGCTGGTCTCATGGCATCTGACCATAACAGCAGTAGAAAACCTAGTGGAGGATGTTCAATGCGACCAAACAATTTCCAGAAGCTTCCGAATCTGTGAAGCCAATTCTGCCCAAAAACATAACCCAGCCTCAAAAGGGCCCTAAAAGAGGTAGCTCCTTTCACCATATGGGTTATATTTGCAGAACTGGGAATGTTGTAAACATTTCTGTCAATGTTGCACATGAAAAAAAAAAGAATCTAACATCGTCTATGGAATCTGAGTTAACTTTGCAAGACAAACGGTAACACAAACAGTAAAAACTTATTATTTGTCACTAAAGAAACTGAATACACTGAAGGAGAAGACCTCTTTGATGAGAAAGCACCATTTCTTACACAGCCACTCTTCAGTTTACTGTAAGGCAGGTCTAGAGCCACAGCACTTCTTGTGCTGTCCTTGTGCTGTCTAGCTAGAAAGGGGGGCATCTGATCTGCAGGGGTTCTGTATTAACATGAGTACAAAGAGCACAATTAAGTATTAGCATGGTGGGTGCAGGGCATGATGGTTAACAGTATTTAGGTTGATTTTGTCAATATCTATAATTTTACTGAAAAGAAGCATGAACTACTGTTGTTTGTAATATGCTACTCTTTTAATTGTTCAAACTCTGCTTAGGTTAGTTGAAGGGTGAAAAAGCCACCATTAGGAATAAAGAATTTGAAAGAGGGACCAACTCTCTGTTTTCAGCAAAAAAACAAGGAGTCATGTGGCACTTAAGGACTAACATATTTTGCATGAGCTTTCGTGGGAGAAAATCCCACTTCGTCAGATGCTTCAAAGATGGGTGAACTTACAGAATGGAATGAAAATAAATGCAAGGGGGTGTATTTTCATTCCATTCTGTAAGTTCACCCATCTTCGAAGCATCTGACGAAGTGGGATTTTCTCCCACGAAAGCTCATGTGAAAAATAAATCTGTTAGTCTTTAAGCGCCACACGACTCCTTGTTTTTTTTTGCTGGAGTAGACTAACACAGCTATTTCTGTTTTCAGCCTGAGGAAAGCAGAAAATGGGTGGAGGTTAGCATTAGATCATTTAGAGCTATGCCGGCGGCACCACCTTATCTCCTGTCCCACTGTCAAAAGACAAATCTATGGCTTTGCTTCTTGTGGAGCCTTTCTTTTGTTATTTTAATCAGAGGAGCTGTTTGCAGTATTTAAGAGCTGAAATCATGAGGGCTGTGACTCTCTAAGAACTGAAATCACTGAGAAAAGAGAGTTTTCCTCTCTCTGAGATGAAATCACTGAAGAGCAGATAGCTGGGGCAACCAGTGGGCAGTGCTGGCAAACTGTGGGTAGAGCTAGTGGATGGTGAAGAGCAAGAGTGATCAGTGGGTGGTACCAGTGCACAGCAGGTGGAGCCGGCAGATGGCTGGACAGTGGAAGCGACTAGCAGGTGGAGCTCGTGGACAGCGGGTGGAGCCAGCAGATGGTGCAAGTGGACAGTGAATGACCAGTGGGTGGAGCCAGCGGACAGCTGGCATAAGAGACATTCTCTACATACCCTGGGGTTTGCTGGGAACCTTGTTCTTCACTGATTCTCCAGATCAGTGCTGGTTTTGCTGTTGAGTTCATACGCTCTGTTATGCTGTGTGGGATTTTGGTGGGAATCTTGTTTTGGCACTGATTATCCAAATCAGTGTTGGTTTTGCTATTGTGTTTTTACATTCTTTTTATTACTATTAAAAGTTCTGTATACTACATTCAGGCTCGTGTTTGCGAGTGGGGAAACATTACCCCTTTGGGGTGCCCAAGGAAAAGTGCAGGATTTCCCAGAAGACTGGGTGGGGGCTTGAGCTGGTTGGTGCTGTACTTTATTTGGAAACCCCTAGAGATAGAACCTGGCCCTTGTTCTGCCATCTCACCCAGGCACAAGGTTACATAAGAAATATTGCTTAATTTCTGCCGCTGAGTTTTGCCCTCTTGTAAACTGTATACAGCATAAGAACCCCTACCATACAGCAAGCCACAAAATTAAGCTCCCTCTTATTGCAGTACTTTGCTGTGAATTCCTGTAATGTTGTCTTGCACTGAACACACCTTGTTGTGGTCCCACTAATGCTACATTTTTAGCTTGTACTCCATCTTTCTGATAAGAGTGAGCTTACTCATTTTTTTTGCAGATAAGTTCTCGCTGCCATTTTCTCCCAGGGGAATCAGAAGTCTGTCATGGGCTGAGGGGGCACCAGCCCTCTGTACCTTGCCTTCAGTTCACTCTGTTGTATTTAACTGTTTGCAGGGGTGGCACGAGGCTCATGGCATCATATCAGCAGCCCCAGCCAGCCTGTCTCATGCCTTCCTGCCCCTAGTTCCCCACCTGCACATAGCTGGGAGCTGGGGCTGGGCTGGGGCATTTTTAAATCTCCCACCCTATGGTTCGCCCAGGCATGTGGCCAAGGGCAGGAGCAGCGTGGGAAATTTAAAATGTCAGATGCCCAGGGCCTTGTCAGTTGGCAAGTACCAGTGATTAATGGGGCTTTGGGTCATCATGTCATGAGATGAGTTGCCACTAATGGCCTTGGATGAGGTAGGGCAGGGGTTCGGGAGTCTGAGACTAGCTAGGGGCACCAGTGACTGCTCTCCACCTTCACTTAAATGATGACCCAGGGCAATGGGACAAGAGCTCAGCACCCAATTTGCTCAGTGCTCGAGGGTGGGCAGATTGGCTTGGGGGCAAATGATCACCATTGCTACTCCGAGGCCAATGTGAACTAGTTCTCAAGGAGGCGGTGTCATATTAGCTGCCTTCTGCTGGTGGTGTCTGATCTGGTTGGCTCCCTGCACCACTGGCTGCTACCCAACCCAGCCCTGTACCACTTTCCTCTGGTGCCTGCCATTTGGCCCCACTCCTTCCCATGCTCCCCTGCTCACCACCCTGTAATCCCACCCCTGCTACTCACTCTCCAACTTCTCCTCATGCTGCCATTCAGAAGAGTGGGGGAAAGTGTTACCCAGAAGTGTCAAACTCATTCAATGGGGGCCACAGTGGGGGGCAGGACTTGTTATGGGCCATGTGTCCATACAGGCTTCCCAACCCTTTCCCCTGCTATGCTTAGAGCTGCCCTTGGTGGGCTGGATCTGTCCCATGGGCTGTAAGTTTGGCACCCCTGTGTTACACCAAAGTACATGGGGGGGTGCCATTTAAAGTTTGAGAAACACTAAACTAGACATCTCTGATGTGGGTTTGTAGGGTGGCATGTCTCAGCTGGGCATGGGACCACGCGCTGGGTGAGCACCCAGTCACCATCAGCTTCTCCAGTGAATGGGGGACCTACGCAAGTCTCAGAGATGGTCTGATCTACCATGCTCCCTCTCCCTTCTGTTTGCCAAGCTCACTGGCTCCTGAGCAGTATATTCAGCAAGGGGAACCTGGAGAAGGTGAGAAATTATATGCCTTGTCAGAGAGAGAGAGAGAGAGAGAGAGAGAGAGAGAGAGAGAGAGAGAGAGAGAGAGAGAGAGAGACCTTTTATTTGTGTCATTCTGACAAGGTCTGTAACCTTTTAAGGAGCAACTGCCTGTGCCTTAGCTAATTTTTAAGAAATGAGAAGTGGGCAATTGCTCTTGCAGTGGTTTTTAATGCAGATGGGTATGAAGCTGTTGTTGTATTACAGCCATGCATGGAGAGGCACCCAGGGTCAGGAATGGGGTAGGGATGTCAGGCTACAACACATGCTGGACCAGGATAGTTCATGGTAGTGTTGTGCAAAGAAGCAGGCGAGGTCTTTCTCAGGTGGAAAAGGTAACACGCCACATTTATTGAAAATACAAGATATTAAACTATTCATCATATGCACACACACGCAGTCCTGCAATGATGTTATAGGGTGTGTTCACACAGCTTCCTTATTCCGAAACAACGGAGGTTGTTTTGAAATCAGGTTTCAGCTGTTCACACAATGCACGGTTCCCATTTTTCCGAAACAACCGCGTTGTTTTGAAACAAGTTAGACCTAGTCTGTGGGTGAAACAACATTGTTTTGCAACGGTTGTTTCGAAACAACGCCAGGGTCCCCTGGCCAGCGCCTGCGACTGGCGGCGGTTTGGGTGCAGACCGGGCTTTAAGCCAGCGGGGAGCAGCGCTGGGCAGTGCTGAAGCCAGCTGGTGCCTGCAGCCCCCTGCAGAAGAGAAATAGCAAGTTCACAGTGTGAACTTGCTATTTCCTTTCCCGCCTTTTTCCTTATTTCAAATTAACATTTTGTTAATTCGAAATAAGTTGTTTCAAAATAAGCGTTATTTCGATATACGGTTGTTTCAAAACAACTGTATCGAAATAACCCACTGTGTGAGAACACAGCCATAGTCACCCATCTGTGGCCCACTCCAGTCAAATGGCCTGTTGGACCAGGTGTAAGAGATGGCGTCAAAGTCCCAGTGGGTCACGATTCCGAGACTCCAAGGCTGAGGCAGGATGAACACAGAGTTCATTAGCAAGAGCATCCCCTTTTATGATAAATCTTTACATGCAACTCTACAGATTTTGCACTGTCATTGTTTAGTTATTCACAGGTGTTAAGTTCCTGATAGCTCCCATCACTGCTTCTTCCCAAAGTACAATCAACCTCTTGATAATGACCCTTGCAGCAGGTGGTCCCAGAAGCTCTCTCACAGGTTTTAACATACTTTCATTATCTCAGGATGTTCTCCTCCACGGGGGTCTGCCTTGACTCCAAGGCTGTCAGTCTGCTCTTTGATTCATCACTGAACCAGACTAGTATCATGAAGTTACAGCATACTTTACCCTTATTGGATGTTCCACATATACACATTTCTCATTCGTACACAAATCATGAAATAGAGCGAGTTAACAAAGAACAATTTTAGCTAGAGTCATAATATAATGATACCAAGCTAACAAGATAGTAAAGTAATGTGAGACAATGGTTCTCTTCCAAAAACAGGGTGATACACATTCTTATGCTAAGGCAGAGTGGTAACAGTGAATTGCCTGTTAACACTTTCTAGGGAAAGGGTTACATAGACAAAATACAGTCAGCAGGGTTGTAACTATGGTGGGGCAAATGGGGCTTTGCCCTGGGCATCCCGGAGTGGCTCATTAGAGCCGCTCTATTAAAGGGGCACATTTCACACTGCCAGGCCCAAGCACTGCTAATTGCAAGGGGGGTGTTCCAATTGGAACACGCCCCAGGTGCCAAAACAAAGCCTATGTCTACACACACATCATTATTTCAAAGTAAGTATTTCAAAATAAGTTATTTCGAAATAAAGTCCTTGTTTTGAAATAAGTTAATTCGAATTAAGGGAAAGCCTGCTATTGAAATGGCTGTCATAGGCTGTTGGACATGTTGTTTTGAAACAGTTGTTTCAAAACAATGGTGTTGTTTCGAAACAACATGTCCAAAAGGCCTTATTTTGAAATAACCATTTCAAAATAACAGCCGTTTCGAAAAGAATGGGGTTTAAGCTCTTTCGAAAAGAATGGGGTTTAAGCTGATGGTTCTTATTTCGAAATGATGGATCCCGTCATTTCGAAATAAGAAAACCAGTGTTATTTCAAAATAAAAGAGATGTGTAGACATACCCAAAGTGTTAAGGTTACGTTACAGTTCTGACAGTCAGTTAATTGAAGAATACAGAAGATATGTGAACAATTCACATATAAGTTTCCAATTCACATATAAATTTCCAACAGTAGTCCACATGGCCAGGCTGTCCTGGTACCTAGATATCTGCATGAAACTAACATGAACTTCAGTTCTTCTTCGAGCACTGCTCCTGTCATTCAGTTAGAGGTACATACGTGCCACAGTGCACGGTAGCTTGGAAAGTCTTTAGCCTTAGCCTCTGAGGTCAGGGCAGTGTCCAATGCCCCCTCCATGCTGTGACTGCGGTTATATAGGTGATCGTGACCCTGACCCTCCCAGTTCCTTCTTTCTACCCTCAGTGATGGTATTGGAACAGCCAAAAATTGCAGAAGCAAGTGCCTGTCCTTGTTTGTTTGTGATAGCAATGCTGGGGTTTAAGCCTTGCCCGTCATGCTGCAAAGCCTTCCCGATCAATGACGCCTGTCAGAAATGTCTCATGTGCCTTGGTGAGTTGCACCTCATGTACAATTGCTCCATCTGCAAGTCCTTTAAGCAGAGGACCTGCAAGGACAGGGAGCGGAGGTTGTGCAACCTTGCCCAAGATTGGGCATCTCAGCCAGTGCCTAATACCTCTCTCATGCTGAATGCTCTGCCGGCTCCCCATGTGAATTCTGCACCAGAACCTGACCGGCACCACTCTCTGGCTCAGAATAGAAAGCTGTGATTGGCATCCAACTCGGCACCAGTAGGGATTAGATCCACCAAGGCAGGAGCCAAAAATTCCAGGCCTTCCAGGCCAGTCATCAGGGACAAGGTACCACATATTCAGCAGGACAGAAGCAGTGCTTTTGACAGTCTGCCCGAGGGCAGCAGGACTACAACCCTGACCCTAACCTTTGCCAACCGTTTGGCCTGTACTCTCATCACTGGGCCACCTGTGATGCTATCTGGGTATAGGGAAGTGATTATGATTATTTTTCATATCAATATTTCATATTTGCAAGAATCCATATTGGATATCCCATGTTTGGTATCAGTAGAAAGGCTGTAATCTGCTAAGAATGATTATAAGGTTTATATGTAGGTATCATGCCTGTATTAGAAATTAGAAATCTATTTGTTCTTACGTGTGTTCCAAGTGATTTGATTTTAAGGCATTCCCAGACTGGCTGTCTGCAAAAACATTATCTTCCTCGTGGCCCATCAAGGGAACTCCCAGTTGAAGTGGGCCTAGGAGGAAACCTGTTCGGCCAGTCACCCAAGCTGACCACGTGACTCAACTCCATTTGATTTGGACAGGACCCTGAGAGCATGGGGAGGGCCAGAAGGTGATAAAAGGCCAGAGCCCATTCTCTATTTTGTCTTTAGTCTTCAGTCTGTCTGCAACCAACACCCTGGTATTGGCATTATCTTTTCTCTTATTGTCCATTCTCCTAGCCACTGCTGTTCCTTTCTTTACTATCGTATCCTTTCTTCCTTGATTTTCCTCCTACTCAATATGTGACTCAGGCATGGAGATTACACAAGCATCTCCCAATCTCTCCTGCAACTCCCTAGTTTAAAGTTCTTTTATTCAGTTGCACCAAACTCCATTCCAGAAGTGTGTTTTGCTCCCTTCTCAGGTGGAGTCCATCCCATGAGAACTATCCTATGTATATGAATACCTCTCAGTGTTTGAACACCCCAAAATCCTTCTTATAGCACTACTGCCTGAGCCATCTGTTAATCATCACAGTCTTGTCTATCATTCACTCTCCTCCTTGAGGAACAGGTAGAATCCTACTGAAGATCACCTTAGTCTCCATTTTCTTAAGCATCTCCCCAGCATGTGATAGTTCCCTTTGATATGTTCTAGCGAGAAACTAGTTGTATCAGTTGTTCCCACATGAAGGATGATCAGTGGATTCTTTCATGCTCCCATTAGAATCCTCTTCAGATTCAGGTCCCCATCCTGTATTTTAGCTCCTGGCAGACAGAACACCTTTTTGTTCTCCAGGTGAGGTTTGTTGACAGGTTTTTCAGTTCTTCTTAATAAGAATCACCAAGAATAAAGACTTGCCTTTCCTGGTGATGGTCTGATTCTCTAGCATTCCTCCTGTTCTTTCTGGCTCACTTGAGTGGCAGTTTGATCACATAGTCCTCATTAAGTTCTTATGCAGGCAAACAACAGTTTTGCCTGAGTTTAACTCAGTTGAGATTCCACATATTGTATGAGGGAAAAAATGAAAAGTAGATTAAATCAGGCAGATTATCTAAACTTTGTATGTCATGTTAGTGAATAAAAATTGGAAATATGCGAGCAAACAAATTTTCACATGTATTTGAGTGTGTATTTTTTACAGAACACCAATATACCAATCTGTCAAAAGCTGTGGGGGTTTTTTTGTTTGTTTGTCTGGTTTTTTTAACATTTTTGTTATTTTCAAAGCAATAACATGTGGGCAGACTCAATTATACCCAGGCCAATTTAGATAAAGTTAAAAATGATGAAAGAATAATAGGATACACATAAATCAAAGTACAAAAGTAACTAGTCATGCATTTTAGATGCCAAGATGAATTTCAGGGTTTGGGTTAGAAGAAAGACTCATGTAAGAACCAAAGGGCAACACTGCAAATTTTCCATCACCCTGGTCATTGCAACTCTAATTAATTATCTTAGTATAGACATCATCATAAAAAGCTGTGGCTTATTGATGGCTTGCAGATAAATAGCTAATTAGGTCAACAGGCATATGATACAAAAGGCACAGGAAGGAAGTGGGAAGGTGGAAGCAATAAAGAGATTGATTGATCCATCCATCCATCCATCCATCCCCCCCCCCTGCTATCCTCAGGAGCTGAAAATGATGGTGGAAACCAACATTGTGAATAAACTGCTCTTGGTGTTTTAACAAAAGAAAGGCCTCTGAGTTGTGGACTTGAAAAGAGGCAGAAGTAAGCTGGCCCTTCCAAAATGACAATGATAGCTTGTTTAAAACAAACAAAAGGAAGTGCTTCTTTGCACAATGAACAGTTCCCTTGTGGAACTCATTTTTATGGGATGTTGTAAAGGCCAAAAACATAACTGAGTTCAAAAAAGAAGTAGATAAGTTCACAGAGGAGAGGTCCATCAATGGCTATTACTCAAAATGGTCAGGGACACAGCCCCATGTTTTGAATATCTCTAAACCTCCAATTCACAGGGGTATCTGGCAGTGGCAGCTGTCAGAGAGAGGATATTTTGCTAGATGGACCATTGATCTGACGCTGTATGGCTATATTCACCTGCTGTATATGGTTTATTTCTTTCTAATTTGCTTAATACAGTAAAGCTTCCACTAAATGACCCAAAACCTAGATGATCCTTTAACTGACATTCTCTCTCTCTCTCTCTCTCTCTCTCTCTCTCTCTCTCTCTCTCTCTCTCTCTCTCGTGGTTCATAGGACAACCCTGGCCCCATCTTCTTGACACACCAGATTTTTATTTTTAAATTTAGTCCATTGCTTTCCCATAAACATCACTTCCATGCTTGAAATAAAATAACTGTTTCATAGTCCATAATCCATGAGTCTTCTTATAGTGCTTCTAATTTACATACTGATTTGAATTTCTTGTATCTTGTTTTTGAAGGACTAAAACAAAAGTTTACACAACTCAGGCTACTGTGAGGGAGAAACGGTTGTGTACCAGTGTATGTTTCCCTCTTTCCTGGTAAGATGAAACATTGAAAAGCTGGAATGTTTGACTGTAATATAATAAAGCAATCGCAGAAAGTGATTAGTGGGGAAAAAAAAGGCAAAAAGATTTTAGATGTTTTTTCTCCTACTTATTTGCCTTGAGGGAGTAAAGATCTACACTAGCTTCATACTGCAAACCAAGTAACAAGAACTTTTAAAGATTTGTTGGTGGCCTACATACAGCTCAGAATGAAGCTATTTCCCCAAGCTTATTTGTCTTCTGGGGTAAGTTTTTCACTTAAAATCTTTCACATAATGAGCAGCCTCATCAGCTGAGTAACATATAAAACTGCAGCAGCTGAATAGAAAGTTTTCTACTGAATCTTTGCAACTTAAAAAAAGGAATATACTGCTTAAGAACTAAAAAAGCAAATCAGTATTCACATGCAGTTCCTTCAAGCAGCTTCTCAGAACCACTGTTAAATGCCTGAAAACAACTACCGTACTTGCTGTCATAATTCTCCAGGACTGAAAGAATGCCTCTATTGAACAAGACAAGATTTCTAAGAAGGTTAATAAATTACACTGTGACAGCAGCTGTTAAAATTTATTAATACAATTAAAAGCTGTCATAGTTATATTTTTTTCTTTCTTATGCAATGACTTACTGTTCTATTGCTATATGGTGTTACTTTAGACTCTGTTTCTCTGAAAAATTAATTATGCTGGCTGATTCATATATGCAAAAATACCTTCCCCTTTTCCTCCCACTCTCACATACATTAAAAGTTATTGAGGAACAGAAAACAGTAAGAGCTACAAGACTGAAAGAAGTGTTACCACGTGTCCCCAGTAATCAAATACATAAGACTGCATCAAGAAAAATCATGTAGCAGCTGCATTATTGTACATAGGCCTTAGTAGCATATGTACAATTTCTGTTTCACAGAATCTTTAAGTTCCATGTATACTTGCTTTCCATTAATTTTACACTTTTTTAATGCAATTGTATGTGAGAATTTGTTATTCTGGTCTATGTCTCTTCCACGTGTCACAGGGAGACAGGCCTCTATAATAGGCAGAAGGGTCCAGTGCATCTGTGATTCAATACCAGCTTCCTAGTTGGATTGAAGGGAAGGCATCTGGGCCTGAGAAGAGGAAGGATAAGAAGGGGTAGTTGGGAGTTCTCTGAAAGGGAGACTGAAAAAGTCAGGAGGTACAGGTAAGACCTCCCTAAGAACAGAGGTGAGCTGGAAGGAGCGGCAGAAAATTGCCTGAGATAAAGAGTTGCAGGAATCCAGAAGGAGAGCAGTGGCTATGAGTTGCTGGTGATGGGTTCTGAAGGAAGCTGATGAAGACCTGGCTAGAGCTGGAGAACTTGCTGCATTGCAGGAAGCCCTGGGCAGAGGACCTTTGGAAGGACAGAAAATATCAGCTGGTCACCAGCACTCCCCCTGCTGACCTAAAGTGACCCTGCACAAGAGCCTGGTCTGGAACCAAAGGGACAGCCCGAGGGAGAGGGAGGACTATATAAGGGGATGGACCAGCCAGCCCAGGGGGAATTAGAGAGGGAGATGTCTGCTGGAGTTAGTAGCCTTTCCTCCCTGGCAGCAGCAAGGGGGCAATTGAAGGTGAGATCTCCTTCCCTGGGAGAACCAAGGGGATGACTGCTGGTGGGACTCTCCCCTAGATTCACCTTCCCCAGGCAAGGATCTGGATGAGCTTCCCTCAGTAGAAAGCCTGGATGAAGGGAACCAACCTGATGCTCATGGAGACCTAGAGAAGCTTCCCTCAGCAGAGGTCACCAGTGAGCTGGCTGCCCAGAGCCCCTGTGACCTAGAGGAGCTCCTGCTGGCTGATGATGGACCAGAGGAATTACCTGCACTGCCACCAGTAGACAGTGAGGGTCTGACTGGGATGCTGTGGGATACATATCCTGAGGACCTGGAGTACAGTGAGGTGAAGATAACCAAGGGGGAAAGAGGGAGGAAGTAGCCCAGGATCAGCTGGGGAGTGTCCAGCTGTTTTGTGGGGGTCAGTGTTTTGGCTGGAGCCCACTGATCCAGTGGCATTGCATTGCCCCTGATAGTGCCCTGGGCTGAAATGCAATGGAGTGGGCAGATCTGTGTTCCCCTCCCTTCCCCTGCTGCTGTCCAGGCTAGTAGCTGTATTTGCCTTACCCTGCTGGGGGTTGAAGGCCCTGAACTCTGTTCCTGTGGATGTTGCCTTACCCTATCTGAGGGGTAAAAGATCAAAGACTTTGGGACTCTGCCTCGCCCTATTAGGGGCTAGAAGGCTGTGGACATAGGGAGAGTTAGGGTGGACCCTGCTGTGGGTCCCACCCTGCTCACTGGGAGGCGGTGCAACTGAGGTCCACTCCCATTTGCAAGGTGGTTCCCCTGAGTAGGAGCAGGAATCACGGACAAGAAAGGTCAGGTATAGTGGATGTTGCAAAGAACCTTCCCATGGGAAACTGACTTGCGGCTATGGAAGACCCATAGGAGAGAAGCAGCTCTTGTAACTCTCAAGTAAGAGGCCTGGAAGTCAGGCCCTAGAAATGGCAAAAGGAACTGGAACACAGTGGTTAATGACTCTCAGTTGAGTTAACCTGGAAATCATGACCCTTGAATGGAATGGAAGAGCTGCTGCATTGAGAGAGTTTGTAGTTTTGAGAGGAACTGTCTACATTATGAGGGATCTGAGGAACTTCTAAGACTGAAAGGGATTAAATTTGCCAGAGAGACATGGTATTCTTTTGCACTGGCCTGATGTATGCTGGAAAACATATTATCCCAATGGTGTCTTTTGGCTTTAACTTTTAGGAAAATTTTCTGACAATGCACAGTAATCAGAAAAAATTGACCAGGAGAGTTATTGTCAAAATGGACACTTCTTATACTTTTATGGCTTGATTATGCTTTTACTTATTTGGTTTTACAATAGAGTTCCTCTGGCTTCAACAGACTTACTTTTAGTTTTCATCAGTATAAATAAGTCTCAAATCCAATCCTATTTTCTGGTGTCTTTTTATACAATTTTTTTCCCCCGAACCTATAAAGGAATAATTTCAGTGGGACTTTTGTCTGAGTAGGAAGTTCAGGAATGGTACTTTATGTTCCATCATGAGCAAGTTTGACAATCTTATTTGTCTAAACAGACAGACACTCATTCTAGAAAACTGTGGGCCATTTAGTTTGACTTTGATCGCAGACAAAATTTTGGAAAAGCTATTATGAGATGCAGTTGGTAATAAATTAAGGGATGGCTGTACAATTAATAAGTCAGCATAGTTTTGTGGAAAATAAGTGGTGTTGAGTTTAATGTTACTTTTGTCATGAAATTACAAATTTGGTTGGAAAACAGTACCTTGATATAATATACTTCTGCAAGGCATTTCATAGTAGTGCATGACATTTTACTTAACTAGCACTCTCTAATATCAGTGCAGCATATATTAAATTGGCTGAAAACAGGATGATAGAAGGATCTTGAGAAGTAAAGGTAAATGGGGACTTGCCATCCTATGGGGCACATCTAGTTAGGTCTAACAGCTAACTGTTCTTGGCCAGTGTTTATTTTATGTATCTCCCTCAGTGATTTGGAAAAAAAAATCATAGTTATTACTGGTAAGTTTGTAGGTGAAACACATATTAGTGGCATTGTGAATAATAATAAAGAAAAGTCAGTTTTACAAGTCAACCTGGATTATTTGGCAAAGTGGCCTCATCAGAACAGTATGTTTTAATACAGCCAAATGTAAGATCGTACACTTAATAACAGAGAATATGCATCCAACTTAAAGACTGGGGTGTGTGTCCCAAAATGCAGGAACTGAAAAAAGATTTTATGTAAAAAGGAGAGCACAGTTCACAATGTAAGCAGGGGAATATTAAGGAGGAATAAGGGGATGATAGTACCTTTATACATGCCGTTAAAGAGACTTTTACTAGAATGCTGTATAGGGATCTGATAACACTTCAGACTGAATGTTGATGAACTAGAAGTATTCAAAAACAGCCCCAAGAATGATTAGAGATCCGGAAAATCTGACATATGGGGGAAACTGAAGAGGCTTAATCAGTTCAGTTTATTAGAGACTGTTAAGAGATTACTTGATTAGGGTCTATAAGCGTGCACATGATTTCTAATGATAGAGTTCTTCAGTTGAGCAGACAAAGGCAGTAGAAGATTAAATATCTAGAAACTGAAGCTAGCCAAATTCACATTAGTTAAACTCACCATAAAATAACTACTTATTTCTAATAAACAGAACAGTTTAGCTGGGATTGGTGGTAGGTTCTCCACCACTTCAAGTCTTTACATCAAGACCAGATATGTTTCTTAAAAAGATACCTGTAGCTTAGAAGTTTTGACCTTCATTCAGAGTTTACTTGGAGGTTCTTAACTTCTGTTATGCAGGAAGTCAGACTAGATTTTAATGGTATTTCTGTCCTTAAAATCTGATTTAGAGATGAATCTGGTCCTCTGTATTGTTACAGACATTCCAATAATTATAAATGTGCTGTAACAGATGACTGTACCATGATCCCTATTAAAAATTCTAGTTTTAACTGGCATATAGTCCCTTGTTCCCTCCCAAATCCTATCATTTTCCTCTCTGTATATGTTCAGATTCAGAACAGGAGGCTAGTTAAACTATAGTGCCCATATGCATATTTTAACATAAATGGAATGCTAATCTGAATTTAAATTTCTTGTGTTTTCATTAACTGGAATTATGTTTATTAAATCTATTAAACCCACAGTAGCAAGGTAATTTTATTAAACATTTGAATACAAATTAGTTGCTATTAGTATTTAACAAATAAAATTAATTAATCATCTCACAATTGCACAAACTTCATGAAAGCATGAAGATTTTTTCTTTGCACTGCCACCAATATAAAAGCTTGGTTTGGGGTGTGAGGGGGAGAGAGAGAGAGAGAGAGCATGTGCTTGGTATCCACAATAGCTGATGAAACTGAAAGATAAAAAGGTTTCTATAACATTGTCCCTGTCACTCCATCTGTATAATCACTCTATTATTTTCTTATTTATGGATAATTGTTCAGGTGGTTTGCTTTTTGTCCATACAAAAGCTAGGTGTTTGGATAAAAATCATAATTAAAAAAAAATCAAACATGTTGTTACCTAAAAAGATTTCTTCTGATAATGAAAGCTTAAAAAAATTCTCTGCCATGTTTATGATTTATTTTTTTCCACATTATGTATAGTGACATTAGATTGGGACTTTTGAACTCAGTTATTCCAATTTTCACATGCCATCCTATTCACCAGTGTAATTACTTGTGTGTAATACAGCCATATACGCAGCATATACACAAGAGTTTACAATATTGGAAACTTTGACATGTATAGTCAGATTTTAGTCGAGTGCTGTTTTAGATTAGCACAATGTAGCAAAACAAGCAAGGAGTCCTGTAGCACTTAAAGACTAACAAATGTATTTATTGCATGAGCTTTTGTGGGAGAAAATTCCACTTTGTCAGATGCTTTGAAGATGGGGGAACTTACAGAATGGAAGAAAAATAAATGCAGGGAAGTGTAATTCATAGGATTGGGATGCCCCACTGCCTTATATATTGAACAAATAGGACAGACTGTGTGCAAAAAAAAAAAAAAAATGGGCACAAAACTGACATCAGAAATCACAACATTGTCGTCTTACTCACGCTGTTGATGATTTGTTAATAGCTGTGCTCAAGCAATTGAATAACACATCAAGGCTTCAAAGAGAAACAGCAGAATTGGAGTTCTTTTGCAAATTTGATTCTGTCTCTTCAGGATTAAATAGGGACTTTAGATTTTTTTTCTGATTACAGAAAGTGATTTGACCTCATCTTCTTCTATATGCTGTTCCCTAGTGTTTGAATCTTAACAACTGCTTTGACTTGCTGTAACAGCCTGACCTGATCCTGTGAGTTCATCAGCAAAGTGGGTTGGAGTCCACTAAAGCTTATTCCCAAAGAAATGTATTAGTCTTTAAGGAGTCACAGGACTCCTGTTGTTTTTGCTGTACACAGGCTAACATGGCTACACCCTTGGAAAAGATCAGAAAGTGTGTTTGGTCAGGTACTGTTTTCCAACCAAATTTGTAATTTCATCACAAAACAATGAAGCTATGGATCATAATGTATTATGTTTAGAACTTCTGGTTTTGGGATTTTATTCATTTCATTTAGGGAGGTTTATTTTTAGCAATCTGAGTTTTATGTAAATTCCAAAACATTGGAGGGGTTCTCACAGCTTTCTTTTTGTATACACCGCAATGGTTAATGTATATACTTTATCCATTACAATATATATATATATAAATAAATTCATGCGATAAATAAATAAACAAATTTTAGTCTTTAAAAGTGCCGCAGGACCCTTTGTTTTGCTGAACAAGACTAACATGGCTACCCCTTTGGAATATATACTAATGTAATTGGTGATCTCCTTGTAATGTTTCCTTGTGCACTTTAACATAATTCTCTGTGAAGCAACTCTGTTAAAATGAACTAGGGAACCTTTAGGGTATGTCTACATCACAATAAAACACCCATAGCCAGCCCAGTATGCAGACTTATGCTCAAGAGCTATGCCTACAGTAGAGGGCTCAGTTAAGTCGACTTAAAAAGGTCGAAGTTGACTAAAAATTGACCTTTTTAAGTCGACTTAGAGAGGCAGCATTCAAAATGTCAGTAAACTATCCACATCCACACTGACAGCTGCTAAGTTGCCCTAAGAGTGGTGCATTGTGGGTGGCTGTCCACAGTGCACCACAAGTGCCCCCCAGCACAGTGCCCATGTGTCTGGCAAGAAGGAGCCCAAGGGGGTCATGGACCCCAATGTGCTCCAGCAATCTGCCTGTGGGGTGCTCCATACCAGCTGTGTTTTGGCCAGGCTCCTCCAGGAACAGAGCAGGCACCACAAGGCAACTGCCAGTGGAGGGGCAGGTGTAGCCACACTGACCTCTCTGCCAAACCTGGCACCTGGTGTGCTCACAGAGCATTCTGTGCCCCAGTGCATCTGGGCACTGGATAACCAGCATTGAGTGGTGGGATCAGATCCTCCTCACCACTTGGGATGATGAACAGTGGTTGAAGAACTTTGGCATGAGGAACAGCATCTTCCTCAAGCTGGTCAAAGAGCCTGTGACCCAGACCTCCTGAGAGAACCTTCTGAATGTGCCAAAACAGGGGCCAAACCCCCAAACCACTGATGGGTGGTACTTAATCCAGTCTCCCGGTCAGTAATAAAACATGCTTCTGATTCCCCACTCTGGTCATCACCAGGCATAACAAAATAGAAACAGCCTCCTTATTGCACATCAGCACCTCTGGTCCCTATCTAGCCACTGGGTCTGTTAAGAAATAGATTCTGCTGACCCCAAAGGGCCAGCCACATCACCCAGAACAATAAAGGCTTGGATTTTACCCAAAATATCATGCTGCCAGCCAATCTTTTAGTAACTATAACTAAAGGTTTAATATAAAAAGAAACAAAACATGAGATGTTAAAGGGTCAAAGTGAATCACATACATGCAAATGATTTCAAATCCATAGAAAGCAAGTCCTTGAAGAATCTGTAGTTTGCAGGTTAGGCCAATTCCTCTGGTATGCACCCAGCACCTCAGTCATTTGTTCAGCCCCAGAACAATAGTTCCGGAGGAGGGTGTTGGTTGCAGACAGACTGAAGACAAAATGGAGAAAGGGCCACTGCCTTTTATCATCTCTGTTTTCCCCCATGCTCTGAGTCCTTGCCAAATCAAAATGGTGTTGTCACATGGTGAGCCTTAGTGACTGGTTGAACAGGTTTCTTCCTAGGCCCACTGTAGCTGGGAGCTTCTTTAATGGGCAATTAAGAGGACAATGGTTTTGCAGACACCGGTTGTGGGATTATCTTAGAATCAAATAACTTGGAACACACACAAAACAAATAGATTTCTGATTTCTGATACAGACATGATACCTTTATATAAACAATATAATCATTACTAGCAGATTACAACCTTTCTATTAGTACCAAACATGGCATATCACATATGGATTATTGCAAGTATGAAATATTAATATGAGAGATGAATATAAAAAGTTCCTTAGACCCTGACAGCATCACACACATTGGTTCTGCAGCACACCAACACCCAGCTCCAACCCGCCCTGCCTGTGGACAAGTGAGTGTCCATTGTTTTCTGGAAGCTGGCAACCCCAGACTTTTGCTGCTCTGTTGCCCACTGGTTTAGAATTGGCAAGTCAACTGTGGGGGCCATCATGAGGCAGGTCTGCAGGACAATCGATAAGGTTCTGCTCAGGCACATCATCACCCTGAGTAACATGTAGGAGACCCTGGATGGTTTCACTAGAGTTAGGGTCCCCAGCTGTGGGGGCATTGTGGATAGCACACACATCCCCAGCCAAGCTCCAGACCACCAGGCTGTGGCCTACAGTAATAGGAAGGGGTACCACTCTCTGGTCTTGCAACCCCTCATCAGTGAACAGGGGCTGTTCAAGAATATCTTTGTGGGCTGGTCAGAGAAGGTGCACAACATCTGCATGCCCAGGAACTCTGGCCTATACTGGCACATGCAGGCAGGCACCTTCTTCCTGGAGCACAACATTGCCCTTGGGGACGTGCAGATGCCTGCCATCCTCCTGGGGGATGCCACCTACCCCTTGCTGCTGCTGTGGCTGATGAAGCCCTACATTGCCAACATGGATGACAGCAGGGAACTCTTCAGTCAGAGGCTCCACTGGTGCTGGGCTGCTATCAAGTGTGCTTTTGGCCATCTGAAGTCATGGAGATCCATCCTGACCTGCCTGCAGTTTGTGGAGACACTAATCACTGAGGTCATCAGCACATGCTATGTGCTGTACAACCTCTGTGAGCTGCATTGGGAAAGGGTCCCTCTTGTCTGGGAGGCTGAGGCTAAATAGATCACTGCAGCATTCCAGCAGCCTGAAGACACCCTGCCTCAGACAGAGCGCCCAGCAGCAAGTGGTCCTGATCCAGGAAGTGCTCAAGGCCCACTTCCTCAGCAGCAGAACTGAGGACTGAGCCTCTTAGTCACCCTCACAAGCCCATGGCCTCTCCCCTTCCTCACTCACCTGTCTCCTCCCCCATCCCCAAAATAATAAAATGGTGCACTATACCCAAAGTATCAATGTACATGTTTTATTTACAGGAGGATGTGAGGGGGAAGCTGTGGGAGTAAAGAGGGTTGGGATGGGGGGTGTTAGTGGTCTTGGGCAGGTGGGTTCTGGGCCTGCAGCCATCCACCCCAAGTCCTGGGCTGCTGGTGACAAGGGCTGCTGAGTTCTGGGGCAAGGAGACTCTAGGCCTGCTGGGAACCCTAGCTTCACACCAGGTACTCAAGGGCATGGGTCTTGCACTCCATGAGGTCCAGCATATGGTTGAGGCTGGCCCACTCAACACTGCAATGGGCATCCTCCCACTCCCACTAGGCCCTCAGGTCTGCATTGGCACGCTCTGCCAGTTGGAGCTGGTCTTTGAGGATCTCATTCCATGACCAATGCCCCTCCTCCTCCTTCTCCTCGTCTGGGCTCAGCATGCACCGGGAGTGCCCTGTGTCATGGGCATGGGGTCTGCAAGAGAGAAGCAAAGAACAAGAGTTTCTCCCATGAGGCAGGACAGTGTGCAGCCTGACAGGAGCTGCTCTCCCATTCCCACTCCCCTGGATTCCCGATCCCTGACCTTTGGAATAGGGATCCCTTAGTATACATCACTATGCTCTGCTACGCAGGTCAGGTGCAGTGGCCATGGTGGTGAACTTTAGGCAGCCCTGCCCCAGGGTTCTCTCCTAAGGCCACGTGCCAACAGTATCAGGTGAATGCTGTCTGGCCTTGGTGCTCTCACCTCCAGGCCCCCACTCCATCTTCAGACATCCCCCTCTGTTCAGCTCTGGGTCCCCCCCATCACATGGTCCCTTACCCCTCTGCCGCCACGGGAGTGCTTCTGTGCCCCCAGGATCCTGCCTGCCCCTGGGCCCTGTCCCCACAGTCACTGTCCCAACTGCCTGCACCACGATGCCCACAGGAGGGAGCATTCACCAACAGGGGTGTGACACAATGTCCCTTCACCTTGGTTGTCCTTGGTAGGAGGAGCCTCCTTCCTCTGCATCCCCAGGTCAGGCATTGGGGCAGAGAACAGCTCCAAACTAGCAGTGTCAGGGGCCAGGACCGTGCCCCTGGCAGGTTCTGGGTGTTTCTGTGGCCCAGCACCACATTCTTGTCCAGCAAGGCCCCCTCCTGGTCATTGGCATGGTGTGGGGGGAGGCTTGGTGGAGTCGAGGGTGTGAGCTGTCAGGGTGTCTTCCTCTCACCCCAAGAATGCATGCAGCTTGGTGGTGGCTGGCCCTGACCAATTCATAGCCTCTCAGGCCTTCTTGTACCGCTCCTGGAGGCCCTTTATCTTGGCTCAGACCTGTTGGGTATCCTGGGTGTGGTGCTTGTCCACCAGGGCCTGGGCTATGCTGCTGTACACCTCCTGGTTGCACTGGCTCCCCTGCAACTGGGAATGTGTGGCCTCATCCCCCCTAGCTGGCTAGGAGATCCAAGATCTCCTGGTGGGACCATGCTGGGGCCCACTTCCTTCATGGCTCTGGCTCTGCATTGTTGCCTGATGGCAGGTCTGGCCAGCTCTGTGGAACTGGGTGGATAGTGCTTCCTCCTGCTCTGTGGCTGGCAAAAGCTTTGCCTTGCCCTGCTTGTCCAGGGAAGGCTCTTCCTGGTGGGCAGGGGAGTATGGGAGATGGCCTGGAAGTCAATTAAGTTGACTTAAGCCAAAACCACAGCTACACTGGCTTAAGTCAACTTAATGATTAAGTCAACTTTAAGAGTGGGAGTTATTAAGTTGACTTAAGCAAGCACTTAAGTCGACTTAAAAAAATTCCAAATGTAGACGTGGAGTTTCTTAAGTTGACTTAAGCAAGGTTAAATCGACTTAAGCATCTAGTGTAGACATACCCAAGGGCCTCCGACTGTGGGACTATATAACTGCAATGTAGTCGTTCAGGCTTGAACTGTTGCATGGACTCTGGGACTCTGCCTCTTTGTGGGTCTCAGGGCTCAGGCTCCAGTTTGAGCTTGAATGTCTACACTGGAAGTTTGTAGCCCACTAGCCCAAGCCCTGTAAGCCTGAGTCAGTGCATCTAGTCCAGCTGTGGGTGTTTTATTGCAGTGCAGACGTGCCATTATGGTACATTGGAAGGGTCTATATGGACAAATTAATATGTTAATGTGTTTTAGAAATTATACCTCTGTAGTCTGCATTGCTGCTCTGTGTAGGCAAGTCCTAAGACACATTTTTGGTCTTTCTTCCAGTGTTTTTCAGTTAAAAACTAAAGTTAGAAGTCTAAATTTTACTTTGTTTTTCTCCTAAATATTTGTTTAATCACAAGGGATACAAGTTGCATACCAGGGCTATAAAGGCAAAGGAGGGAGGGTTTTTTGCAGTGTGTTGTTTT
This sequence comes from Podocnemis expansa, assembly GCA_007922195.1. Classification (NCBI taxonomy): domain Eukaryota; kingdom Metazoa; phylum Chordata; order Testudines; family Podocnemididae; genus Podocnemis; species Podocnemis expansa. Next base: position 30,156,641 of record ML682021.1, on the reverse strand, counting down.
CCATTCAGAATGAAGACACTGCTTTCTTGCTGAATTTAATTTCAGTTCAGTTAAGGTGGAAAGAATGAAAGATAATTGCACCATTTTTAATGGTCTCCATTTCTTCATACCAGATTGTGTACATGATTATTAAGATTTCCTGCTTCAGGGAATTCAGTCAGCTTTCAATCTTATATACAAGTTGTTTATTTTCCTACGGTGCAATTGCACAGACCTAATAGCGCTCTCAGATGTTTAAATAAATATGTGAAGCTGCATCTCAATCAGGGTTCATGCATATTTCTTAGTATAGAGGGACTTTTAAGCTCTGGGAAGGAAACTCTATTCAAAATGAGTTGATTGCTATTTCTAGGTAAGCATACTCTGGGAAAAAGAATACTTCTTCAAAAATTCAAGAATTCTACCCCAGGCAATAATAGTTTATTCACTTTTTCCTGTCACCTCCAGTGATAACTGTCCTAAATATAATTTCTAAGTCTAGCTAGTTTCAGTTCATCTTTTGAAACTTCGAAGAGTAGTTTGGATTTATTGGAGAAAATCTCTGCATAGTTCTTATGTTAAAGTTGCAGTAAAGCAAATAATCTTAGGTTTCTTCAGCAGGTGAGTTTTGTCTAACTAAAATGTTTCTAATGGGTCTAGATCTAATTATTCTTAAATTAAGCACTGGCTGCTTTTCCAAACTTAAAGCAAACCATCCAACCTATTAAGATTCCCCCAAGTCTATTAATTACTACTTCTGTTTATTTGTGTTTAGCTCAAAATTACATTATTTCCATTAAAAGCTGCAGAAAAGGACATTTGAAGTAGAGAGTTCATCACCATGCTACAAGGATAAAAGTTACAGAAAAGGTCAACAGATCCTGCTTTTGATTTTGCAGTAACCATCTGAATAATGGGCGTGATGGGGCTAAATTCCTATATAATGATTAAAGGCTACATTGTATCTTTCTGTATGAAAAAAAACCAAAGAGGTAGGATTAAGTGGAGAGGTTGAGAAAGGCCAAATTCTTTATCTGCTTTTCCAAAAGTAATTCACAAAAAAATAAAGATTTTCAGTGAACTTAACGCCTTTCAATTGGGAGCATTTATTAATTAAGGCTGGCAGAGCCAATTCCATCTTCAGCACATGTGATCAGCATATGTTTTGAACTACAGGTACTGTACCTACCCCTCAAGCCAGCAAGGGAAAAGGAAAGCAGCTCAACAACTGATAAACACTTGGGCAGAGAGAATTTTTTTTCAGAATCAAGAACTTGAAAATTAGCTGTTATCCCCAAAATGGATATGGGTTAGTGAGATGAGGGGAAGAGAAACACCCAGCATCAGTTCCATCTGTGGAAATTCTTGGTACTGCCACTCTCCTCACCCCAATCATTGTTTCATCACCATTCTTATAACTCCAATGCAGGTATAATTCTATTCGCAGGAGCTCATGTAGGCTTTAGGTGTACTGAACAAGATGTGGGTACATCTGGGATGGTGTAGGGCCCCTGGCACATAATTAATTGGTTTGGGATTGGGGGTGTGGAACTGGTATGCAGGTTGGAGTGTGGTGTTCACAATTTGTGGCTGGGGGCACAAGTGATGTGAGGCTAAGGTCTGAATTGATGTGGGGCCAGTATGTGTATAATGATCTGTTGTGTATAACTAATAAGGGACTTAAAGATGGGCACATGTGAGACTGGAGGGACACAGTTTTGGGAGAAGCTGTTGTCCTTATTTAATCAGAGAGGACTTTATGCAAATATGTAATTCTAAGCAGTATTAAAAATCTACTGTTTTTCTGGTCACCTCCCAACAACTTGTATTGTAGAAGGACAATTCAGAATGGAACAAAGGCTTAAAAGAGAATAATGTGGTGAAATTAACAAAAATTAATGTAAATTCAAATTCAGGAGAACTTATTAACTATAAGATCAGAGTAGAGAAAAAAGTCCCAAGTGAACTCAATGAAATGTCATTGCAATGATTAAAACTAGACCAAATGGACTTGGACGAAGCTGTAGTTGGGACAGCAACTGTCTTTTCTTCTGTGTTTGTACAGCTATTGGTCCATTACTAGGACTCCGAGGCACAATTCTAATAATACATTTAGGTTAGGGAAATCTCTGAAATGGCAGAGGAGCGAGAGAAGTCTTTTTGCCATCTCTAACTTCTAATTCAGTTGCTTGTTAGCAAAAAAACATCCCTAGTACTTACAAAATAACATTTATGGTATATAGAGAAGTTATAGAGGAGTAGTCATGTTAATATGAATATAGCAAAAACAAGAGTCCTGTGGCACCGTAAAGACTAACAAATGTTTTCAGGCATAAGCTTTCATGGGCTGCAGCCTACTTTGTCAGGTGCATGAAGTGAAGTGGAAACTACAGTTAGGAGGTATGTATACCAGGCTTGACCAAACTGCGGCTCGTGAGCCGCATACGGCTCTTGAAAGAAAAAATGTGGCTTGCAGAAGAGCATAGCAGGGAAGGGTGGCATTGTCGGAGATGGCGGGGAGAAGTGAGGCATGGTCAGGGATGGCAGAGAAGTAACAGCATGGTAAGAGATGGCAGGGAAGCAGCAGCATATTCAGAGACGGAGCCAGTGGGAAGAAATGCAGCATGTACTGGGAAGCTGCAGCATGTTTAGATTTTCTCATAGGCCCTAATGCAGTTTGCTCATTGTTAAAATAAATGGAGGTTACTCACCTTCGTGCAGTAGCCGAAGTTCTTCGAGGTGCATGCTCCCGACATGCTCCACTCGAAGTGTTTGCGCCCGCCGCACCAGTATCTGAGATTTTTGATCAGCAGTGGCTCAGGCAGCCAGAGGATGACAGGCGTTCAGCGTTTCCTGCTCTGGTGACGTCAGCCAGTCACTCTCCCACTGCCATTGTCCTCCAGTTCCTTTCTACCTCAGAGACACCCTGCTAAGAGAGAAGAAAAGGAGCTCCGAATTAGAGGGGAGGAGAGAGGGTCATGGAGCATGTCGGGACCAGGCACCTCGAAGAATTTCAGCTACTGCACAAAGGTCAGTAACCTCCATTTCTTCTTCGGGCAGTACTCCCGACTGCACCACTTGAGGTGATTCCGTAGCAGTCATTGAAGTTAGGCGGTGGGTACTTCGGACTGTGCGTTAACAACTGTTCTAAGGACTTCTTGCCCCAATGCCATGTCCATGGATGAAATTTGTTCTAATGCGTAGTGTTTGGCGAAAGTATCGTTTGAGGACCAAGTGGCTGCCTGACAAATTGCTTGAAGTGGGACCCTCGTAAGGAAGGACACCGAGGATGCCATCACTCTTGTGGAGTGAGAACGTATTGTATTAGGTGTAGTTGCTTGACGCATGGAGTATGCCATGTGGATGCAGGACGAGATCCAATTGGACAGTCTCTGTTTTGAGACTGGTTGCCCCCTGGAACGTTCGGTAGTGGATACGAAGAGGCGTGTGAACTTCCTGAGAGGTTTGGTTCGCTCTCGATAATATGCAAGTGCTCGTCTGATGTCGAGGGTATGGAGCAGTCTTTGTTGCGGTGTAGTATGAGGTTTAGGGTAGAATACCGGTAAATGGATTGTCTGATTGATGTGGAAGGCTGACACCATTTTGGGGACAAATTTCGGATGTAGCCATAGGGCAACTTTATCTATAGAATACGGTGTATGGTGGGTAAGCCATTAATGCCGCCATCTCCCCGACTCATTGAGTCAATGTGATTGCTAAAGGAAAGCTATCTTCATGGATAAGTGTAATAATGAAGCTTTGGCTAACAGTTCAAATGGTTGTCTCATTAGTGCTTTGAGTACTACACTGAGGTCCCAGGGCGTTGCTGGTGGGTGAACCTGCGGGTATAAGTTCTGCATGTCCAACATGAACCTTTTAATGGTTCTGTGAGTGAAAACCGAGGTTCCCTCTACATGATCATGGAACGTAGAGATGGCCACAAGATGTACCCTAATCGTACTCACTGTAACCTTTGTCCCTTTCAGGTGAAGAAGGTATTCTAGGATCGATGGGATAGGAGCTGTCAACGGATGTATCAATCTTTGGGAGCACCAATGGGAGAATCGAGTCAATTTTTGCAGGTAAGTAGTTCTTATGGATGGTTTTCGGCTATTTAACAGAATATGACGGACTTCACTGGAGCTCTATATCCTCAAACCATCGAGGTTCCGTGCTGTTAAGTGTAGTCTGCTCAGGTCAGGATGTGTGCGTGCCCCGTGATTCTGTGAGAGGAGGTCTGGAACAAGTGGTAGGAGAATTGGACTTGTTATGGACATTGCTGTGAGCAGAGTGTACCAGATTTGACAAGGCCACGCTGGAGCTATCATAATTACTCGTGCTCTGTCCTGTCTGATTTTTTGAAGAGTTTGTGCGATCACTGAGATGGGCGAAAATGCATATAGTAGAGCGCCATCCCAGTTGAGGAGAAACGCATCGCTGCTCGAATCTAGGCCCCTTCCCGCTTGAGAGCAATAACTGGTGCATTTTCTGTTGTCTGCCTTGGTGAATAAGTCCATCGTGGGGGTTCCCCACTTGGTGAAAATGTTTTGAACGATGTTGTGTCTGATTTTCCCATTCATGCTGGTTGGGAAATATACGACTCAGAGAGTCTGCTATGGTGTTGTCTTTGCTCGGGAGGCATTCCACCACCATCCATGTGCTGTGTAGCAGACACCAGTCCCATAGCTCTATTGCTTCTAGGCAGAGGAGCTGCAGTCTGGTTCCCCCCTGTCGATTTATGTAAAACATACATGTCCTGTTGTCAGTGCAGACTGTTATGACATTCCCTGCAAGTAAGGGAAGAAAATGTTGACATGCGTTCCGGACTGCCCTTAACTCGAGTAGGTTTATGTGCAAGTGTCTTTCTGGTTAAAACCACCTGCCCTGAATAGCTTGGTCCTGGCAATTCGCGCCCCCATCCCAACAGGGAGGCATCCGTGGTTATCGTGATCTGCGGTTGTGGTGGTGAAAATGGGACACCTCCTAGAAGATTGGTCTGGTCCGTTCACCAGGCTAGGGAGTCCCTGATTTCTTTCGGGACAACCAGTAGTGTCCTGGAGGGGTGGGTGCGATACTTGAAATGTGATAGAAACCATAGCTGCAGTGGTCTCATGCGGAGTCTGGCGTTGTTTACTAGGTAGGTTGTTGCCGACATGTGGCCTAGCATTCGCATCACTGTGTGAGCCGAAATGATTGCGGAGGTTTGTATGATGGTTGGCATCTGTTGTAAGTTGTGTAACCTGTCGAGTGGTAGGAAGGCTCTTGCCATAGGTGAGTGTATCCTTGCTCCAATGAAATGAATTTCTTGTGATGGAATCAGGGAGAATTTGTTGTAGTTTATGTTCAGGCCAAGTGTGAGAAAGAGCTTGGTTGTTATTTGCACTGCCTGGGTTGCAGCTTGATACGTGGAAGTCTTGATTAGAAAATCGTCGAGATATGGGAATATCTCTATGCGTCGTCTGCGTAGGAAGGCTATTACAGGTGCCATTAGTTTGGAAAAAACCCTTGGAGCTGTACATAGGTCAAAGGTAAGAACTGTATATTGGTAATGATGGTGAAGAAATTGGAATCGTAGAAATTTTCTGAGAGAGATGGATGGATACATGGAAATATGCATCCTTTAAGTTGAGGGAGGCCTGCCAATCATGTTGTTGGAGGGTAGGAAATATTTTGTTTAGGGTGAGCATCTTGAATTTCTTGACTTAAATGTGTCTGAGTCGTCTGAGATGGAGGATCAGTCTCCAGCCCCTGGTTTTTTTCTGGGTTAAGAAGTATGGGGAGGAGAATCCCCTTCCCCTTTGATGGTCTGGAACCTCTTTGATGGCACCTATATGAAGAAGATGTTGAATCTCTTCTTGTAGGTGTTGTACGTGATTGGGGTCCCCGAAAAGGGACGGGTGGGGGGATTGGGTATGTGGTTGTGAAATAAAAGGTATGGAATAGCTGTCTCGAACAATCTTAATGACCCATCTGTCTGATGTTATGTATTTCCAATTGTGGAGAAATGGCTGTAGTCTGTCCTTGAAAATAAGGCTGTGTGATAGCCGTATCTGTTGAAAAAGTGACAGGCTGGTTGCTCCCTCAACTTGGCCATCAAAACTGGTGTTTAGTGGTAGATGGCTGTGTGGCTTGGTATGGCTGGTTCGTTTGTCTGCCTCTTCGTGATTGGTGTGGTCTATTCCGGTAAGTAACCATTCTCCTGTTTGATTGGCCTTGTGAGAACCTCTGATTAGAGAATTGGTTCTTGTAGGATCTTCTTGAGAACGGGGTGAAAATACCCAAGGTTCTCAAGGTGGCTCTTGAGTCCTTGAGGCCATGCATTACGTCATTTGTGTTCTTCCCAAACAGATTCTCTTTTGCAAGGTTGAGAAACAATACAATGCAGAGAACAAGTGCTAACAAAGTCAGTTCAGTTAAGGTAGGTGAGGCCTATTTAGAATAGTTGATTAGAAGGTGAGAATGTGTGAACAGGGACATTACTTTTTGTAATAAAATAATCATTCCAAGTCCCTATTCAGACCCAGTCTGACTGTGAGAAGTTTGCATATGAATTCCAGCTCTGCAGTTTCACACTGAAATTTATTTTTTAAGTTCTTTTGTTGAAGTATGTCAACTTTCAAGTCTGCTACAGACTTGTTAGTCTACTACAGCTTTGTTAGTCTTTAAGGTGCCAGAGGACTTTCATTGTTTTATATAGACAGATAAATAAGGAAGAAAGGAATGAGGAGCTTCCCTTTCAAAGTGAGAAAACTCAACAGAGAAGCAAAAGGATGGAGTGAATTAAATTCTTTAATAGAAAATATAATCCACTTATTTCAGAAAAGCTTTTAAACAATTCAGAAATGAGAATGTGTGTTGGAGTGGGATAATCTGTCTTGTGGCTTGGAGCAGTGGTTCTCAACCTTTTGTGGGTTGCAACATGCTTGGTCGCAATCTGTGACCCTACAGGACACACCAACCCCCACGAGGGGCATCACTGGCGTTGGGCATGCCGGGGCACATGCCCCGGGTCCCAACGCCAGTGCCCCGAATCTCCGGCCCAATTGGGCCGGGGATCCGGGGCCTGATCCCCGGCCGGCCGCGGCAGCCCTGGCCCCAGCCGGGGATCTGAGGCACGTCTGGCCACCTGGCAGGCCCTGCCCCTCGCCAGGGATAGGGCCAAGGGGAGGCCACGCCGCCACAGGTGGCTAGGCTGTGGCAGGGCTGGGCCAGAAGCGGCCGCTGGAGGCCGGGTCCGTGTCTGCCAGGCACCCGATCTCCGGCCGGGGATGGGGCCACCGCAGCCGCTGGCAGCCAAGCCCTGGATCCCCGGGCTGGCCACCCATGGCGGCCCTGTCCCCGGCCAGGGATCAGGGGCCTGGCTGGCTGTGGCCACAGGCGCAGGCCCAGGCCTGATCTCCAGTGGCCACTTCTGGCCGGCCCACACCGTGGCCTAGCCACCCGCGGCAGCGCGGCTCCCCCCAGCCCTGTCCCTGGCCATGGGGCGGGGCCTTCTGGCTGGGGGTGGGGCCTGCCCACTGGGGGCGGGGCCTGGGCCCATGCTCCAGGTCCCTCCCCACCCCAGCACCGCCTCTGACCCCCACTGCCTTGCAGCCATCTCCCCAGCTCTCCATGACACATTGATCACTGTGTGGTGACACAGTAATGTGTCCTGACACAGTGGTTGAGAAACCCTAGCTTGGAGAATTTTAGTTAACTGATCACAGCTGTGTGTTTTGATACCCACTGACAATATCAAGCTAAGTCAAACTTCCCTCCAAATTGGGGGTTAGCCTAATCATAGAAGGCATCATTACAGCACAGTATAAAAAAGACTGATTATTTGCATCCCATTTCAGGCTTAGACTAACATTTGTACCTGAACAAACAGGAGGATTCTAGGTCCTCCATCATTATAAAATGATGTAGTTTCACTGAAGTCACTCCAGATAAGAAGCTACTACCGAGCAGATATAGTAAACCAATAAACAGGCATAGGTCATGTCATAGGCTGGCTGGCCTTTTAAGGGGACATGGGCTCAGTCTTGCCTGTGAGAGAGCAGCTTATCCTGATCTTGTAATGTAATTATAGTTAGTGATCCCAGCTATGAAAGAGCAGGATGGATTATGCAGAAACAGAGGGGAAAGCAGTCAGGAGGGAAAACCTAGGAAAGACTATCTTAAGAGTGCTGTCTTACTACGAAGAACCTGGGGAATATAGGTGGAAAAGAGACGACAAGGAAAAGGCTGAGGTAGGCCACTGTAAGAGATCCTGATGGCAGGCTTGAAAGAAGTATTATAATATATCCATAAATGGTCTGGAAAAGGGGATAAATAGTTAGAAGACAATCTGCAGATGATGCAAAACTACTCAAGATAGTTAAATCCAAAGTAAAATGTGAAGAGTTCCAAAGGGATCTCATAAAACTGGATGACTGGGCAACAGAAAGGCATATGAAATTCAGTTATGATGAATGCAAAGTAATGCCTATTGGAAAACATAATCCCAGCTGTACACACAAAATGATGAGGTCTAAATTAACTGTTACCACTCAAGACAGAGATCTTGGAGGCCATTGTGGACAGTTCTCTGAACATCCACTCATTATGCAGAAGCAGGCAAAAATGCTAATAGAATGTGGGTCATTATTAGGAAAGGGATAAATAATAAGACAGAACATATTTGATTTTCATCTTTATAAACCCATGGCATGCCCACGTCTTGAGTACAGCGTCCAAATCTGGTCTACCCATCTCAAAAAAGATGTATTGGAATTGGAAAAAGCTACAGAAGAGGACAACTAAACTGATTAGGGGTATGGAAAATCTTCTGTATGAAGACAGATTAAATAGACTGAAACTTTTCAGATTGGAAAACAGACTAAAGGGGGACATGATAGAGGTCTATAAAATCATGACTGGTAAGGAGTAAGTAAAAAAAAAAAAAGATATTGTTTACTCCTTCTCATACTGCAAAAGCTAGAGGTCAGCAAATGAAATTACTGGTGATAGGTTTAAAACAGAGAAGAAGTATTTCTTCGTGCCATCCACAGTCAACCTGTGGAATTCCTTGCTAGAGGATATTGTGAAGGCCAAAACTATAATGGGGGTTCAAAAGAGAACTACATAGGTTCATGGAAGATAGGCCCATCAATGGATATTAGCCAGGATAGACAGCAATTGCTGTTTGCCAGAGAATGGGAATGGCCATTTGGATGGATCTCTTAATGATTGTCTGCTCTATTCATTTCTTCTGAAGCACCTGGCATTGACCACTTACAGAAGTTATGATACTGAGTTAGACAGATCACTGATCTGACACAGTATGACTGTTCTTATGTTCTTAAACAGGGAGGTTATTGGGAAAAGGTCCCAGAGTCCCTGGGGAGGGGAGACAATGAGGAAACATGCTGAGAATAAATGTTTCTAAGGGAGAAGTCCCGCAAGGCAGTATACATCTTATGAAGCTCGAAAGAACTCTGGAGTACACAGAAATAGGGAAAAAGAACTTCAGCTTGGCCCAAAGAGGAACAAGAGAATAATTTCTTTGAAGGTTTACTGGCTTTTCATTTCCATGTAAGGAAACTGAAAATAAGAGTTCCAAAGTGATAGTCATATTAGTCTAGTTCAGCAAAATAAACAAAGGGTCCTGTGGCACCTTAAAGACTAACAAATTTATTTATCATAGGAGCTTTCATGGGAGAAAATCCCACTTCATCAAACACTTCAAAGTGGGATTTTCTCCCACAAAAAGCTCATGTGATAATTAAATTTGTTAGTCTTTACATGTGCCACAGGATCCTTTGTTTGTTTTGCTGAAATTAAAAGGAGATCTGGCTAACAAAAAATGTAGACAGACAAGTCATTGTAAGGCCCAAAATGTGGTGAAGAAGAGGTGGCTGAAACAAAGACACCCTCAGCACCAAAATATGATGCCTGTGGGTGCTGTGGTAATGAATGGAACTTTTTTTAGGCCCAAACCAGAAAAAATACCAGAAGTTTTCCCAGAAGTTCCACAGGGGAGTCTCATGGATAACTCTCTTCAGGAAGCTCTGTCCTCTCCACTCCTGAAGTTCTGTGTCCCAGTGTAGCATCTGTATAGTCAGTGGCTGCCCAGGAGAGTACATACTACTGCCCAGGCAGCCACTAGAAGTGGTAGTCTTAAAAATGCAAGAATTGTGTCATTTTTAAAATCCCTCCTACTCTAGAAGGCTTATATTTAGAACTTCTACTCCTTTCTGATGACTCTCTAGTTCTTCTGCTACTGCCAACTCTGTCTGCCAGAGAGGATTAGCTTGAAGCCATACTTTTCATACATCCCTGGGGTAGATCTAGCTACTGGAATAGGCTTCCTTTTGAATCAACTTTATTTTACCAGGTATGTGGGATCAATTAATACTGCTTTTATTTTATGCTGCAATAGTAATGCCTGGGAGCAGCAACACAGGAAGTTTGTAATTTTAACTAAAACAGAACTTGTCTGTTTTTTTTGTTCTGATTCACCATTCTTCTTGAAAAAGAAGGGACATTCAAGAAAGATCACTGAAGAGATCACTGATTTTGCAAGGCTAATAGTTCAAACAGAAGGTAACTGGTGCAAAATTATATCAGTCCAGTGGCATTGCAAAAGGCACGTTTAATCTCCGTTTGTCAAAACTGTTGAGACATATGTTGAAGGTGTCACTAGGACAACTATTAAGGCAATGAGTGGTTGAAATAGGTGAAACTCCAGACTTTCTAAATGTGCAATTTCTATAGCAATCTAGAAAATGTAGCTTATGGAGATGACTTATTTGCAGTCCTGAGTTTTTCCCTGTTTATTTGAAATTCACATGTTCACCTTGGCCCTCATTATCTGCTACATCCATGGTGGTTGTAGATAACTCTCCAATTATCTGTTGTCCATCCCAGGCAGAAGTTTGAGCTCCATAGGACCTACTCTAACTTCTGCTACTGGTATAAATTCACTAATATAATTTATGACGGTAGAGAATCAAGTAAAGTGGACATTGCCTCCAACACACATGTGACATAGCCTCCTCCTCCTCTTCATGATTGGAGCTGAAACACCTGTCATAGAACATGTCTACCCCATTTCTTGCAGCTTTATTTTGGGAGATATTTCCATGACACAGGGGTATACTTCAGTGCAAATCACTGGTCAGCGTAAGTTTACTTTATACTGCTTTTGCTTGGTTGATGGATAAAAAAAAAAGATATCTGATTTTACAAGTTTAACAATAAGTTCAATGAAAATCTCTCATTTGTGGAAGCTTTCTTTGCATAACAGCAGTAGCAAAAAGTTATTTTTCTTACTTTCAATTGCAGACCAAGATTTTTCTTAACATGTCAATATTTCACTTAGCTCTAATAACAGATTCCACTCATGGTTTCAGAGCAATCATAAGCTAGTAGATCCACCCAAGCTTTGAACCTTTATGAGTTTCTTATGACTACAAGCAATCTGTTAATGAGAACCTGACTCATATTCATCTTGTATAGAAATGAAATCTCAGTGGAATAAAACTGTGAAATATGAAAAAGAATAATATAGGAAGTGGTCTGAGAGATTTTTTTCCTCTTTTAGAGGAAAAATATGAAAGATAATAATGTGCTCAGATATCTTTGGTGGAGCACTATATGTGATATCCTGGACAAACTATTCAGTAAACTACAATCATCTGTCTAGTAAGATTACTATTTTGATGTGCTACAAATCAGCAGTCCATGGCTTACAAGGGGTAGATTTTTTGTTTGTAAAAATAACATCAGTTTTAGATTTATTAGGGGAGAAAGGTGTATATCGGTGACAGCCTCTTCATTTTGTTGATGGAGTCTATATTGGAACAAAACTGATAATCTTAGCCTAACTCATGGCATGGGCTAGCAATTGGCATCCGTGGCCCTAACAGCATCCCAGATGCCTGAAGATCACTGAGATCTGGTAAGTTCCAAAAGGGTAGCCGTGTTAGTTTAGTCCAGCAAAACAAATAAGGAATTTGGTGGCGCTTTTAAAGACAAACAAATTTATTTATCACATGAGCTTTTGTGGGAGAAAATCCCACTTCAACAGAAGCTTTGAAGATGGGGAAACTTACAGAATGGGAGGAAAATAAGTGCAGGGAAGTATAAATCATAGGATCAGGTCATATTGTAACAGTGAATCAAAGCAGTTATTAAAATTCAAATGCTGGGAAACAGTATATAGAGGAGGGTGAGGTCAAATCATCTGTTGTAATGGGGAGAGAATCCAAAGTTCCATTTTAATCCTGCTTTCACAAGTCAAGTTTGCATATCAATTCCAATTCAGCAGTTTCTCTTTGAAGTTTTGATGAATTTTTCTTTGGCAAATAACTTCAGAAGAATCTATTTTAAATCTTCACCAGACTGCAAAGAGGGGTCAGGGAACCCCAAGTTATTTTTCACCTGAAAAGACAAAAGAATCTAGTGCTCTGGATTATCAGCCATTTTGATGAAATGTGGATTAGTAAGGAAGCTTACCTTGTAACTTGTAGTATTAAGTCTTGACCACTAAAAAGATTTTTTTCACTTTTATTTGCATGTACACTTGATATCATAGAGCAACACTACTGATGCTGTGTCATTTGCTAGAACTAGGTGAATAGTCAAAAAATAATTTGTTAATACACTGTCTATATGAGATTTTTAGTTCTATAGATTCCTTTGTTTACTTTTCTGGGAACCTTTGGATTACTTATTGTTAGCATAGAAGTTTGTGAAGCTTTATTTGTGCAAATATAGATAACTGTGCAAACAAGTGTAATAATCACTTTGGAAATACAGCTGTTCTTTATATGCATTCAGTGGCATTGTGCACATTTGATACATTCCATGAAGGGAGGGAGGAAGGAATGAAAAATCTGTTGGACAGCCAGCAATCTCCCATCCTGAGTTCAGAAGGAAACCAGCTGTATTTAAATCTGAAGTGTATGTACACAAAATGTATTCATCAAAATTTTAAACAGTGGCTATTGATTTTGTATGGCTCACATGCTGGTTGCCCACTTTTAGACACTTTAAAAGGGCACAACTTTTCAAGACGTACTGAGTACCATTCCTTTAAAAATCAGAATCCTTTAAGGCATCTAAAGGTAGGCATCCACAATCTAAATCACTCAAAATCTATTACTTTTTAAGATGTTGGACACTGTTTCATTACGGAAAAGAGGCAATGATAAGATTTAAAATGTCCAATGTTTTCTTAATTCCAAAGGGGCAGCCATGCTAGTCAAGTTCAGCAAAACAAACAAGCGCTACGTCTACACACACATTGTTATTTCGAAATAAGTATTTTGAAATGAGTTATTTCAAAATAAAGTCCTTATTTCAAAATAAGTTAATTCAAATTAAGAAAATGTTAATTCGAATTAAGGGAAAGCCTACTATCAAAACGGCAGTTATTTCAAAATGGCCATTCGGACGGTTGTTTTGAAACAATGGTGGTGTTTCAAAACAACATGTCTAAACGGCCTTATTTCAAAATAACCATTTTGAAATAACAGCTGTTTCAAAATGAATGGGGTTTAAGCTGTTTCAAAATGACGGTTCTTACTTCGAAATGACGGATCCCATCATTTTGAAATAAGAAAACATTGTGTGGACCTAATTTCTTTTATTTCGAAATAACCAGTGTTGTTTGAAAATAAAAGAGATGTGTAGACATACCCAAGGAGTCCTATGTACCACATGATTCCTTGAATATTTTCTTAGTTTGTTTATCTTAGATGTCTTATTCTCTACAGTGCTTTCTATCCCTCTTCCTATGGCATTCATACCCCAGTTACCTTCTTTAGGTACTTTTCCTGGAGTGGGGAAGTCATTCAATCAAGGAACAGAATCTATAAGACATGACTTAGGGGCCTTATTGATATTCAGAAGTCATTTAAGTCTGTAAAAACACTCATAAACCCTAGCTATGAACTGGTTGCAAATGTGTAGGTGAAAACATTCCTGTAAAAACACTCATTGACACATTTTAAACAGGTTGCTATGAGGCAGATTGTAATGACTTTTTACTCATTATTGAGTATAACCATACTCCACAAGTGATTCTAATATAGCACTACCTGTGTAGGACTGTTTGAAGAAAGGATATCCTGGTCTGGCCCTATACTCCTAGTTACTTTATGGAGAAATAATGAATCGATAAAAGGGCCAAATTTGATTGTGAAAACTCTATAGTTTAACAGACTTATCACCTATCAGAATTTAAAGTTCTTCTATGACAGTCCATTAGCTAAATAGAAAGGGGTACAGAGAGAGTGGATCAGAAAATGGGTTCCTCACCTCCCAGAAGCTTTTTAATGTTCTTTTGAAAAACTGAAAGAAGTTTATTGGCATCTGAAAATTTTTGGTTTTCAGTTTTGACAGAGAGTTAATGTTTTCCTACAGATAACAGACACTTTCCAACAAAAATTGTTTAATCAAAAATCCAATTTTCCATCAAAGAACAGTTTTAATAGAAAACTTTTGACCACCTCCAGATAGTAAGTCTCCATAAAAAATTCAGCTTTGGGACATAGACAAAAATAGAATAAAATTCATAGTATACAACAGGGAAGTCCAGTTGTCTATTTTCTCTTAGCAAAATTTAGCTAAACAAAATTCTCAGTCTAATATAACTCAAAGCCAGAAGCATAACAAATCTGGAAGTGGGACCTGCCAAAAAGACCAGATGCTCTGGCTTGAAAATAAATATAATTTATACTGCTTGTCTGTGTTTTCTTATTGGCTTTCCAAAAGATGAAGAGTAGGATGTACAACATTTTGCTTCTTTTCAAATAGATACCCTTAAAACAGGCACAACTTTGCAACACAGTATTTTTAAGAAATGCATTATTTGATATTAGTTTTATGGTCCTTTCATGTTGTCTACAAAGATGGATAAGAGGACCCAGACTGCTCTGCTGGCAACACTTATTTCAGTTACAGGAAAGGGGCAGTTAATTTACAATGGTTTCCAATAAGAATTATCTAGCCCTATATTGCTGATGACATTCAAATTAATGGTCAAGGAGTTTCTGATGTGCGTTGTCAAATACCAGGAAATGAAAGAGGATTATACCATCAAAGGCGTACCACTTTTATCAAATACTTTGTAGAACTCTTTTGAAAAGTATGATCATTTGGCTTGTGTACCCTGTTGTATAGCCCTGGGTCCTCATTAAAAATGAAAGGACATCTATCAAACACATCAATCATAAGTCACAATGACTAAATACGGGTCCAAGTTCTGCAGTCCTTAGTTCTTTCTCAAGGAAAAATTCCCATTGGGCCAAATTATACCCTGATACACTTTGTAAACCATCTCATGCCTGAGTAGATTTGAGCCTGGTTGATGTTTTGCCTGTGTAAATGGGGCATAAAAGCCAATAATGGGGGGAAAGTGAACCATAAAGGCATAAGAAAATATTTATTTTCTTTAATACAGGTTTCTGGCACTACAAATATAATGTTGTTCAAAATAAAAGATGGCAATAAACATGCAAATGAAGTCTGTATAGAATCTGTTAAACTCGATCAATTTCCTTCCAACAAATAATCGGACATGACAAAATTACAAGCAGCAAAATTAAAGTTTCCATAGCAACATGATAGTTTCTCATAATGTATGGTGGCAAGTAGTACTCTCTGAATCCCTCTGGTGCTTGAGTCATTTTGAGTCTCACTAAGTTTTGTTTTTGACATCAACTATTTTCCTCAAGGACATCAATGACCAGGATAGCAGCAAGACTTAGTAAGTCTATTTCTAATTCTTTCTCATTCTTAAGAAAAGGTGAAACTGTCTCAGCCCAAAAGGAGAGTAAGAAATTGCACTGCAGGACCATATGCTGTCTGTCGTGGTAAGTAGCAGTTCTGAACTGTTGTGTCGTAACACAAGAGTATGTCATGGCACAAGAGCTGAGTGTGTTGCAGGTTAGCAGACTGCTTCTGAAAGCCCCCCCCACCACCACCACCAAAGAGCTGCAGTGGCAGGCTGGTGCCCTTTTGAAAGCTAAAAAAACAAGGAGGTGTGTGGCACTTAAAGACTAACAGATTTATTTTTCACATGAGCTTTCATGGGAGAAAATCCCACTTCTTCAAAGCATCTGATAGAGTCCAAATTCCAGAGCCAGGGGTGAAGACAGGTCCTAAACAAGGAATTAGGCCCAAAGGTCAGAACTGGAGTCAGAGTCCAAATGCCAGAGACACAGATTCAGACGAAGTCAGAGTCAGGAATCAGAACAAAGTCTTGGAAGGAGATTATCAGGAATCAAGGAAGGCACGAGCAGCACTGGTTCTGAGACAGATGCAAGGCTGGGACAGAATGTGAATGCAACAGGATGCAGGGCAAAATCTTGACTAGTACTTAGAAGACCAGAGCAGGAGAAAGGTTTGGATAGAGATGAGGACTGGGTGGCAAAGAATCTGTGGGCATATGCACTGAATAGCCAGCCAGCTGCTGCTGCTGCTGCTGCTGAAATTAAGGATTGGTCTGCTAAATTCCTCAGCCAATGAGGTAGGGCAGTCCATCAGGCAATCTAAATGGCTTGTTAGTGTGTCAGGATTATTGAGTTGGCAAAGTTGCCGGGTCTTGCTCCTGACATTGACTAGAACTTATAGTCTACATCTCAGGCAACAACTGGTCTTTTGGGTGTTCTGGGCTGGTTTCTCTCTCTCCTCCTTTCACCCTAGACCTGAGAAATCATCCTGATAAAAGTTTAGTCAGAACCAATGTTTATATAAAACATTTAGCTTCTGCAATTTTTTTTTTTTGTAAGAGTAATTGAAAGATCACCAGCCAACTCTACATTCTGGAATGGCCAGTTCTGGAATTTCCCAGAATGTGACTTTTTTGCTTCTAGTCAGTAAACTACAATATTTGAGGGACTCGGTGGTCTTGTTTGTGGGATATAACACCCCTGCTGTCAAACTGGGGAAGTGGCTTGGAAAACTGTGTCCATTAAGCAGTGAGGCATGAGAGTGCTCATAGAAGGGTGATGTCATTGCTCTGCTCTATATTAGATGATGCACCTCCAACTGCCTCAGTTCCTACTCCCCAACTGTAGAGAGAAAAGAGTCACTGTCTTTCATGTCTACAGTCTAAATCATCCATTAGAGTGCTCTATTTTCTTGTAAATCATTTACTGTATATAGCTTGCCCTTGTCCCAGGAGGCTTCAGCAGTAATGACTTAGCAGAATCCATGCCTCTTGAATCCCTCTTGGTAAGTGAGTATGTTCTTTGCCAGGCCTTTTTCTTCATGCTAGAAAGAAGAGAGACTTGTGGCTCCAGGCTCACCTGGCATCTCCATAGCTACAGGCCAATACTCCAAAGAGGCCCACTCAAGGTACCAAGAAAAACCTATCTGCCAGGATACTCCATCATAGAACATGAGATAAATTACCCCATTCAGCATTACCACCTACCATAGGCTCAAGAATAGATTCATTTCAGTCTTAATACGGTGATCAAATCCCTCATTTGGTACTGCCAGAACCAGCTATATCAAAAGAAGCATGGAAAAATTAAAATTGCACTGCTGAACTGAGGCAGCTGGAGGTGCCTTATATGAAGTAGAATAATTATGTTAACCGCAGACAAAATTCCTTGTGCACCCTGCAATGGACAAGGCTCCTGAAGTGTTGATATATCATGTTGGTCCCAGGGCACTAGAGAAACAGTGTAACTCCATTTCAGGTCTGTTTCCTACCCCACACTTGAGAAAGAGTTCCATGAAGCTCAGAAGTTTGTACCTTACCCAAATAAAACTTGGTCCAATAAAAGATATTACTTCCCCTATTTTGATTTCATGGTTTTAGAAGGCAGTTCTGCAGCTTGACACCAGGAATTCCAAATTCCGTAGACAACTCTAGAAGAACAGTTATTGGCTGAGCTAGTGAGGAGGGCTTTAAACTAGGTTCAATGGGGGAAGGAGACCAAAGCCCACAGGTAAGTGGCAATGTGGGAGATCTGGGGGAAGGGATGGAACTTGGGGGGTGCTGGGACTGTAGTACTGGGAATAAAAAAGAAGGTAGTTGGAACTTGGGGGGGGGGGATCAAATAATTGTCTTAAATGTTCCACTGAAGCGCCAACACATGAGGAGAGTGGGGGAGGAGGACTCCAAGAAAAAATGCAAGGAGGTATATGTAATAGAATTGAAAACCAAACTGACAAAGTAGGGCAAGTGACCGGGTATCTTAGGTGCCTATACACTAATGTGAGGAGCCTGGGAAATAAACAGGAAGAATTGGAAGTACTAGTGCAGACAAGGAACTATGATATCATAGGAATAACGGAGACGTGGTGGGATAGTGTGCATGACTGGAGCTCTGCCATGGATGGGTATAAACTGTTCAGGAAAGACAGGCAGGGAAGAAGAGGGGGAGGAGTAGCACTATATGTAAAAGAGCTCTATGACTGCTCAGAGCTCCATTATGGAAGTGGAAGCATGCCTGTAGAAAGTCTGTGGGTTACACTGAGAGGGGAATGCAACAAGGGGGATGTTGTGGTGGGGGTCTGCTATAGACCACCAGACCAGAAGCAGGAGGTGGATGAGTTGTTCTATGGACAACTAGCAGAAGCTTGTAGATCACAGGCCCTGGTGCTCATGGGGGACTTCAATTACCCTGATATCTGCTGGGAGGCCAATACAGCAGTGCATGGGCAATCCAGGAAGTTTTTAGAGAGTGTTGGGGACAACTTTCTAGTACAAATGCTGGAGGAACCAACTAGGGGCCTTGCACCTCTCGACCTGCTGCTCACAAACAGGGAAGAATTGATCAGGGAGGTAGAGATAAATGGCAAGCTAGGCAGTAGTGACCATGACATGGTTGAGTTCAGGATGCTCATTAAAGGAAGGAAGGAAAGAAGCAAAACAAAAACCCTGGACTTCAAAAGAGCAGATTTTGGCTCCCTCAGGGAACTGATGGGCAGGATCCCTTGGGAAGCTAATCTGAAGGGGAAAGGAGTCCAAGAAAGCTGGTTATCTTTTAAAGAAACCCTGCTAAGGGCACAGGAAGTTGCCATTCCAATTAGGAGAAAAAACAAACATGTGAGGCAGCCAGAATGGCTTAGCCGAGAACTCTGCTCTGAGCTTAAACATAAAAAGGAAGCTTACAGGAAGTGGAAGCTTGGTCAGATGACCAAGGAGGCATATAAAGATATTGCTAGGGACTGCAGGGATAAAATCAGAAAGGCCAGAGGACAAATGGAGCTGCGGCTAGCAAGGGATGTAAAGGTTAACAAGAAGGGGTTCTACAAGTATGTTAATAACAAGAAGAGGATCAGGGATGGTGTAGGTCCCTTGCTGAATGGGGCAGGCATCCTCGTGACAGAGGATGAAGAAAAAGCTGAAGTGCTCAATGCATTTTTTGCTTCAGTTTTCACAGGCAGGGTCAGCTCCCAGCCCACTACCATAGGTATGGCAGATTGGAGAGAAGAAGAGAGGCCCTTGGTGACAGAAGGTCAGGTTAGGGACTGCTTAAAGAAGCTGGATGTGTACAAGTCCATGGGGCCGGACGAACTGCATCCAAGGGTGCTGAGGGAATTGGCCGATGAGATAGCAGCACCGCTGGCTGTTTATCTTTCAAAACTCATGGAGAACAGGGGAGGTGCCAGAGGATTGGAAAAAAGCAAATGTAGTATCTATTTTCAAGAAAGGGAAAAAGGAGGATCCGGGGAATTATAGACCAGTCAGCCTCATCTCAATCCCTGGCAAAATTAGGGAGCAGATTCTTAAAGAATCCATCCTCAACCACTTAGAAGAAAATAAAGTGATCAGGAACAGTCAGCATGGATTTACCAAGGGTAAATCATGTCTGACCAATCTCATTTCCTTCTATGAGCAGATGAGTGGTTTTCTGGATGCAGGAAGAACCGTTGATGTGATATACCTTGATTTTAGCAAGGCTTTTGATACAGTTTCCCACAGCATTCTCATTGGCAAATTAAGGAAGTATGGGTTGGATAGGTGGACTATAAGGTGGATAGAAAACTGGCTAGATCAACGGCTTCAGCGTGTAGGAATCAATGGTTCCACATCTAGCTGGCAACCAGTCACGAGTGGTGTGCCCCAGGGGTCGGTCCTGGGGCCGGTTCTGTTCAACATTTTCATCAATGATCTAGATGATGGAATAGACTGCACTTTCAGTAAGTTTGCGGATGACACCAAGCTGGGGGGAACAGTAGACACATTGGAGGGCAAAGACAGGATTCAGGGAGACCTAGATAAATTGGAACAGTGGGCCAATAAAAATCTTATGAAGTTCAATAAGGACAAGTGTAAAATCCTGCATGTGGGATGGAAAAACCCCATGCACTGCTACAGGCTGGGAAACATTCAGCTAAGTAGCAGCAGTGTAGAAAAGGACCTGGGGGTCATGGTGGATGGGAAGATAGATATGAGTCAGCAGTGTGCTCTTGCTGCCAAAAAGGCCAATGGCATACTGGGCTGCATCAAAAGAAGTATTACCAGCAGATCAAGGGATGTGATCATTCCCCTCTATTCTGCACTGGTGAGGCCACATCTAGAATACTGTGTTCAGTTTTGGGCTCCCCACTACAAAAAGGACAGGGACATGCTAGAGAGAGTTCAGAGGAGGGCAACCAAAATGATTAAAGGGCTGGAGCACAAGCCCTATGAGGAAAGACTGAAAGCATTAGGCTTATTTAGTCTGCAGAAGAGAAGATTGAGGGGGGATTTGATAGCAACCTTCAACTACTTGAAGGGATGCTCTAAGGAAGATGGAGCTCAACTGTTCTTGGTGGTAACAGAGGACAGAACAAGGAGCAATGGTCTCAAGTTGCAGTTAGGGAGGTCGAGGCTGGATATTAGTAAAAACTTTTTTACTAGGCGAGTGGTGAAGCATTGGAATGAGCTGCCAAGGGAGGTGGTGGAGTCTCCATCTTTGGCGGTGTTTAAGGCCCGGCTGGACAAAACCATGACTGGGATGGTTTAGTGGGAGTGGTCCTGCCTCTGGCAGGGGGTTGGACTAGATGACCTATGAGGTCCCTTCCAACTCTAGGATTCTATGATTCTATGGTAAGTAACTTCCCTTTCCTAGCCTGTATTCACTTTTGAATTTTAATTAATTGGAGGGATATTTGCTGAAATTCTTTATAATAAAATGTGCATTCAGTTAATGTACTTAAGGAAAATATGCTCATAAATAGCAATATTCAATATTTATGAAGAACTAATCTATAAAGGAACATAATAAATAAAATATCATCATTTGAACATGGCGGAATAATAAATCTCTTCCAGAAGGAACATATATTCTTTAAATGGGAAATCTTCTCATGGTTACCCATTTGGTGGATGTGCCATTTGTCTTTTATTAATGAAATCTCCAACAATCCAATAATGTCAGTGCTTGTAAATATAATATTTCCCTGTGTGGAGCAGTTTAAACAGTATAACAGAAAGACAATTTTAATTCCAACTGAAAATGAATCTTAGGAACCAGGGAAATTTCAGGATGTAATTCCGCAGTCCTTACTCCTAGGCTTAAGGGCTGTGGATGTGTCTGTTGGCAAAGATAACCCCATTCAATTCTTTGGAAAATATAGTTACAGGAAAAACTTTACTAATTTTTGGACATAGAGAAACTTATAGTATTAAAATAAAAATAAAGTGGACCTACCAAGTATCTAATTTACAGTAAAATTTATAGTGTAGACATACCCATTGGCTATATTTACATTGTAATAGCTAAGTTGACTTTATTAAGTTGACTTAATAAAATCTACTTAAAGTCGACTTTAAGTAGACCTTAAGTTGATTTAGTGAGTTCACACTACATTAAGTTGACTTTATACAGTCGAATTTAAATGGGTGCCCTGGCTTAAGTTGACTTTACAAAGTCGACTTAATGGCCCCACTGCACTAAGTTGACTTTATTAAGTCAACGTAGTGAGTCCACATTGCCTTAAGTCAACTTAATAAAGTCGACTTAATGGTAAAGTCGATTTTATAAGTGGACCTTATAAAGTCAACTTTACCGGACCCTAAAGTAGACTTTGTTGCCCTGCAGTGTAGAGAGGGCTCTGTTTAAGTTGACTTAAGGTCGCTTAAGTTGACTTAAACACGTAGTGTAGACGTAGCCATTGTGCTATGCAGCAACCTGTTAGAACGTTATAACAGAAGTTCTTTTAATCATAGTTTCAAGCAGCTTTTATTATTTTCTCTATAAACCAATTAACATCACAACAAAATATGCACTAAACTGAAGCCTTGGGGTCACAAATAGAGGAAACCCCAACTGGTCCAAAGGCCACTCTTCCCAGGCACTCTTTGGTTCTCTACAGGATATGAGGTAGAAGTGGGCCATGTCATTATGACTGCCCAGTTTACTGTTCCCCTTGGGCCCTCTCCCATCTTGTTAAGTGGGCACACAGGTCGGTGGAAATGGGGATGGGTGTTATAACTCCTTACATGCAATCTCCCCTCCCACAGCCTCTTTGTGATCTCTTTACTTCCAGTAGAATCATACAGTGGTAATTTTACAGTTTTGAATCAGTTGTCCTGGTTTGCTTTGGGCCACAGCTGACTGATTGCAGAAGTTAGGGAGGCACAGCTGTTTGGGGGGGGGGGGGTTGTTTGATTCGTCATGGTCTCCCTGAATAATTCAGTACGCTAAACTATGAATGGAAAGGAAGAGAAGGGGCTAACTAAAAAGCTCAGTCAGGCTAATTGTGTAACTTTGTCACAGCTATATCAAAAGTAATCCTATGCAGTGGTGGTGCACTGTCAAGTTACTTTAATTTATCCCATTCCCTCTCAAAGGGACAGTAGCAAATTAAGCTAACATCTATGGTTACAAACAGAATGAGAGTTTAGTGCACCAGCACTGAGGACAGATTGAAATACCCTTATCCATGTGTGAATTCTGCCTGTGAGGAAAGGGCAGAGTGAGGCATTCTGGTCTGATATGAATCTTGATTCTTGGAAAGAGTAGGTTATGGCTTAGACGAGATGGATTCCGCACATGAAGGATTTCATGATCAGTATGCCATACCTAATAGGAGGTGTTAGTAGCCGTGTGACATTAAGTTTCTAGTTGGGGAGAACACTCTTGAGTCAATGCAATTTCTCAAAATACTGT
The DNA here is from genome assembly GCA_007922195.1 of Podocnemis expansa. NCBI lineage: Eukaryota > Metazoa > Chordata > Testudines > Podocnemididae > Podocnemis > Podocnemis expansa. The sequence continues at coordinate 30,133,575 of ML682021.1, read as the reverse complement.
TTCATCATAGCTGAAATATTTTAGAGAGGTGTGCTGTTTGATTTTACCAGGAAGGATATGTGGAGCAAGAAATATTTTAAAGTTTTACAAGCTGGTGGCTAGGGTACTCAAGTCTCCGCCCTGTCTGATTCAAAGTAATCCAGCAGGAAAAACTGCTCTGCTTTCTGTCTAAAAGTGGACATTGGAACAATTATACTTTTACAAAAAGATTGTGTTTTCATTCCAATATGGAAAAAGCAACTTCTGAGGTTCTTAAACTTGTTATGAATTGGAAATCTTGTTCCCTGTCTGGCTGTCTATAAGATGTTAACAATTGAATATTTACAGTTGTTAAAAATGTCCCATCACAGGTGAGAATCTGGACCACCTTCTTTGCTTGTGCATCTCACATTGAATTAATTGTTTATGTATGAACATAATTCTTGCACAGCAACTAAGACTTTAAAAGGAACAAAAGGCCATACAAACACATGAAGCCATTTCCCTATTGTTTCAAAAACAGGAACATATTTTGAACTAACATTCTTAAACCTTAAGGTACCATTTCCTTCTAGATCTACAGGTAGTCCATCCAGCTATGGTGCAGGTTCAAAATATATCTTAGGTAAACATATGAAAAGTTTGAAAATTAGAGGTTACAAGCCACATGTATAATATAGGCTAATGAAACTAGAGACCTATGTAGCAGGTCTATGGAGTTAAATAATGTTTGGACATGTCTAAATTGAAAATGCCCATTTTCAGTATTGGATCATTGCAGAGTAAATTCTCTACATCAGTAACCTGACATACTAACTGTTACTAAGGCTGGCTATACGAAAGATTTAATATTCCTTACATGCAGCCTGCACACCAGGTTACTTGTTTTGTTGTTCTAGATTAAATTCATGTACTATGGAGATGGCACAGCCCTGCTTCTCAAAATCAATTCTTCACACATGGTTTTGTAACACAGTTGAGCACTTAATGCTTGTTTAGTCTATGCCACTTTCATTTAAACCAGAAAAAAAAAATCAGTGAACAGCTTTCTAGTCCATTCTATGGTTGCTTGTAAAATGATATGCAATTATTTCATGAAAAAGAAAGCAAACTGTACTGAGTCAGCTTCCTGATTGTTCTCCTATATCTTTGGCTTTCCAGTGCCAGAGATGCGATTCATGGCTTCAGATCAGTGACATGCTGTGAATTCTAGTTTACTTCTGAGGGTGTGTTTACACGTTATGACATTGATAATTTAAGGTGAATCTCCCCTTAGAATCTGGTATTTTTGCATCCAGTCTGAAACAAGCTGCAATGATTTGTTTGGTAAGCAAATCTACTAAACAGCAGCAGCATATACAAAAAGAGTAATATCCAAATTAGGGTCAGCCAAAGAGGAAGTTTCAAGACTAAATCAGATTCTTCAGTTTGAGGTTGGACTTGATGGCACACAGATCTAGCTAGTAAGGCTGAGGTTTCTGTTGTAAATGAATATTTCATATTCAGTTAGATATTACTTTAACTTAAACCAAAGCAGAAACCACTATTGGAAACCACTTAATGGTATTACTATTGCGAACCACTTATTGGTAAACCACTTTCATTTAAACCAAAACAGAAACTTTGCTAGTCTGTTCCATGCCCTCATTGAGCATCGGGTATTTCCTCAGGCCCATTTCCTAGTATAAGGAGTCTGTACAGTTAAAACTGATGCTACATTTCTTAGTGGATTTGCATATACAGTATTCTTTATAACAGTGACAGTCTAGAATATTGTGAGGAGGAGAACTCTGCTTCATTAGCATGACTTACAGTAATGCTTCAGCAACAGTAATATTTGTTTGTGGCTTAACAGAATACTGCAGTTCACATCCTTGTAGATGCCCTACCTAGTTATTTGAACATATCATCCCAGTTTTGAAATATCTGCATTGGCTCCCTATCCCATCATATTTTATATTAGTTTTAAAGTTGCATTACTTATTTTTAAGGCACTTCTTGCTTGGGAGCTGTGTCAAGTTGTCTAGAATGTGAGTGCCAACTTGATGGCAGATTGTTAAGAAGCTAGGCACAAACCACAAATTAGTTGAGTGCTATAGGTAGATTTCATCAACCAAATGATGAATGCGGACTCCTCAAGCACTATAGCAGCCAACTAAGGAGCCACAGACGGTCCCCCTTGGGCATTGCAGTCTATCTTACCAGCCAGCCAAACTTGCTATTGTGATAGATGATCCCTTACACCATAAATCACAATGGCATTCAGCAGAAAAGCAAGGAGTCTTGTGGCACTTAGACTAACAGATTTATTTATTGCATGAGCTTTTGTGGGAGAATATCCCACTTCATCAGACGCTTTGAAGAGTGAGAACTTACAGAAGTGGATAACAATAAATGCAGGGGAGTGCAAGACATGGGATCAGGTCATACCGCAGCAGCAAATCAGAGTATATGTAAGGATTCAAACTCTAGGAAACAGCATACAGAGGGAGGGTGAAGTTACCTGTTATAATGTGAAAAGAATCCATAGTCATGATTCAGCCCTGCTTTCACACAATTTAATTTGCATATTAATTCAATTTTGGCTGTTTCTCTTTGAAGTCTTGATGTCCCATTGATTTTTTTGATGACCATCATTAACAAGTCATCAATGGAGTGATTAGGAAGATGGAAGTGCTCAGCAACTGGGGTTTGGGTTTTTTTGTGTGTTATGATTTCTGATGTCAGTTTTATGAGCATTAAGCCTTCTCTGTAGGGTCTGTCCTGTTTGTCTAATGTATAAGGCATGGGGGCATTTCCAGGACATGATGGCATAAATCACAGTGGATGATCAGGTGAAGGACCCTGTGATGGACCAGCTGGCTTCATTAGGTCCTATGATCATGTCTTTTGTGCAGATATGGGGACAGAGTTGGCAGCATGGTTTGTTTCAGGGATATGTGCCTGCTTTAAAGTTTCTGTAGTTAGGTCTGTACTTCCTGGTGAGCATCTGTTTAAAGTTTGGGGGTTGTCTGTAGGTGAGGAGAGGTCTGTCTCCCAAGGCTAGAGAGACTGAGGGGTCATCTTTTAAAATAGGCTGGAGGTCCTTAATGATCTGTTGTTGAGGTCTGACTTGAGGGTTGTAAGTGGTGACCAGTGGCGTTCTAATGCTTTCTTTTTTGGGCCTTTCCTGTAATAGTTGACTGGGAGATACCTGGAGTCGTGTGGCACTTTTAGACTAGGAATCTGTTAGGCATCCTCAGTATCCCCATCGTAGCTGGCCTGGGGTATCCCACCAAACCCCTCTGCATCTATTGGGGGTAGATCCGGGTACGTCCCGGCCTCCTCGGCGAGAGGAAATTCCTCAAGGTCCTGGGGTCCACATACTGCAGGGGTTTCTTCTTCTGCAGAGGGGAGCTCCTCCAGGTCACATGGACCGTAGGTTAGGGGGTCCTCGGCCTCACCGGGGTCTGGTTCTGGCTCTGGGGCTGGTCAGTGCCTCTGGGATCTGCAGGCCTTGAAATGACCTCCCCAGTCCGCTGCCTCCGTGTTCCCTTCCCAGTCACCCAGCCCAGGGAGGCTAGGTATGCCATAAGACTGGTGGGTGGAAAGGTCAGCAGCCCCTTGGCAAGCTCGGGCCTGCCTTCTCTGGTTCAGCTCCTAGCAGGACGGTACCGCCTTCCCCTCTGAGAGCTCAGCCCTCACTGAGCGCCTGGTCCAGGCTTTTATACTTCCCCTTCCTGTTCCGGCCCCGCCCCTCCGCTCCTGGGGCCTAAGGCTTGCAGTTCCCCAGGCTGGCCAGGGAGGGTGTTCGGGCCAGCCCTCTGGCTCAGACTCAGAGGGCGGCCATAGCTCCCTGCTACAGCCCCCCTCTTGAATGACCAGTCTACCTAATAAAATTATATTCTATAATTAAGTCATCTACATCTCACTGGCTCCATATTTCTCATGGATATCTTTTGATCCTGTGTTCTGATGGGCACCACCTCAGGTATTATTCATTTGTCATCTCAACACCTCCAACTCCCTTTTGTTAGCAAAAGGTGGAACTTTGTGACAAACAAGTGCTGGATTGTTGATTAAACAAAACCCAGGGGCTAACATGTTTTCAGAAACACGTATGTCTTTTCTATATTGTTTTTGTTTGGACTTCCTTTGTTCTCTCACGTAAGTTATCAAAATGCTTTGAAAACACAAAATTGAAGAGTAATATAGTGGGAAGCAACTCCACTAACAATTGTGCTACAAGACTGAGAAATCTTTGTTTTCTGAGACTTTGGATCCAAGCTCTCAAAGAAGCTGTCAAGAATTGAAACCACCACCTCTTTCCTGCAGTGGTGAGGAAAACTGGTTTTGCTGATCATATATACTGGATTTTTGTTTTGGGATCTGCTCTTGTAAGTGTTAGAAATTAAAGCCTTCCTGTCATTACCAAATGAGTGTCATGTCAATTGCTGAATGCACTAGTATCAGATTGCAGTTGGTCAGGTAACAGCCCTCACACCAAAGACAACCCTTGTACTCAAAAAAAAAAAAACCAACAAGGAGTTGTGTGGCACTTTAAGACTAACAGATTTATTTTTCTCATGAGCTTTCATGGGAGAAAATCCCACTTCCTTGTACTCAATCCTATAATAAAGTAACTAAAGGATTTATTAACTAAGAGCAAAAAGTAAGAGTTATTTAAAGGATTAAGTACTGAAGAAATACCAGACAGGTAAACATACACACACAAAGGAGTTAGTGCTAGGTTCCAAAAGATAAACAACCCACACTAAGTAGCTTGAAGGGAATCCCTTGCTTTTGCTTAGAAAAACTATCCTCTCCAAATTACAAGCACCACTCCTTTTGGTCAGGGATTTTTCTTTCCTTCCTCCAGAGTTCAACATGATGGGACATGTCTGCACCCATCTCCTCTTCATGTGTGTAGAGAGTAGGGAATCAACAGTGTCAACAGTGTCCTTTATTTCACAACGGCTCTTTTGATTTGAATTGGCCTTCTTATGTGCTGGCTCTTTACTTTAATCAATGTTTCTTGCCTGTTTGGTAAGTTTTATAATGCAAACACTCAGTATCTCTTTTACCATGGAATATGGGTATTACAAGTGATATCACTACGTGCATTTCATAAAGGCTAAACACATTCTTATAAATCTAATATCTATTTTAACACTGCTGACAAACACATGAGTCAGACTGGTTTCCAGCTATGCACTTGTCATTGTTCAGTGAGGTTTAAGTGCCTTAGCATGAAATGCCAGAGCCACAAGTTTCTTTTACCAATACAATAATTAAGTCCTTCTATCTAGGGCCATGCAAGAACATTAGAACTCACTATTTGGTTTGAGGAAAAAATGTGGATTTGGGTTGAAATATTTAATGATTGCAGGTCTATTTCACTGTTTGATTCAGATAGGGAGGAAAAACTTCTGAAAAAGTGTCCAACCCCTCCCCCCCGAAAGTTGAAATTAAACCTTTAAAAAAGTTATTTGATTTGAAATGACTTTTTACTTCGAAAGGTACTTTAATTTTATTTTTAAAAGTGTTTAAATGAGCTTGTACTCAAAATGAAATGTCATTTTGCGTTGAAGAAAAAAAAGCCTTGTGTGACCTGTAATGTAATTTTCCTTTCAGAACATCCAGAAAATCAAAACATCAGTTATCTGTACAGCTCCAATATGCAAGGGACACTACGTTATATATTTCAAAATTAGTAGTAATAATTAGAGTTCTTTAGGAAATAATTATTTTGCTGTGGATAATGTTTGAAGAAAGTGTCCATTTAATAAAAAAATTCTCTCATTTAAAAAAAAAGTAATGGTAATTTTTCATCAAGCTCTAAAATGTACTAAACCATAGCCCTTAGAATCATAGGATCATAGAAACTGGAAGGGACCATGAGAGGTCATCATCTCCAGTCCCCTGCACTCATGGCAGGACCAAGTACCCTCTTAAATGACCCCTGACCATTTTATTGGAAGGTGGTCTCCAACATCCCATCTATAAGTGTAATTATTGTTTTTTGTTTAAATGTCTAAAAATCTTAAGCCAATTTAAGAGTTGAGTACAATCTTCGGTAGTACCAGGAGACCTCTTCATAAGAAATTGATATTTAAATCACAATTGATAACAGTTTACTTTGACAAGTCAATAGTAATAAACTTACAGTCAAAAAGATTCCAGAGCACCAGATAAATGAGTTAAGGGACTCAATATAGAACATTATAATAATAAAAAACACATTAGCTGAAAACGTCATTAATTAGAGAGAGAATTAAACTGCAGTATTTTCCTTAGTCTTTTTGTTCTGTACAAAACCCACTACCTAAATCTGTTATAAATTAATTACTGATGGGTCCACTGACTAACACTTAACTAGCAAACAGAGAAGAAAAAAGTTCCTGACCTTTCAATGAGCAGGCTTCTGATACCACTTTGTCCTGCTCTATATCACAGTTCAGGACTGAATTTCTGAACTCTCTCATCTCACTGAATGTACCTCTTTAGGTGACAGGTCCTATCTTTTCCCTTTAAAGATGAACTCTAGTGATTCTCCCACTCCGTAACAAGGGCCTGGGCTGCAGCAATTTGCATAATCAAAAGTGATTATCCAGTCTGGATCCAGGTTCAGCAAATTTTCCCTTCAGGACAGAGCCATAACACCAGTTTTTGGCACCCAGGGGGCATTCCGATTGGAATGCACCCTTTCCCATTAGAGGCGCTTGGAGCCGGCACCGCGAAAGCCACCCCTTTAATAGAACGACTCCATTGAGCCACTCTGGGCTGCCTGGAGCTTTGCCTCATCAGCCTCACCATAGTTACGGTTCTGCTTCACGACCTGTGACCACCAGTGAATAGTGATGCAAAGCAGCTTTTCAGAGTGAAGTAGTATTTAATCTTAACAGTCAGATATCAGCATAAATCATATTTGTAGTTTAGATTTTTCTATTTTTCTTTTTTTAAAGACAGTCTATATGTATATTTGCCTTACATAAAGGCTTAGGCAGGCCTAGCTTATTCCAGACACTCCAACATGCAGGAATTGGCATTCATTCTGTTCCCCAGCAATCTCTACCTCACTTTCCCCTGTTCTTCGTGGCTGATCTCTTATCCTCCTCAAAGTTATTTGATCCAGTTTCCCTACTGGATTCTTCCTCCTATGAATGCAAACTGAGATGGTTGAAATCAGTATTGTTGGGAGTATCTTCAAAGCAAATAGCACCTCCATTATCCTTTTAAATACCAGCAAATTTAAGCTATTGTCCCATTTACTACTTATGTACAAGTGAACCCAGTGTAATGCCTTGTAATCTTACAGAAAGCATAAGAGCAGAGAAAAGGAAAATATAATACCATATATTACCGTTATCACTCATGTCCTTTACTACATCACTAACATTCAGATTTTACATATGCTCCATGTACTTCCAATTTAATGTAACTAGTTTTTATTTTATAATTATATAGGGTCTTGTTCCATGAAGAATCCTACAGTGCTTTCCCATTATGTAAAAACAAAACAAAACTATTTTCAGTAGCCACTGAAATGCAGCAGTCTCTGAGTCAGATATAATTGCTGATAAACAGCACACAGCACAGCAGTTAACACAACATGATTTCTCTATCCAATTGATGTTACAAAAGGAATTTTTTGGATTTTCATTATACATTTGAATTTTGGTAGGCCACTGGGTTTCATTAAAGTATAAAGGGATTGCAGAAGTTTATAAAAATCAGAAAAAGAGCAACAAAAAGTCAGTTGCTGGTTACAGCATGAGAACAAAGTTGATAAGCATACAAGTAATGGTAACACCGGTAAACTAAAAATGTTTATATCCAATACTAAAACCTTTTTGTGGTTAATTTATCTATGAAATTTAGAACAAATATGATTTAACTGTAGCTCTGTATAAAGAGTAGGGAATATAGAAATAGAGGAGAGAAAGGAAGCAGGTGTGATGGAGAAGGAAAGGAAAGATTGGGTAGGCAGGTTAGATGTTAAACAATTTAGCATGAAAGTGGTGCACCTGCTCATGACATCATTGTTGCCCCCACTGCCAACCAATAACACATATCTGGGGTTTTGTAGGTTGGTTTCCCAGTGTAGGAGAACTCGTTGTGTAGTCTGGGTATACGCTAAATGTTTAATTTTATTATTTCACACATACACCAGTTCTGGAACAGACATGGCAGACAGTATTCAGGGTAATTCCTTCTTTCAGGAATCTCAGACTAATCCGATGCCCAGCTCCCACAGAGCTCCTAAAAATTGACTAATCAGAGATGAAAGTAAAGAACAACTCATCTGCAGTTTGTACAGTTTCTCTATCTGAGACCTTGCATAACAAAAAACTACCGTCCCCAGCCTATTTTTACAAGAACAGGCATTTATGGGCATTTACTTAGACATTAAGAAAAAACTTGGTGCAGCCACCTACTTGGTGACATTAACCCTAACAATGGCTACCATGATTATGCATACATCTACACTGGAACTGGAGGTGACATTAGCAGCTCAGATACATATACTTTGCTTAGAAAAAGCTCATACACTAAAAATATGAGTGTAGATGTGGTGGTGCAGATGATGGGATGGGCTAACAGCCCCAAATACAATGCGAACTGGGACCCAACCTACTGGCTCACACACCTAGTGAGTCCTACTGCCCATGCCACCAAACCACACATAGGATATGTCCACACATGCTTCTTATTTTGAAACAACAGAGGTTGTTTCAAAATAAGAAGTGGCATGTCCAAACGACGTTCTCTCATTTTGAAACAACGGGTTCCGTTGTTTTGAAACAAAAGCCGTTGCTTCGAAACGTCTTAAACCCCTTCTGTTTTGAAACAACGGTTGTTTCGAAACGAGTTGTTTTGAAACAACCCTGTTGAGACATGCTGTTTTGGAAAAATGGTTGTTTCGAAACGACTCATTTCGAAACAACCGTTGTCTGGACAGTTATTTCGAAACAATGCTTGTTTTGAAATAACCATCTGACCTTCCTCCCAGGGTGCTGTGCACCCTGAGGAACAGGAAGGTCCTGCCAGGGCATGCCTGTCAGGCAGTGTGGCCAGAGCTTGCTATAGTCATGGCTGCACAGGTAGGCCGTGCCACTAGGGGGCAACGCAGGGCCCCGTTTGGACCCCCGAGGAGGTTCACTGCCTCCTCTGGATCTGGCAGAGGCCAGACATCATGTCCCACTTCCAGGCCTCGCACTGGACATCACGGTGGCAATGTCTGAGGTGGGCCACCCCCAGACCACTGAGCAGGTCCGCAGCAAAATAAAATTGCTGCACCAGGACCATGCCTGGACCCAGGAGGCCTGGGAGGTCCAGGGAGCTCAGCCACCTGCCCCTACTTCCAGGACCTGCACTCCTTCCTGGGTCCAGAGCCCAGTGGTCTCCCCCCTGAGGCTCTGGACACAGGGGTCCAGAGGAGCCCCTCATCAGGCCCAGAGGCACCAGGGTCAGATGTCTCTGTCGGGGGGCCTCCAGCCACAGCACCACCAGCAACAGAGGCCACCCCAAGCAACCCGCAACTCTTTGCTGGCTCGGAGGCGCTGAGCAGCCTGGAGGACCAGGGGCCCACCGCCATCTCAGCCTCTGGGTCCAACATGGAGCCCAGGACATCGTGCCAGACCTCTGGAGGCCCTGTGGGTAAGTATTCCCCTCCCACTGAGGCACACAGGGCTGGGCCTGTCCAGCAGGTCACGGGCAGCAAGGGGTCCAGAGCCGGGCACCGAGGCAGGTAGGGCACAGGGTCGGCGGGTGCAGAGGCCCCCCCTTGGCCACAGAGACAGGTGGCACCAGGGTCACGGACCCCTCTGTGCCTGGGGGTGGTTCACAGGGGCTGGCTGTTAAAGATGCAGCCGCATGTTGGGCATTGTGGAGAGCATGCAGGGCACACAACTGGCAAGTGGCCTTGGGAGACCCCCTAGAGCAAGACGTGGCTGAGTCCAGCTCGCCCATGTGGGCACCACTAGCATTTGTGCCTCCAGGGTACGGTTCCCAGATGTCTGGCAAAAGGACAACATGGTCCCCTATTAACTGTCCTGTTCTTCTTTTACCCTCACATTCTCTGTCTGGCAGGCAGTTTAAAATACAGGAGTTTGTCAGGCTTTTTACTGTAGGGGTTGAGGGATCCTGGAATGCCAGAGAATACTGATTTGTACAGGAAAGTGTTCCAGGGCCCCCTAAACCCCAACGACTACCACAGCCAGACAACATTTTCGCCCAGTGTCCTCCGTTGGGTACTGTCCTGGCCTCCTTCTGAGGCTTTGGGGGCCGGTAGCCCTACGCCAGGGCAATGATCCACGGGATCTTAGGACCTGCTGACAGTCAGGGCAGAGGTGTGTGCTGCAGACAGACAAGGCCAGCAGGCAGCAGGGGCCAACTGTGTTTTATGCTTCCCTCCAGCAGGTCGCCCAGCTGCTTGCCAGCCACCACCACCAGCCTGACACCTCAGCCCCAGGGCACCCCGGCAGCAGAGGAGGGCCCCCTGTTCGCACGCCGAGCTCCTCGAGAGCCTCAGGGAAAGGATGGAGGTGTCGACGCAGGCCTGGCGCTGTGAGCAGGCCCAGCTGCAGGACGCCGCCCTCCAGGTCCTAGACTGGATCGCGGCAGTGGACGACCGGAAAGCCACAGCCCTGGAGCGCCTGCCAGCCGCCCTCGTGGACCACACTGCCGCCATCCGGGAGCTGGCGGAGAGGATGGCCCCACCACTGTGCGCCGAGGGTTCACCGCCTGGCCCTCCCCGGAGGCAACAACGACCAGAGGGTGGCTGTGGGCACGGGCGGTGTACGCCACCCCCCCGGACCCTCCCACCGGCCATGCCTGACCTCCCCCCTGCCCCCCGGACTCTTTCACCCCCTTCCCCTTCCAAGTTGCTACTCCCTCCCTGAACTCCCCAAAGTCCCCCTTCCCCTTCCAAGTCGCTGCCCCTCCCCCAGACTGCCCCCACATTGCCCCATCCCGTAACCCCTCCCCCAGCCCTTCCCTGCCCCAACCCCTGATTGTTAAATAAATAGATAGTTTGGCACATATTCATGGTTTGGAGTGGTTTTATTGGGGGTAGTTGACAGTGCAGGTGGATGGGTGGGAGCTGGCTGCGTGTGAACGGGGGAGAGGGTGGTGTGGGACAGGGCAAGCCTGGGCCTCAGAGTTCCTCTGCGGCGAAGGCAGCCCGGAGGGCATCGCGCACGGACAGGGTTCACTGAGACGGCTGCTCCCATGTGGGCACAGGTCGGGGTTCCGCATAGTCCCTGCCGAGGACTCAGGCCTCAGCCTCCCATGCTGGTGGAATGGGCTCACCTCACTGCTCACAAGAATTGTGGAGGGCCGCGCACGTGGCAATCACCTGTGGCAGCATCCTCTCTGCAAGGTGGAGGCGGATGAGGAGGCACCTCCAGTGGGCCTTGAGGTGCCTGAATGCCCGCTCCACCACCTGGTGGCAGCGGGTCAGGTGGCGATTGAATATCTACTGGGAGGGATCGAGGGGCCCTGCATATGGCTGCATGAGCCATGGCCGCAGGGGTTAGGCCGCGTCCGCCGTGATGAGGACGGGCACCTCTACTCCCCCAAGATTGACGTTGTGAGGGGGGAAGAAGGTGGCCACCTCCATGCCCCGGTAGAGGGCAGAGTTCCGGAGGACCCTGGCGTCATGGGCCCTCCCTGGCCGTCCGACATAAAAGTTCTGGAACTGGCCCCGGTGGTCCACAAGGGCCTGCATGATGATGGAGTGGTACCCCTTCCTAGTTTGGTAGTTGGTGGCTCTGTGCTCCGAGGCTCACACAGGGATGTGTGTCGCATCGAGGATCCCCGCACAGTTGGGGCAGCCGAGAGTATTCATGCCTGGGATGGTGTCCTGCAGCTCCCCTTGTCTCACCAGGCATCGCAGCAGGACCTGGTTGATGGCCCTGGTGACCTGGACAAGGATGTACCCGGTGGTGGACCTCCCAACGCTGAAGAGGTGCTCCACTGACCTGTGAGACTCCGGAGTGACCATCTTCCAAAGGGCGATGGCCACTCTTTTGTCCACGAGGATGGCAGGCCTCATGGGGGTGTCCCTGTGGCGCAGCTGCGGGGCGAGTTCCATGACCAGGTGGGTGAAGCTGGCCCTGGTCATCCTGAAGTTCCACCTCCAGTCGTCATCCCCCCAGGTGTGCAGCACGACCCGCTCCCACCAGTCTAGGCTGGTCTCCCGAGCCCAGACCTGGTGAGGCACAGAGGGGGGCAGGGGCAGTAGCTCTGCCCTGTGCAGGAGGTGGATGTAAGCCTCGGGCAGAGGCTGGTCACCCTCTGGCTCTGCAAGCACAGTGTCCCACATGAGCAGGACACTCTGCAGGCAGTCAGAGTGACTGGGTGTCGCACAGCGCTGTCTAGGCACCCGGGCAAAGTCCATCACTTTCAGCCTGAGTGGACAGGGAAGTGAGGTCGGGGCCAGCTTTTATGGGATTGGCTACCAACATGGCCACCGACATGGCCCAGGGAGGCGGCCATGTTGCCACACCTCCCATGGTGCCCTGGCCCTAAAGCAAAATAGCAAGCCTACAGTGTGGACATGCTATTTCGATTCCCGCTTTTTTCCTTATTTCAAAATAACTCTTTGTCATTTCAAAATAACTCGTTTCGAAATAAAGCGTTATTTCGAAACGGCTTGTTTCAAAACAAGCCCCTGTGTGTGGACATAGCCATACAGTTTTAGTACACTAGCTCAGTCAAAGCTAGTGCATGTACATCTACCTGAGCTAGAAATGACTGCTCCAGTTTGAGCATGGACATACCTTAGAATCTGTCTCATACACTTTTATAGTACCCATTTCCCATGGTATCCATCATTATGAATAAAAATGGCAAATAAATTTTTCCAGAAATTTCAATACACAAATTTCAGAATTCCTCATCATGATAAATAAAATCCTATGGGTTTGTTAGGAATGGTATTATTCTCAAAGGTCATAGAATTTAAAACGGTTTTGCTTGTCTCATATCTTAAGCGAGCGATTGCTTCTTACTTCATAATAATCCTAAGCAGTTTTCTCCATTGGTTTCTAATATAATATGCAGCTGGTGATACCTTCAGGAAATCAAACCCACTTGATCCTCAGAATTATTTCTAGAGCTGGGCAAATGGTGCCAAAATTATTCATAAATGTTTATTTGAATTTGAAAGTGTACTTCAATTCAATCACATGTGACTAGAGCTGAGTTGATGAATATTTGTACAAGTTATTCAACCAATCTTAACTCTTTTGCAAGAATAATTTTCAGTAGTTTCTTTCCATGTAAGTTCTCTTTCAATAGCCATAGGTATGTGTCACTCATTTTCTTGAATAGTGGAACTGAATGTCAGCTACAGAATTCTACTTGTTAAGGAACACATGACACCTATAATAATTAAAGTGGTTCTATTGAAACCACACATAACTGATAAATTTTGATTTCCCAAGAAGATACAGTAGATATCACAGAAGAATCAAAACCAGTCTTACTGTTTTAGGAACTGTATGGCCCATCAAAGATTAGAATAATTAAAGGCCAGATTCCAGTACTTTTAAATCATGCTGAAAAGTATTGTACTCTATGAATTGTCTCTTTGACTTGATTATGGCCAGTTGTGGAATAAAGTATTTCTCAATCGGAGGAGAAGAGGATCCATATAAAGCCCTAACATCCTCTTTAAATGTTTTCTCATCCCTAACTAGTTTCAGAGAAATTGCTGATAGACCTGTGGCCTCAGATACAGTGAAAAAGTCTTTAGAAAATTTCCATTTTCCATGTTATCACGTTGTAGATCACTGTTACCAAAGACAGTTACAATATCCTTCACCTTCAGTCAGTACACACCCACCCATTGTTTGTCCAGTATTTCTGAATTGTTGCCTTGCAAGAAAATAATTGAATGATTTGGTACCCCTCTTCATTTTCTGCTATAGCCCAAGCAGACAGAATATTATATTCTGTCTTATAAAGAATGTAGGTTCAAGATGTGCAATCAACAGACATCACTATACCAGGGTATATATTTTTCTTTCACAAAAAGGGATTTCACGTGCACCATACTGTCCACAGGAATTGCACAGAGAATTTTGCCATCTGCTACTGAGTAACAGTTTTCACTCATTGATGGGGATTTCATATATACTCCTGACTCAATGGTAGGAATTTGAAATCATTTCCAACAGCTTCCTGGGGAATTATCTGTGGTGAATACCAAAAGACCATGTAGTCCTCCACACCTGTGTCTAATCATAAAAACTTTGTTTTTTAGGGAGAGTAGAACATTAGAATGCTACCATGCAAAGACTAGCTGTGGGTTTAGCTTTAAGCACTGAGTCCTGTGGGAACCACATAGGATTACTCAACAGATAAAGGTAAGCACATCTGTCCTCACTGAACTGGTGCCTCTGACTGAATTTTGAAGAGTTCAGCAGCTGATGGAGTGATTTTTAAACCCATTTTAGTATAGCATAGTCAATTATGTCTAGGTGCATTATAGTTATCTGTCCCAAAAATAGAAGCATTGATGATGCTAATAATATTTAATAATAAACTTTCATTAAAGTGAAAGTTCCATCAGCATATTGTTTCAGAGGCAGCTGTTGTATCTTACTGATATTTAGTTTAAAACCAAAACATAATATCCAGCATTTGCAATAAGGCAATTGCAATGATTTTTCAGGAAACTCAATACGTTTATTTTGAGTCATATACAAAATGTCTTTCCAAACCCTAGTTGAATCTATAGACAATTAAAAAAAATACATATTGTGCTCCCATAAGAGCAATGTCCATATTAAAATCCTCTCATAATACCAAAACTCTTTATCAATCCTGTCCTCCAACCTTAACATGTGAGAAAAGTAGAGGGAGAGAGTGAGGTTGCTATATAGTCCCTGAATAGAAACAGATATGAGCTATTGAAACAAAGGCATTGGAGAAAGAGAAAGTGCATATAAGAATCAGGGGGCCTAGACCCTGACTCCACTGAAGTCACTGTGGCCAGGACTTCACCCAAGGACCCGTTTTGGAAAATTCCCTACTGCCAGCCCTCCCCATAAACTTGGGGGCTGCTTTTTAGTGCCCTAGCTAATCTTAACAGCCATAACCTACTATTATAATTAGAGAGAGAGGAATTTTGCCATTCATTTCAATTTGAGCCAAGATTTCACTCTGGTATTAACTGATGCCTGGCTTCAAACTATTCATATTTTGATTCAGCAAAACACTTTCATGTTCTAAAGTCCCTTTGATTACAATGGAACTTAGAGTAACATTTTCAGATGTACCTAAAATGACTTTTGAAGCCTGAATCCCATTGACTAAAATTGACTCTTTTACTTTTGGAAATATTAAGCACATGCATAAGTTTAAGCATAACAATAAGTACTTCTATGAACTGAGACTTAAGTTTCTATTTGATGAACTGTAATGAGGAAAAAATGCAAGATATGAACTCTGATCTTTGCAGTCATTGTGCTGTCACTTTCAAAGGTGTAGCCTTTAGGCTAGTTCAGCAAAACAAGCAAGGAGTTCTGTGGCATTTAAAACTAACAAATTTATTTATTGCACGAACTTTCATGGAGAAAATCCCACTTCATCAGACACTTTGAAGATGGGTGAACTTACAAAATGAGAGGAAAATAAATGAAGGGAAGTGTAAGTCATGGGATCAGGATTCTTCTCCCATTACAAAAGGTAATTTGACCTCACCCTCTTCTATGTGCTGTCCCCCAGTGTTTGAATCTTAACAACTGCTTTGATTTGCTGTTACAGTATGACCTGTATCATCTGATGATTGTAAAAATCTCAGAAACCTTTTTCTTCTGATGTAGGAGAATGATTATAATGAGAAAAAAAAATGTGTTATCTCTGAAACTGTTTTCTGCCTTCCTCTGTTTCACTGTAGAGCTTCTAGACAGAGTTTTCCAGAACCCATATCCCTGCCTGACCATTCGCGGACATTTAAAAGAAACAGCACAAACATTCTCACTAAAACTAGTTGGACCACTTCAGGCAACTAACTGTTCAAGCTAACTGTTTTGTTCAAGCTGAGATGTATTGACTCTTGAGAATGTATTTATTGGGAAGGCTTGAGAGACAGCATGAGCCCACAAGAGAGGTTCAGTGGTTAGGGTACTTAGTGTGGGATGTGGGACACTGAGATTCAAGTCTCTGTTTTGCTTGACAGAGAGCAATCTGAAGTGAAAAACTCTGCTCTGAATCAGAGTTAAAAAAAAAGATTTGAACTTAAGTAGTGTATTTCACTGTGCCCTTGTCACAGGATAACACACTATGTATTCACTCTTCTAAATGCAGGGGGGAAAGGGAGGGGAAAGGCTCATGCTTTGGCTCGGAAACAGACACCTGACGATTTGTGAAAACATTCAAAAGATTTTGGTTTTGTACCTCTGGGGAACAAAAAGCAATTTTAAAACCCCCATAGTTGTCAGAAAACTGAAAACTGATTTTTTTTCCATCATCTGATCAACTCTAATCTTCAGACCCTTTCTGGCTAGTCTTACTCATATCCAAGCTACCACAAGAACTTAACCCAAGAATTTTTATCCCAGAGTTACAATGCATCTGCAGTTTCATCAAGTATAGTGCAACAGCTACTTTGCAATGGGGTGGGGGAAGGAATACACAACTAAATAGAATATCAGTGTGAGTTTGTATATATGCTGGCCCTCCCCAATGAATTGGGAAGTCTAATTATAGCTGCAGCATTTCTCATGCATTTGGGAGAGCTCATTAGTACCCTGTGTATATACAACACCCATGGGAAGAAAGTGTGATTAGAACAGTGATCATGAATAAATAAGATGGGGGGGAAATTGCTGCACTAACTACACGTGAAAAATCAAAACTCCTTTATCAATTTGCCTTTGAAAATAAAATTAAAAGGAAAAAAAGTCATTTTCTCCCCTCCTGATTCTACACATTCAGACTAGTAAGATTAAAATAAAAGAACTACAGTTACATTTCCATGGCAAGTGTTCTGCTTCTCACTTTGAATTTAAAAAAAAAAAACAACAAGCAGTTGTGTGGCACTTTAAGCCTAACAGATTTATTTTTTGCATGAGCTTTCATGGGAGAAGATCCCACTTCCTCAGATGCTTCGAAGATGGGTGAACTTACAGAAAGGAATGAAACTAAATGCAAGGGGGTGTAAAACATAGGATCAGGTCATAAAGTAACAGAAAATCAGAGCAGTTTACAGGCTCAAAGAATGGGAAGCCTGAAGTCAAATTACCCTTTGTAATAGGAAAAGAACCCATAACCTCGATTGAGTCCTTCTTTCACAGAATTTAGCTTGCATATTAATTCGAGTTCAGCTGTTTCTCTTTGGAGTCTTGGTGTCCCAGATACATCTCTAACAACAGTCGTTAACAAATCCATCAACAAGTGATTAGGAAGATGGAAGTGCTCAGCACCTGGTTTCTTTGTTCTTTGATTTCTGATATCAGCTCTGTGCTCATTCAGTCTCTTACGGAGCAATCGTCCTGTTTGTCCAAGATATAAGGTGTTGGGGCATTTCTTGCAAATGATGGCGTAGACCACATTAGTAGATCCCCAGGTAAATGAGCCTTTGATGGAGTAGCAGGCTTGATTAGGACCTATGATGGTGTCTGTTGTGTAGATATATGGGCAGACTTGGCAGCGTGGTTTATTGCAGGGGTCTGTGGCTGCTTCAATGTTCTTGTTGTTAGATCTGTAGTTGCTGGTATCTGTTTAAGATTAGAGGGCTGCCTATAAGCAAGGAGTGGTCTGTCTCCTAATGCTTGAAAGAGAGGGATCATCTTTTAGAATAGGCTGTAGGTCCTTAATGATCTTTTGCAGAGGTCTGACTTGAGGACTGTATGTGGTGACTAGTGGTGTTCTGTTGCTTTCTTTCTTGGGTCTCTCCTGTAGTAGCTGACTTCAGGGAACCCATCTAGCTCTGTCAATTTGTTTTCTTACTTCCCCAGGTGAGTACTGTAGTTTCAAGAATGCTTGATAGAGATCCTCAAGATGTCTGTCTCTTTCTGAGGGATCAGAGCAGATGCGGTTATATCTTAGGGCTTGGCTGTAGACAATGGATCGTGTGGTGTGTTTAGGATGGAAGCTCGAAGGATGTAGGTAACTATACCGATCAGTAGGTTTTCGGTATAGGGTGGTGGTGATATGTCTATCCCTGATTTGTACTGTAGTGTCCAGAAAGTGGATCTCCTGTGTGGAGTGTTCCAGGCTCAATTTGATGGTGTTGTGGAAATTATTGAAATCTCTGTGAAAATCTTCAAGAGCATCCCTGCCGTGTGTCCAAATGATAAAGATGTCATCGATGTAGCGCAGGTAAAGAAGAGGTGTCTTGGGATGAGACTTGAGGAAACATTGTTCTAAGTCGCCCATAAAGATGTTGGCATATTGTGGGGCCATGCGGGTGCCCATAGCAGTGCCACTGATTTGGAGATATAAATGATCCTCAAATATGAAGTGGTTGTGGGTGAGTACAAAGTCGCAAAGTTCAGTCACGAGCTGCGCTGTGTCATCATCTGGGATGGTTCTTCTAATAGCTTGCAATCCATCCTTGTGTGGGATGTTGGTGTAAAGAGCTTCTACATCCATAGTGGCCAGAATGGTGTTTTCTGGAAGTTCTCCAATGAACTGTATTTTCCTCAGGAAGTCTGTGGTGTCTTGAAGATAGCTGGGGATGTTGATAACATAGGGTCTGAGGAGGGAGTCCAAAGAGAAACAGCTGAACTCGAATTAATATG
This sequence comes from Podocnemis expansa, assembly GCA_007922195.1. Lineage (NCBI taxonomy): Eukaryota > Metazoa > Chordata > Testudines > Podocnemididae > Podocnemis > Podocnemis expansa. The sequence goes on along the minus strand of ML682021.1, from coordinate 30,114,859 downwards.
CAAGCTAAATTCTGTGAAAGCAGGACTCAATCGAGACTATGGGTTCTTTTCCCATTACAAAGGGTAATTTGACTTCAGGCTTCCCATTCGTTGAGTCTGTAAACTGCTCTGATTTGCTGTTACTTTATGACCTGATCCTACGTTTTACACACCTTTGCATTTAGTTTCATTCCTTTCTGTAAGTTCACCCATCTTCGAAGCATCTGAGGAAGTGGGATCTTCTTCCACGAAAGCTCATGCAAAAAATAAATCTGTTAGTCTTAAAGTGCCACACAACTGCTTGTTGTTTTTTTACTGGACTAGACTAACACGGCTATCCCTTTGGAAATTTAAAAAACAAACAAACAAAAAAAACAGAGGTTTCCTCTGAGCAAGAGGAGAAAACAGATGCAGTGTCAGTCTCTGCAGTAATAGTGTTTTCCATGTTAGGGCAAGCCTTTCAAATAAGATTACAGCAACACTTTTTAACTCAGAATAGTTTCTCTGTGGATATCATTTCAAATAGACCACTGGCTCTCAATCACTGTGCCTAGACACATTACCGTGTAACCACACAGTGGTAAGTGCATCACACAGAGTCAGGGACATGGCTGGATTTGGCCTTGGGGAAGAACACTGATATGTCTGGGAGAGTTGTGGTATGCCACCCAGTGTGTTTTGGCCTGCAACAGGTTGAGAACCACTGAACTAGACAAACAGAAAATAAGGGGTATACAAGAGGTTAAGGCTTCCTGAAGCTATCTAGAAGCTGACACAAATCACCACAAGAGCCAGTCTTTTGAGAGGAAAAATGCTGTTGGGGCACCTTTCTTTGTTTACACAGTTCCAGTTCCCAGACCAATAGTCTTAACTAAGAGTCTACAACTTAAAAAGGAATTTCACATCAGTTCTTTTCAATAGCTCTCTAGCTAAACTGTTTTAAGCTATGCTGCTCCAGTTCCTGAGAAATGCTCATCAGGTTGGTCCTGCCTGATGTCCCCTGTTAAATATGCAGTCTTCCTGGTCCTGAGGTAAAACTGTTGTATTAAACAATTGTTCTAAGCAATTATATTCAACCCCCTCCTCACAACTTAGCTTCTTCCTTCCCCTAAGAGACCCTAACAATGCTTTCTATTTATCCCAACTAAACCCCCTATTTCTAGCAATTCTGTTTCTGTACACCAACAGAAGGAAGACAGACAGACCCACCCTATTCACCACATGCATTTCTTTTTATAGGTGTAAGGCAGGTCTAGAAGCTGTGCCTAATCTGCATGGGTTTTGTATTTGCGTGAGCACAAAGAGCATATTAGCATAGTCTCACTATGGCTATGTCCACACATACATCATTATTTCAAAATAAGTTAATTTGAATGAAGGAAATGTTAATTCGAATTAAGTGAAAGCCTGCTTTCAAAACAGCTATTATTTCAAAATGGTTATTTTGAAATAAGGCCGTTTGGACATGTTGTTTCAAAACAACATGTCCAAACGGTGTTATTTTGAAATAACCATTTTGAAATAACAGCCGTTTTGAAATGAATGGGGCTTAAGCTGTTTCGAAATGATGGTTCTTATTTCGAAATGACAGAGCCTGTCATTCAGAAATAAGAAAACGTTGTGTGGGCATTCAGTTTTTTATTTCAAAACAACCAGTGTTGTTTCAAAATAAAAGACTTGTGTGGACATACCCTGTGGGTGAAGGCAGGGGCATTGCTGGCACCTGGCACAAGGGCCCTGTGCCCCGAATTTCGGTGCCAGTGCCCCAGGTCCTGGCGGGGCCCTGCCTCTCCCAGTCTCCAGCAGGATAGGGCCAGGGATCCAGAGCCCAGCCGCCCACAGCAGCGACGGCCGCTTCTGGCCCCTTCAAAGGCCAGGCAACCTTGCGGCTGCAGCTGCCGCTCCCCGCCCATGTCCTGCAGGCAGAGGGCACAGCCTGGGCCTGTGCCCTGGGTCATTCCCAGGAGCAGCCATGCCCCTGGGTACAGGGCAATATGAGTAATGGTATTTGGGTTGATTTGATCAAAAATCTGACAATATATATAATGCTACTGAAGAGAAACATGAAATACTGTCTTTTGTAATGTGCTACTCTCTCTATTGTTCAAACTCTGTTTAGGTTAGTTGAAGGGTAAAAGTTACCATTAAGAGAAAAAGAGCTGGAAAGAGGGGCCATCCCCACTTTCAGCCTGGTGAGGTTAAGAAATGTGTGGGAGAGTAACATTAGCTCATCTGAGCTATCCCTGAGGCACTGCCTCACCCCCTGCCCTACTGGGAAAGGCTGGTTGGGTGACCAGGCTTTTTATGGAGCCTTTTTTTGTTATTTTAATGGAAGAAGCTGTTTATAGTTACTCTGAATTTAAGAGCTGAAATCACTGAGAGAAAAGACCCTCTCTCTCAGCTGGAATCACTGAAGAGCAGCCAGCGGATGGTTCGACAGCAGGAGTGATGAGCCAGTGGACAGCGGGTGAAGCCAGCAGACAGGATAGCAGCCAGCAGAGGGCTAAACAGCGTAAGTGACCAGCGAGTGGAGTGGGCGGAGCCAGCAGGCAGTGAGCACAGCCAGCAGAGGGCTGGACATCGTGAATGACCTGCGGGCAGAGCCAGGGGACAGCAGGCAGAACCAGCAGATGGCGAAGGCGGCCAGCGGAGGGCTAGACAGCATGAGTGACCAGTGGGTGGAGCTGGTGGACAACTGGCATGAAAGACATTCCCTACATATCCCGGGTTTGTTGGGAACCTGTTTTACACTGATTCTCCAGATCAGTGCTAGTTTTGCTATTGAGTTCACAAGTTCTGTTATGCTGTGTGGGATCATGTTGGTAACCTGATCTGCACTGATTCGCTGGGTCAGTCCTGATTTTTGTTATTGGGACTTTTACATTCTATTTTTATTCCTATTAAAATTTCTGTATACTACACTAAGACTCCTGCTTGCAAGTGGGGAAGCATTGCCTCTTTGGGGTGCCCAGGGAATAGCGCATGATCTCCCAGAAAACTGGGTGGGGGCTTGAGCCGGTTGGAGGTGTAACATTATTTGGAAACCCTTGGATACAGAACCCAGCCCTTGTTCTGCCATCTCGCCCTGGCAGAAGGGTTACATATAAATAATTCCTAGCCTTTTCCCAGGTGGGATTATAGCACCAATTGAATTAACTCCAGATAGGAGTACTTAAATAGGAAAAGCTGACCACAATAGGAGGTAGCTGTCTAGTTACTGAGGTCTGGCTCCTTTTCTTCTTAAAGGAATTATGCACCATGTAACAGGCCCCAACTAAGGAATTCACCTCTTTAAGTTTAAGCACTTGAGCAGGACCACTGAAGTCCAAGCACTTGCCTACTTAAAATTAGACACGTCTCTAAATGCTTTGCTGCATTTGCACTTCTGAAACTCATAGAAGGTCGGGGGAGTATCCAGAAGTTTCTAAACTGCAGATGCAATGAATGTATTGTAAATAGCATTATTTCTCATATCTCTGAAAAATTAACTAATGATAAGGTAAACTGCAGAATATGCTCATTTTTAGACGTAAATTTGCTTCTGTACCATAATGATCTTGTAGTATCTCCTCTTAGTTATTGTTTATAATTGACATCAGAAAGTTTTAAATGGGAAAATGAGAATACAGTTTGACAACATTATTTATGCTAAACAAATTAATACAACATGTCAAGCTCTTGTCACACATTTAAGAGTTCTCTTATCCTCATTCTCCTGCCACTCACAGTTTTCATTACTGTACTGTACAGATTTTATTTTTCTGGTCTGATTTGAAATGAATAACTGTCATTGAGCACAAAATTCCAAATGAAAATATACCATTGATTTCATATAATGGCATTATAATATTTTCCATATCACATTTTAATAGCAGCCTATGGTTTTGTTTTCTGACCTCACTGTGAAGACTTCATTCAGCTGCTCACAATGATCATTTCCTAAAATGCATTTAGAACTTATGATGTCAATAATTTAAAGATGTTCCTTCCAGACTAAGCTACCTTGAACTTGTCCATAGTATTGTATTTCACTGACTATCATGTATGTGTTTTTGTTTCCTATATCTCAACTAATTTTTAATCTTACTTTTGGGAATGATCTGTGCTATCAGTAGCACCTTAATCGCTGATATTGCTGCAGCCTGGAGAAGGCTGCAGGCCAGGTAAAGGCAATTCTCCGCTTCTTGCTGAGGGATTGTGAGCACCTGGGTGACAATTACTAGGCTAACAAGGCAATGTGGGTGGGGAGGTGGAGGGAGTGGGGGGATTATAAAGAGAGGAAACTAGAAGCATGTTTAGAGCTAAGCTTAGAGGCTTATTAGGAGTATCAACCTTTTTGTTTGTTTTTGTGGATGCTATGTTGTAGTGTGTTCCTGTGTAAAAGAGAAGTAAATTCACATTTTAGGGAAAGATAAATAGCTGGGTTTGTATTTGTGACTGGGGGACTACCTGAACTAATCAAGTAGTGAGATTCCCTAGGTAGTAACAAAGACACCCTGTGACAGGATAGCATAGGGGAGATTTCCATTTCTAATTTCTGACAGTGACTTACTGAATGACTGTCAAATCACTAAACTAATCAGTACCTCAGTTTACTTATGTATGGGGCTAAAATACCTTCCTTCCTAGGGTATGCTGAATCTTAAATAAAGCTCAGACACTCTTAGATGAAATGTACCATAGAAATACTATCATCTAGGTCTGTGTAACAGCCTCTTGAGAAAAAGTTTATTAAAACTCTTTGCAAGTGCTGTATAAATAAACTATATCTGTCAAATGTCTAACATCTTAGAAAGACAATTTATCTGAAACAACTGTGGTATTTTGTGCCTGTCAAATTATGCACTAGCTTTATTTTTTTCAGCTCTATTGCCTGGAACAGTAGTATGGCTTTCTTGCCTAGAATCCTTATAATTGCCTTTCACCCTTCACACCCTTAAGAGGTTCATATGGCATTAGTCACTCCAGTAAAATAGGTTTTTTAATATTTTTGTTAGCAACTTAGTTACATCAATCATTTGTTGTTTCTGAAGTCTTAAGTAGTGGCAGCTATTCCTGATGATTTATTGCAGTTTGGTTTCTCAGGTTCCTTTTTTCTTTTTGTATATATTTATTCCTCTCTTCTAACTACAAAGTGAGACCTGAGACTTTGAGGAAGGTATGCTATTCCCTGCCCCCCCCATTATTCTCTGTATTAAGAACACATGCAAAGAAATTAATTAATTTGCAGACTTCATGATTCTCATTTACACTAGGGCCACTGTAGTAACGTACATAGATGTCAAAGAGGGTGGAACATTTGTTTAAGATTTCATTACACAGTGGTACAAAGAGGCATCAGTAGAAATAAGATTCAGACTTCATTTCTTTGTGATTGCCCTTATTATGCCATGCTGGTTTTTCAGGTCTAAAAGCTTCTTATTTCTAATACATAACTATTTTTGTTTCTGCATCTTTGGATATCTCTTCAAATTCCTTCGCAATCTCCCTTTTACCTACAAAAACTTAGGTTTATTTGATTAGTTTGCTATTAAGCTGAATGGGTGTCAGGAGAAATGCCTGTCAGCTGCCATGGCTCCTCAGCGCTTCAGATACCCTAACAAGCAAGCTAGGCTTTCTGATGGACTGCCCTACCTGATAGGCTGTGAAGGGCAGCTTGCTGGTTCTTAAACCTAGCAACTGCAGTATGTTGTTGGCTGTTCAGTACATGCTTCAAACCCTGCTCTTCCTCTATGCCTCCATAGCTCCGGGTCACATTCTGCCTCACACCCAGCATCGTTCTGATCCTGTTTCAGCCTTTTTCCTGTCACAGAACCAACCCTGGTCCTGCCTTCCCTAACTCTCCTGATAGTCTGGCTCCAACCCTCAGTTCTTACTCTGGATTCTGCCTCAACCCTTGATTCTAGCATTTAGACTCCAACCACTAGACATGACTCTTGCTCCAACCAGAGGGAAACTTAAAAATATATTCTGACCATTGTCTGAGGGCCATATCACTTCTCAGAAAACCATATTCAAAATCTGGTGACTACATCTATCCAGAAGTGAACTACAAACAATATTTCAATAATTCTGCATACATAGAAAATGTTAAGCTACCACTCACATTAATGCTGTCGACATTGATAGACACCTGACTTACATGAACTTGAAAAACAATGAAGATACACAAATTAGATGCAACAGAATTTTGCCCTTACTGCTGCTGACAGGACATCTTAGTATCTTATCATTTTGTATGCCAGGTGGATGTGATCTGTTACAAAATCTTCTCTAAAACAAGTATATTTTATTCCATTTTTCTTATCAGTGGACATGAAAAGACATTAATTTAGACCTTTATCTTCAAAGGGAGAGCTATATATCATTAGAGTGAATCATTTCATTTGGGAAAGTTTTTCATCTATTCAAAGTAGATTTGGCTGACATTTTAAGGCTACTGAGTCAATGGGCCTGGTGTCCTTTTTTCCCCCAGAACAGGATTTTATAAAACATGTATTTACAGAAAGATAAATGATGCATGATAAGAAAGGGGAATGGTAGCACCTAGTTAATTTTCAAAATAGATTTTAAAAAAATCTTAACACTACATTCAAAAGCTTTAGACCAATTCTATATTCATCATAACTTAATTGATAAATATTACATTTGGGTACCAAAATTCACCCCTTTGGAATTCCATGGGAGTCAATGTAATTGCACTCATTAGGATTACAGTTTTAATTTGGTATAGAGTTTACCAGGCAGGCACTGAGTATAGGTTTTTAGCGATAAGATCCTTCACATTTGTGAGGAGCTTGGATGTTAATTCGTTTATAGAGAAGCCATATAACTCACATCCTGGGAATTTCAGGGACCCAAAGAACAAAAGAAAAAATGATATAGAACAAATTAAAAATGTCCTTACGCAATTGAGGAAAAGTTAAATTTCAGGGATGAATTGCCATGTGCCTGTTCATATATCTAGCAACAACAAATTATATTTTAAGGCACATCATATGTCCTGCTACAGATTGACCACCTCCCGCCCCTAATTCCCACAACTAATTTCATTGCCTAGGCTTTGTTTACCTGACAGTCTGGAAAATGTCAGTGAGTGAGCAATTATTGGACAATTATTCCCTTCACCTTAGAATATGACTCTTGTTTTGTTGAGCTAACACTGTCTGTTGTGCTAACTAATTGTTTCCAAACACTTGTATGTTTACTAGTTTTTGAAGGAAAACAGTACTTCCAGTCTTCCAAATTACAAAATAAATGCTGTTTACTGTATTATCTCTGTGATGACAATCACTTATTTTCTAGCATACAGCACATGAAAATAATCAAATAAGTGTTCAGCAGGGTTTTATATCAACTGTGCTGTCATATTTTAGACATTTCTTCAAATGGAATATCTTGCATCAAGGTACCTCACGTATTGCTAGCTTACAGTGTTTGACACTTTACATGTGTTCTGCATTGAATTTATCTGCTGAAAGAGATGTCAGATTTAGAAACTTCTTGAGGTACATTTCCAAGAAAGCGTTGTTCTTCACTTGCTATCATCTGAAATTATTTGACTGTTCATTTGGAATATATAGAGCATATTTTACCTCAACCAGACGCATCATAGTATTAATGTTGTTTGGGGAGTTCAGATTATACCATGCAACTTGTGAGTTCTTAAAGATGATTCAAAGATGGCAGTAAGCAACAAAACATACACAAGCCAATATCAAACATTTCCTTTGCTGCAACTTATATACACAGGGCACAACTCATAAATCTGAGAAGACTAACAGTTTTTATTTTAGCTGTAGATTCTGATGCTGATGAGCCAGAAGAAACTCTTCTTACCAGTTGTTTGAATGAATACCATAACAAGCTGCAGAACAGTAATAGTACACTATCTAACAAGCAGGACTGATGAACAATAATGAAACTAAGAAGGAAAAAGAACATAGAGGAAAACTGAGGTTAGCTAGCAATATAATGACCAAGACCTGTGGCAGTTCTTAGTGATTATATATAAGCTGAAAGCAAAGTTTTACTTTTCCAAAACTGCACTCTATGGGTATGTCTACATACATAGTTTAATCCTACCTAATAAACTTTAGGTCCAATTAAAAAAGGCATGTCCACACACTGCTTTGCCAATTTGTCCTATGGCTTCCCATAGGTCACACTGAAGAGAGGAGGCTTTGAAGATATAAAAACATAATACAATTTCAAAGCAACTGTCAATTCAAACTGGCTAGTTTGAATTGACAGTGTCTAGCTGTGTTAATTCAAAGAAAGGTGCCCCTCTACCCTCTAGGCTGGGCTCCAGCCCTGCTTCCCCAGCTCAGGGAAGGGATCTCCAGGCAGTTCCCCTGGCTGGAGGAAGGGAACCCCTGCACGCCCCTAGAGCCCAGCTGGGGGAAGAGATCCCCCAGTACATGGCTCTTCCCAAGCTAAGGGAAGGGACCCCCATGTGCACCTAGAGCCACACTGGGGGATGGGACCCTTGCTCAGGGAAAGGGAAGCCTGGCGCACGTCTAGAGCAGGCACTCAGGGAAGGGATCCCCTGGTGTGGCGAAAGCCTGGCTCCCTGAGCTCAGGGAAGAAAACCAGCAGCACGGCTCCCTTCCCTGAGCTCAGGAAGCGTGGCTCTAACCACACACAGAGGGATCCCTTCCCTTCCCTGAGCACTGCTCTAGACACTGGGGTTCCCTTCCCCCAGCTCTACGGCTGTATTCACACACAGATGGTTATTTCAAAACAAGTTGTGTCGAAACAACTTGTTTCGAAATAACACCTTATTTCAAAATATCTTATTTCGAATTAACAAAATGTTAATTCGAAATAAGGAAAAATGCGGGAAATGAAATAGCAGGTTTGCACTGCGAACTTGCTATTTCATTTCCCGCTGCAGGGAGCTGC
>ML682021.1:30065303-30105327 GCA_007922195.1 Podocnemis expansa | reverse complement strand
CGTTTGAACATGGTTTTTTTTTTTTGTTTCAAAACAATGGGGTTGTTTCAAAACAAAAGTGCTGCGTCAATATAGCCTAGGAGAGCCACACACTGGGGAATCCCTTTCCCCAGCTGGGCTCTAGGCACGTGTGGGGGTTCCCTTCCCGGAAGGAGGCCAGTGGGGAGTTAGGAGTTACATGAAGACTTCGCTTCTCTGCTGTTGCCACGCCCTGCCGAGACAAGGGATTCCCCCTGCCCAGCACTGACAGTGTGTGGGGGGGGAGAAGGGATTCCCCCCCCCCCCGGGAGAGGAGAAAGGATTCCCCTAGCTGGCACAGCTGGAGCCGGGGAGAAGGGATTTGCTCAGCCCCGTGCTGGTGGGGGAACCCTTTTTCCCCGGCCCCCACTGGGCTGTGTGTGATGGGGGTGCCCTGGCTCCAAGAAGCCCTGCTGGGGTAAGCATCCCCTGCCAGGCTCCTGCCTTCTCAGCTGTGCCTTGGAGTAAAGCATCCCCTGCCTAGCTCTAGCAGCACCATGCCTAGAGCTGGGCAGGGGATGCTTTTCCCTGTGCTAGGCTGAGGGGGCTGGAGCCTGGCAGAAGATTGGGTGCCAACATGGCCCTGCCACACTTCCCATGGTGCCCCTCTTCCAATTCAAGCTAGCAAGTCCTGTCATTGGACATGCTAGTTCGAATTGTTTTTCTATGGTGGCCATGTTAGTTCAAACTGAATGAATTCAAACTAATCATTATTAGTTTGACTTGATTAGTTCTAATTCAATTTGAACTAACAGTCTAAATGTAGACATAGCCTATATGCACAATATGTACTCTATAGCAAACAGAAAGCATATTGAAAAGAAATAAAAAGTTCCATTGAGTAAATAGATTGTTTTAATAATCTGTTTGCTTTCAACACAATGTATTTGATTCTCACAAGATTGTACAAGGAACACATGTAATGAAACAAAATGCCACTCATTATGATTCAATTTCATTGGTTTTGCAAGTTACACATTTATGAGAAAAGGCTAAAAGCTGAAGGCTACAACCATCTCCTTCTATGCCACGATTTTGTCATAACTGTAATCTGTACCTTTATTTAATCTGAAGTGTCTCCCGATATTTAAAACTAATACCTGCAATAAGTAAAGGTCTGTATCTGCCCTCCTATGCATAGTACCCATTGTTTTCAGTGAGTGCTTTCCTGTAAAAGCAGAATTTGGCACAATAATTGGATTTTATAGAAGAACAGGGATTGGAAAAGAGTTTGTAATAGCCGTTTCTTTCCTCCTTTCAATAATGTAGGAGAAATCTGAAGAAGCTTTGGGTGGACAGGAAAAAAATTAAGTTGGGATTAGAGGAAGGGAAAAGACAACAGCAAAATGAGAGTTAATAAGAAAGAAAGGATCCGGTTTAGCCAGCATAATTTCAATTTATTTTAATGGGCCTCTGAAATTTCATTTCAAGCTTCGTTGAAAGCCATACAGTATCAACACTTAATTACCAATTAATTGCTTTTTTTTAATAATTGTATATCTTGATTAGAGCAAAAAAGTTTCAGATATGAAATCTATTACTGTTGTTAGTATTAATGATCTATATTTTGTTGCTAGAAGGCCTAGTCGTGCATCAGGAACCATTGCACAGAATAAAAAGATGGTTTCTGACCTAAAAGACTTTACAGTCTAAGACAAGAGACAAAAGAAGGATGCAGGTAGACAGGAGAGTACAAAGAAATTATTAAATAATTTTGGCTAGCATGATAGGCAATGATAGCAGCATGACTGCTGTTGAGCTTTTGAAAGACCACCACAAAAGAGTTTTGATGAGGGTTTTGAGGGCGGATATTAAGGTAGCTTTGGAGATGTTTCTGAGGAGTTTCTACTACTGGTAAATGTGAAAGGCAGAGTGGGAGAAAGCATGCAGGTACTTATCTGAAAATGTAACAATGGAACTATGGAGGCTGGCATCACGAGCTGATTGGAGGAGGAAGCTGACATCTTAATAATGAATGAGAGATTGGTAGGGTCGGGATAGACTTTTAAGGGCCTTGAAAATTAAGACAAGTAGTTTATGGCTGATATGATAGAGAAGGATGAGTCAGAAGAGTAATGCAAAGAAAGGAGTGATTTGGTTAAATTAGCGGGCTGGGGAAATTATCTTTCCAGCAGCATTCTGAATGGATATGAGCAGAACAAGACTGGATTTGTCAAGGTCAGAGAAAAGGCTGTTTCAGTAATGAAGGTAGATTTTGGAAGAAAGTTTTAGTTGGATGGATGGATGGATGGATGGATGGATGGATGGGAAAGGTCATATCTCAGAGATCTTATGCAGAAACAATCAGCAAAATTTAGACATAATTTGAATGTGAGGACGTAGAAAGAGGTCTAAGTCCAAGATGGCATGTAAATTATGGGACTGAGCAATAGGCAGCATAGTTGCATTGTCTACATTGATAGAGAAAGGAGGGAGAGTAGAGGGCTTGGAGGGGAACTCTGTTTTTAACTATGTTGAGTTTGAGCTGATGGCTAGACTTCTCTGAGCAGATGCCAGACAGAAGTGGAGATTTTACTTTAGACAGAAGGACCATAAGAGAGGTAGATCTGTGAGTTATGTTGTGGAAATTTGCATTTCTTCTATCATATTATCTCTCAAGGCCTATCTTAGAAATTTCTATTACAAAGTTAAAATCCAAAATGGGGTTAGCACTGACAAGCACATAAAAAAAGAGGAAGTAGAGCATAGTGCACAGTGGAAGTTTACTGAGACTAACTGTTTAGAAAATAAGGAACAAAAGAATGGAAAACAAGTATAAGGTATAACCATAAAAGGATAACATGTAAAAAATCTTCCTGCATAGATAGTCACATGTATATTGGTTCAATATGAAGTAAGATGTTTGTTACACTGTATAAAAGCTTGTGTGATATCTAAGGGGGTTGGGAAGCTTACTGACTCCTGAGGGGTTCTGTAACCTTTCTCATCTTGTACAAGAATAAATAGCTGCTTGACCGCTATATCCTGGTGTCTGATCCTAATTGACTCATCTAGGCACCCAAAAGGAGATATACTCCAATGACAATTTTGGCACCCCAGATGGGACTCTAGGTCTCACCACTCAAAAGGGTTCAGCTGGGAAGGGAAATGCAGTGGCCGGCAACAGGGTAATTTCCCTTATATTGCCTTTCCCCCTCTATCTGGATCCCTCGGTGGAGAGGTAAGGAGTCTCTATTTTTACTTGTCAAGCTTGGTTAAGTCTATTGTTTATCTTATGATGATGTTGAGAAGTATGTCTATGTGTGTGTAATTAAATCTGTGTAGTCTGGTTTTGTGTTGTCTCTAACCTTCTCCCACAATTTAAAAAGGGTACCCTAGTGTCAGGCTTATTCTGGGGGCCACAAGCCGTACCTTTTGGAGTCCATGCTTGAAAGTCTTGGGTAGTGCATTTATCTTTCGCACACGGATTGTGGAAACCTTTTTTTTTATCTTGTTGTGATGTTAATGATAAGTTTAGGAATTATTGCTTTGTGTGTTGCTTTATTCTTTTGGCTTTGCATAATTGCCATTAACCGACTCCTAGAGAACCAAATAAGTAAAGAGGTAGCCCTCCTTAGTGAGAATCAGTAAATAAATTAAGTTATTGTGCTTTAACCCTGTGTTGTGGGCTGTGCTGGTTGTCCTCAAAGCCTTTTAAAACTCTGGGGTTCAAGTCCCTGAGTAGGAGGGTTTGAGTCCCTCAACTGAAATAGCCAAGATCTCCAGGGGAGTGAGGCTTGTGGTATCCTGAAGGCAGAGCCTAGACGTTCTTTTAACTGAAGCCTGCAGCCTTCCATTATAGGAAGGAGGATAGGGAAGTCCTATGGTTCCAGTCCTTGGGCAAGGCATTTATGTGAAAGAATGGGGGCCAAACAGTCTAACCCAGATCCAGGAAGCCCTTTGGGATATACGCTGAAACATTGGAAGGAATTACCAGGATCTCGGGGTTTAACAAAAAGGCATTTAAGATTGCTATGTACAAAAGAATGGCCCGTTTTCACTAAGGACAGCTTAATGCTTCAGTGGCCTATGGAAGGATCGTTTAATAAGGATATTCTACAATATTTACGTAAATTCTTAGACATAAAAAAACCGGAACAAATGGGTTATTGGTACTTATGGTACAATGAAGCTTGTAAACGTGTCACTAAAAGTAAAATAGAATCCCTTAAGTCCACTATTAAGACTTTAGAATCAAAGCTAAGCTCGGCTAAACCTGTTCTGGCTCCACCAGTATCTAATGTTTGTCCAGCTGTAAGTTTTTCTACCCCACCAGCTTATGCTCCAAGGGATGAGGATGAATGGATTCCCCCTTTTGCTCCGCCACTGGTGGAACAACTATCTGCAGGGGCACCATGCACAGCTCCGCTGTCTCAGTTTTCGTCACCTCAGTCTCCGTCGCTTTTCCAAACAGAGGTACAAATCCATTCACTTAGCCCAACACAGCAGGTAAAAGAAACCGATCTGGTAAGATGTGGTTCTTCCTCTGAAACAGAAGTTTCAGAGGATCAAAAATCTCGGTATCCATTTCGTCACTTAAGGAAATGCCCTCCTCCTATGAATCTTCAATTGCCTTTATGGGCATACCCCATTCCTGGGAGAGATAATAATCCAATTATGACTTTTGTGCATATCCCTTTCTCTCCTGCTGACTTAGTATTATGGCAACAAAATATCCCAGGATTGCAAGATGATCCAGAAACAGTATATGGAAAATTTAAAACCATTTTTCAAACTCATAACCCTACATGGGCTGATGTGAATCAACTTTTAGACGCACTTCTCACAGAGGAGGAAAAAGAAAGAGTTATACAACAAACTATTAAGCAGGAAGGAAATGAGCCAGCTTTACCATGGCCGCTCAGTGACCCTCAGTGGGATATAACTACAGATCAGGGTAGGACTACGCTCCGCAATCACCATGATTATCTCTTAAAATTGCTCAGAAAAGCTGCAGAAACAGGTGAATTGGACTCAGGTAGATTCCTGCTTTCAAATCCCAGATGAGCATCCTAGGCTGTGTTCACACAGCCCTCTTATTTTGACACAACAGAGGTTGTTTCGAAATAAGATTTAGGCTGTTCACATGATGCACAGTTGTTTTGAAACAACAGGACCCGTTGTTTCGAAACAACGGCATTGTTTCGAAACAAGTTAAACCCCATGCAGGGACGAAACAACGCTGTGCGAACACATTGTTTCGAAACAATGGTTGTTTCGAAACAACCGGCTAACCTTCCTCCCAGGGTGCTCAGCACCCTGGGGAACAGGAAGTTCCTGCCTGGGCATGCCTGTCAGGCAGCGTGGGCATTGCCTGACAGCCACATGGCATCCCAGGCAGGGCCCTCTGCCGGGGGGCGACGCAGGGCCCTAGTGTGGACAAGGGATGATGTCCTGTGCCTCCTGAGAGTCTGGTAGCAGCCAGACATCATGTCCTGGTTCCGGTCCTCACACCGGAACCGGGACATCTACACGGACATTGCCGCGGAGATGTCCGAGGTGGGCCATCTGTGGACGACGGAGCAGGTCCGCAGTAAGATTAAGATGCTCAGGCAGGCGCATGCCCGGACCTGGGAGGCCTGGGAGCTTCAGGGGGCAGGGAGCTCTGCCACCTGCCCCTATTACGAGGAGCTCCATGCCTTCCTGGGTCCAGAGCCCAGCAGCCACCCTGCTGAGGCCGTGGACTCAGGAGGGCATCAGAGTCCCTCGTCGGGCCCAGAGGCCCCAGGCTCTGACGTCTCCGTTGGGGGGCCTCTGGCAGCACCACCACCACCTGTGGCAGAGGCCACCCCCAGCAGCCCTGAGCTCTTTGCTGGGCCCGAGGCGGAGAGCAGTGCGGAGGACCAGGGGCCAACCACCACCCCTGGGTCCGACACTGAGCCAGGGACGTCGCGATGGACCTCTGGAGCCCCTGTGGGTAAGTATTCCCCTCCCACCGAGGCACACAGGGCTGGGCCTGTCCAGCAGGTCCCGGGCAGCGAGGGGGCCAGGGCTGGGCATCGGGGCATGTAGGGCACAGGTTTGGTGGGTGCAAAGGCCCTCCCCTTGGCCACAGGTCCCACGGAGACGGGTGGCACCACGTGCACAGGCTCCTGTGTGCCTGGGGATGGTGGACAGGGGCTGGCTGGTGGAGATGCAGTCGCATCTTGGGTGGGGTGGACAGCATGCAGGCCACACCACTGGCAGGTAGCCGTGGGGGACCCCCCCTAGATCGCAGGCGTGACTGAGTCCAGCTCACCCCTGTGGGCACGACTAGCATGTGTGGCCCCAGGGTATGGTCCCAGATGGCAGGCAGGAGGAGGACACGGTTCCCTTTGTACCATCCTGTTCCTCTTTTTATCCTCACAGTCTCAGTCTGGCAGTCTGTCTAAAATACAGGGGTTTGTCAGGCTTTTGACTGGAGGGGTGGAAGGAGCCTGCACTGTCATAGAATACTGATCTGTACAGGCAGGTGGTCTAGGGCCCCCTAAACCCCAACGACTACCACAGCCAGACAACGTTTCTGCCCAGGGTCCTCCAATTTCCGCCGGCGGGTACCGTCCTCGCCTCCTTCCGTGGCCTTGGGGACCAGGAACCCCACCTCAGGGCAATGTCCCACAGGATCCTGGGACCTTCTGGCAGTCAGGGCAGGGGTGTGTACTGCAGACAGGTGCAAACAGACAGGGCCAGCAGGCAGCAGGGGCCAACTGTGTGTTCTGCTTCCCTCCAGCAGGTCGCAGAGATGCTCGCCAGTTGCCACCACCACCAGCAGCCGGACACCAGAGCCCCCGGGCACCCCGGCGGTGGAGGAGGGCCCCACATTCCCGCACCGAGCTCCTCAAGGCCCTTGAGGACCTGGGCGAGAGGATGGAGGCCTCAACCCAGGCCTGGCGCCGGGAGCAGTGCCAGAGGCAGGACGCCGCCCTCCGGCTCCTGGAGCAGTCGGTAGAAGTGGAGACCGAGCAGGCCACCACCATGGGTAGCCTCGCCGACCAGCTGCTGGCCGCTATCCAGGAGCTCGCAGCACGGATGCCACCGCCTCAGCCCGCCGACAGGTCACCACCCGGACCTCTCTGGAGGCAATGACGGCTAGAGGGCAGCCGTGGGTGTGGATGGGGTATGCCACCCCCCCCCCAGAGCCTCCCACAGGCCTTGCCTGATCTTCCCCCTTCCCCCAGGACTTTTGCACCCCCTTCCCCTCCCAAGTTGCTGCCCCCTCCCCAAAACCCCCAGAACCTCCCTCCCTGCCCCAAACCCCCATTGTGAATAAACCCCTGTTGCACCGTCTTTGTGGTTGTCAGTGTTTTCATTGGGGTTGGTGGACAGTGCGGATGGACGGGTGGGGGCTGGCTGTAGGTGAACGGGGGAGAGGGTGGTGTAGGGCAGGGCGGGCCTGGCCCTCACAGGTCCCCCTCCATGAAGGTGATCCGGAGGGCATCGCACAAGGCGAGGGCCCGTCGTGATGGCTGCTCTCTTGTGGGCACGGGTCCGGGTTCTGTGAGGTCCACAGCAAGGAGTCAGGCCTCAGCCTCCCATGCTGGTTGGATGGGCTCTCCCCGCAAGTCACAGAAGTTGTTGAGGACCACACATGCACCGATGACATGGGGCAGGGTCCTCTCTGCAAGGTGGAGACAGGTGAGGAGGCACTGCCAGTGGGCTTTGAGGCGGCCGAATGCCCACTCCACCGCCTGGTGGCAGCCGGTCAGGCAGCGGTTGAAAAGTTGCTGGCTCAGGTCCAGGGCCCCTACATATGGCCACATGAGCCAGGGCCGCGTGGGGTAGACCGTGTCAGCCATGACAAGGACAGGCACCGCTACGCCCCCAAGATGGATGTCGTGATGGGGGAAGAAGGTGCCCACCTCCATGTCCTGGTGGAGGAACGAGTTCCAGAGGACCCGGGCATCATGGGCCCTCCCTGGCCATCCGATGTACACATTCTGGAAGAGGCCCCGGTGGTCCACGAGAGCCTGCAGGAGCATGGAGTGGTACCCTTCCTGGTTGCAGTACTCCGCAGCCCTGTGCTCTGGGGCTGTCACGGGAATGTGGGTGGCATCAAGGACCCCAGCACAGTTGGGGAAACCGAGGGCGGCCATACCAGGGATGATGTCCTGAAGCTGCCCTTCTCTCACCAGGCACCACAGCAGGACCCAGTTGATGGCCCTGGTGACCTCACGCAGGATGGTGCAGATGGTGGACCTCCCGACTCCGAAGAGGTGTGCCACTGCCCTGTGGGACTCTGGAGTGGCCACCTTCCAGAGGGCGATGGCCACTCTTTTGTCCACCAGGATGGCAGGACTCATGGGGGTGTCCCTGCAGCGCAGGTGCGGGCCGAGTTCCGTGACCAGGGCGGTGAAGCTGGCCCTGGTCATGCAGAGGTTCCGCCTCCAGACCTCATCGCCCCAGGTGCGCGGGACGACCCGCTCCCACCAGGCTGGGCTGGTTTCCCAAACCCAGAGCTGGCAGGGCACGGAGGAGGGCAGGGGCATGAGGTCTGCCCTGAGGACGAGGCGGATGAAAGCCTTGTGTGAAGGCTGGGCACCCTCTGGGTCTGCGAACAGAGTGTCCCACATGTGCAGGGCACTCTGCAGGCGGGCAGAGGGTCCCTGGGTCGCACGGTGCTATCTGGGCTGCCAGGCAGAGTCCATCACTTGCAGCACGCTGCTAGCCTGAGTGGACAGGGAAGTGAGGTCGGGGCCAGCTTTAATGGGATTGGCTAGCAACATGGCTGCCGACATGGCTCAGTGCGGTGGCCATGTTGCCACACCTCCCATGATGCCCTGCCCCTGAAGTGAAATAGTATGCCCACTGTATGAACATGCTATTTCATTTCCCACTTTTTTCCTTATTTTGAATTAACATTTTGTTAATTTGAAATAAGTTATTTCAAAATAAGGCATTATTTCGATACAAGTTGTTTCGAAACAACTGTATTGAAATAACCCCCTGTGTGTGAACACAGCCCTAGTGATTTCCTTGTTCGCCTTAAAAAGGCCTTACGTCAGCATGGTGGTATTTATCCAGAGGACAATGCCCAGGCTCGTATGATAGGGGGCACTTTTGTTAGACAATCCAGCCCAGATATACAAACCTACTTTTACAAAAATGCTCCAGGCTGGCAAGGAAAATCCCTTAGTGAAATTGTTTCTATTGCTACTTATGTTTATAATGGACGTGAAAAGTGAAAGCAACAGGAAGCAGAAAAAACCACTGCACTTTTGGCAGCTCTCCTAAATGTGTCAGAGAACCGCCCTAATCAAGGAAATATTAAACCTATGCGTACCCAAACACCAGTAACTCGTAAACAGGGCATGCCTAATAAGACCTTGAAAAAACCTGTGGTAAATAGGATTTGCCATTATTGTGGGGAACATGGACACTGGCAAAAGGATTGCCCTCTTTGCCCACAAGAAATTCAACATCCTAGAGCTAAGTTGCCACTGCAATCTCCTATGTCTTCAAATCCTGAGGAATCTACACAGTCCTTACTACAGTAGGATGAGCAGGGAGACTTCATTCCAGCTCCTGCTTTTATTACTTATTTGCTGGATCCTAATAATCCTGTCTTTGATATTACTATTGGGTCACACAGTTACTCATGCTTGGTGGATACTGGAGCTACCTACAGTACTCTTAAGGACGCTAATATTCCTCTGCATCCTACTCAGTCTGTTCCAATTCAGGGGGTCTCTGGTGAGTTACAACATCTTGTTTGTTCATCTCCTGTTAATGTTACAGTAGGCCCTTTAACTGCCGAACACTCTTTTTTAATCTCTCCTAATTGTCCTGTTAACTTGTTAGGTTGAGATCTTTTAATTAAACTTCAAGCAACTATTTCCTGTTCTCCAGATGGCATAAAGCTAACTTTCCCCAGTTCTCAACTCCCATATCTGTCAGGATTATTATTGTCGCCTGCACAAGTTGACCTTCCATACCCCTCTTTGTCAGTAATTCCCTCAGATTTTTGGGCTTCATCCTCTACTGATACTGGTCTTTTAAAATCTGCTGAACCTGTCATTATTTATACTAAAACTGGACCACCTCCCTCAGTGCATCAATACCCCCTTTCAAAAGAAGCTGAGGCAGGAATAGAACCTGTTATCCAGAATTTTTTACAACAAGGCATTCTGATTCCTTGCAAGTCTCCTTGCAATACACCCATATTACCTATTTAAAAAAAAAGCCTAAACCTGGCCCTGATGGAAAGCCTGTATATTGCTTTGTTCAAGACTTGCGAGCTATTAATGCTTATGTTATCCCTCAACACCCGGTAGTCCCTAACCCTATTACGATTCTTACCTCCATTCCTCCTCAAGCCAACTATTTTACTGTAGTCAATTTATGTGCTGCCTTCTTTTCTATTCCCATTCACCCTGATTCTCAATACCTTTTTGCCTTTACCTGGAAGGGGCAACAAATTTCCTGGAGATGATTGCCTCAAGGTTTTACAGAGTCACCTTCCCTTTTCTCCCAAATTTTAGCAAAGCATCTAGAATCCTTAACATTCCCAGCAAACTCAGTTTTAGTCCAATATATAGATAACTTATTACTTTGCTCTAACTCAAAAAGCTCTTACATTCAGGACTCACTATATTTGCTTATCTCACTATACCATCGTGGGCATAAAGCCTCTTTAGCCAAATTACAATTTTGTAAATTAGAGGTGTCATATTTAGGCCACCTCATATCTCACCAAACCCAGATTCTAACTCCTGAAAGAATTCAGGTGGTCCTTTCCATTCCACGGCCAATTACTAAACACCAAATAAGAGGATTCATAGGGGCAGCAAGCTTTTGCCGCCATTGGATCCCAAATTTTGCTAGCTTAGCTAAACCTTTACTCCAACTCACACATCAGTCTGAACCAGACCCTCCGGTTTGGACTGATAAAACCATGGCCTCCTTTAAAGAATGGAAACACTTATTGTCTATTGCACCAGCTGTAGGCCTTCCTAATTATTCTAAACCTTTCTCTTTCTATTGTCATGAACAAAAAGGCATTGCATCAGGAGTTGTAACACAAACTTTTTGGGCTCTGCAACGCCCCATTGCATATTATTCCTGTCAGCTGGATCCTGTTGCACAGGGACTTCCTGCTTGCATTCAAGCAGTTGCGGCTGCATCGGCCCTAGTGTTGCAAGCACAAGATCTGGTATTAGGCCACCCTTTAACCTTATTCGTACCTCACACAGTTGAAGCTATTCTTAATCGCGCCTCCACCCAGCATTTATCAGTTCAGCGTGTTTCCTCATATGAAACTGAATCCTTCCACTCTTTTACCTTCGTCAGATCAGGGACAGCCTCATGATTGTGGATATGTTATATCTTTAAGTACTACCCCTAGACCTGATCTCTCTGATATACCACTAACAAATCCAGATCTCATTCTTTTTACTGATGGTCCCTGTCTTTATTCTCCTTCTGGCATCCATATATTAGGATATGCAGTTTGTTCCTCTTCTGAGGTTTTAGAAGCATTCTTACTTCCCTCTATTCATGGAGCCCAAGTAGTAGAACTTATTGCTCTAACTCGTGCCTGCATCTTATGTACAGGGCATTCTGTAACAATTTATACAGATTCCTGCTATGCTTTTGGCATCTGTCATGCCTTTGGCCAAATCTGGAAAGAGAGAGGTTTCCTTACATCCTCCGGTCACCCTATTGCTAATGCTACCTATGTCTCAGCCCTTTTATTGGCCATCCAATTATGTCTTGCAATTTCTGTCACATATTGTCCTGCACATACAAAGGAAAAAGATGAAATCTCCCGTGGTAATGTGTTTGCAGATAAAGCAGCTAAATCCACAGCTAAAAATGCACCTCCAATCCCTCCAGCCTTTTTACCCAGTAAACAGTTACATCTGGTGCAGTGGGCTTTACCACAATCCCCTACTGAACTTTATGCTTTGGTGCCTGAAGCTGAAATTATTTCCTGGAAATATCTAGGAGCTAAATTGAAAAATGGGGTTTGGTGGTCCCCTAATAATTGCCCCATGGCACCCCGTGCTTTTCTCCCTTACCTTGCACAGATGGTGCATAAAAATGGACATCCGTGCAAAGGGGGGATAGTAATAATGGGTTTGAAATTCTGGTGTGTGCCAGGTATTCATCATGTAGCAGCACAAATAACTAAAGCTTGTGTCATCTGCCAAAAATATCATCTGAAAATTGGCCCTGCACCACAACAAGGAGCTGCTCAATGGGTATTTGGCCCTTTTGAAAGCCTGCAAATAGATTTTGCAGACATGCCTTCTTGTCAGGGATACAAGCATATGCTTGTAATAGTTTGCTTGTTTAGTAAATGGGTGGAAGCCTTTCCAACGTGAAAAGCAGATTCAGCCGCAGTAGTAAAGGCTTTAGTTCGAGAAATTGTTCTGCGTTTTGGATGTCCTCAGCATATTGAATCTGATAGCAGTAGCCATTTTAATAATCAAGTACTTTCTTCTTTATATAGAGCATTGGGAATAACACAGAAACTACATGTGCCATACCACCCCCCAGTCTTCTGGACTGGTGGAGCGCTGTAATGGCAAGTTGAAATTACAGCTTGCTAAGGTGCGGGAGGATACAGGACTTGATTGGGTCCTAGCCTTACCTAATTGACTCACCTAGGCACCCAAAAGGAGATACACTCCAATGACAGTTATCAGCATAGATATGGTATTTTGATTTGTGTTTACCAGAGATAAAGATAAAAAAGAGGAGACGGGGCTGAGAATAGACCCTTATGGAACTGGACCCATGGCAGAGATGATCTTGAAGAGTTCCACAGAGATTTCAACAATTCCCAGTCCACAATCAAATTGAGCCTGGAACACTCCACACAGTAGATCCACTTTCTGGACACTACAGTACAAATTAGGGATGGACACATAAACACCACTCTATCCCGAAAACCTACTGATCGGTATAGTTATCTACATCCCTCGAGCTTCCATCCTAAACACACCACACGATCCATTGCCTACAGCCAAGCCCTAAGATATAACCACATTTTCTCTGATCCCTCAGACAGAGACAGACATCTTGAGGATTTCTATCAAGCTTTCTCTAAAACTACAGTACCCACCTGGAGAAGTAAAGAAACATTGACAGAGCCAGATGGGCACCCCACCATCAACAACTACAGGAAAGGCCCAAAAAAGAAAACAATAGAATGCCACTGGTCACCACATACAACCCTCAAGTCAGGCCTCTACAACAGATCATTAAGGACCTCCAGCCTATTTTAAAAGATGACCCCTCACTCTATCTAGCCTTGGGAGACAGACCTCTCCTCTCCTACAGACAACCCCCAAACCTTAAATAGATGCTCACCAGCAACTATAGACCTAACAACAGGAACCTTAAAGCAGGCACATATCCCTGCAACAAACAACGCTGCCAACTTTGTCCACATATCTGCACAGAAGACACCATAATAGGACCTAATCAAGCCAGGTACTCCATCAGAGGGTCCTTCACCTGCTCATCCTCTAATGTGATTTATGCCATCATGTGCTAGAAATGCGCCCATGCCTTACACATTGGACAGACAGTACAGTCCCTATGCAGAAAAATAAATGAGCACAAAACTGAGATCAGAAATCACAACACAAAAAAAAACCCAGTTGCTGAGCACATCCTAATCACTCCATTGATGATTTGTTAACAGTGGTCCTCAAGAAAACCAATGGGACATCAAGATTTCAAAGAGAAACAGCCTACATTCCAATAATATGCAGATTCGATTGTGTGAAAGCAGGGCTGAATTGTGATTATGGCTTCTTTTCACATTATAACAGGTAATTTGACTTCAACCTCCCTCTGTGCACTGTTTCCTAGTGTCTGAATCTTTACAAATGCTCTGATTTGCTGTTGCAGTATGACCTGATTCCATGTCTTACACTCCCCTGCATTTATTTTCATCCCATTCTGTAAATTCCCCCTCTTCAAAGCATCTGACAAAGTAGGATTTTCTCCCATGAAAGCTAATGCAGTAAATTAACCTGTTAGTTTTTAAGTACCACAAGACTCCTTGCTTTTTTTACATACAATTACTGTGTGTCTCACGAGTCAGCAGGGGTGTCGCTGGTGCTGGGCACCCCGGGGCACGTGCCCCGAGTCCCAGTGCCAGTGCCCCGGATCTCTGGCCCAATCGGGCCAGGGATCCGGGGCCCAGCTGGCCGCCCGTGCCTGCGGCTGCCCCGTCCACAGTCGGGGATTCAGGGATCCGGGGCCTGGCTGGCTGCCCGGCCAGCCCCACCCCCTGGCCAGGGCCAGGGCCAGGTGGGGCCGCACCACAACGGGCGGCTAGGCCATGGCTGGGCTGGGCCAGAAGCAGCCACAGGAAGCCGGGCCATGTGCCACCGCGGCTGCGGGCGGCCAGGCCCCAGA
This sequence comes from Podocnemis expansa, assembly GCA_007922195.1. Lineage (NCBI taxonomy): Eukaryota > Metazoa > Chordata > Testudines > Podocnemididae > Podocnemis > Podocnemis expansa. The sequence continues at coordinate 30,090,957 of ML682021.1, read as the reverse complement.
TCCCCTGCCGGAGATCCAGGACTCAGCTGGCCCCCCGTGGCTGGGCCCCGGATCCCCCGTCCCTGGCTGGGGATCAGGGGCCTGACCACCTGTAGCCGTGGCCACAGGCCAGGGCCCGGGCCCAGCCTTCTGTGACCATTTCTGGCCCAGCCCCACCGCAGCCTAGCTGCCCGCGGTGGCTCGGCCCCGCCTGGCCCTATCCCTGGCCAGGGGGTGGGGCCTGCCAACTGGGGGCGGGGCCTAGGCCCAGGCCCCAGGTCCCTCCCTGCCCCAGCAACACCTCTGCAGGTCAGTCATGTTTAGCTGTGATACCCTGTACTTTCCCCCAGTGTGGAGCAGTGGAGATAGTCCATTGACTCTGGATTCCATGTGGAATGTGGCAGGGAGAGGTAGGCTGGTCCCAGAATGCAGTTCTCTGTGGACCGCAGAGGAAGTCAAACATGAGCCTCTTGAATGTGGGTCATAGAATCAAATAATTTAGGTTGGAAGGGATCTCAGGAAGTCATCTAGTCCAACCCCTTGTTCAAAGTAGGACAACCCTAACTAAATCATCCCAGCCAAAGCTTTATCAAGCTGGGCCTTAAAAATCTTGAAGGATGGAGAGTCCACTAGTTACCTGGGTAACCCTTTTCAGTGCTGCACCACTCTCCTGGTGAAAAAGATTTTTCTAATATCCAGCCTAGACTTTTGCCACTGCAACTTGAGACCATTGCTCCTAGTACTATTGTCTGTCACCAGTGAGAACAGCCTAGCTCCGTCCTCTTTGAAACCCCTTTCAGGTAGTTGAAGCCTGCTATAAAATGTCCCCTCACTCCTCTCTTCTGCAGACTAAATAAGCTCAGTTCCCTCAGCCACTCCTTATAAGTCATGTGCCCCAGCTCGCCAATAATTTTTGTTGCCCTCCACTGGACTCTCTGATTTATTCACATCCTTTCTGTAGTAGGAGGTCCAATACTGGACCCAAAATTCCAGATGTGGCCTCATCAGAGTCAAGTAGATGGGAATAGTCACTTCCCTTGATCTGCTGACAATGCTCCTACTAATGCAATGCAATATGCTGCTAGTCTTCTTGGCAATAAAGGCACACTGTTGACTTTTATCCAGCTTCTTGTACCCTGTAATTCCACAGGACCTCTTCAGAAGAACTACTGCTTCATCAGTCTCTCTCCACTCTGTAGTCATGCATGAGATTTTTCTATCTTAACTGCAGGACTCTGCACTTGTCCTTGTGGAAACTCATCAGATTTCTTTTAGTGCAAACCTTCAATTTATCTTGATCATACCATCTCCTATTTCTACACTCCAGCATATCTCCCATTCTCCACAAACTTGCTGAGAGTGCAATCTATCCCATCATCTAGGGCATTAATCAAAATGAACAAAGGCAGTTCCAGGACCAATCACTGGGGCATTGTGCTTGATACCAGCTGCCAACTAGATATGAAACCATTGATCACTATCCATTGAGCCCAATGATCTAGCCACGTTTCTAGTTGCCTTATAGTCTGTTCATCCAACCCATACGTCTGTAACCTGCTAGCAAGAATGCTATGAGAGAACCTATCAAAAGCTATGCTGAAGTCAAGGTATATAAGTTCACCACTTTCCCCACATCCACAGATCCAGTCATCACATCATAGAACACCATCAGAGTCAATAAGAGTCTTCAGCATGCCTGTTTGCTGTTTAAGAAGCACTAGCATCTTCTGCTGCACATCTGTCTCCTTTTCCTGTACTTTTCTCCTCTACATGCTGTCCACAATGGTGATCTTCTAAGCCTGATGCTTGGCATTTGAAGCACAAGAGGCTTTCAGGGTTTCTTGGAACATGTCTTCCTGTGTGCTTTTCCATCATGTTAGCAGGCTGAGGCACTCCATTGGTGTGGATGGAGAGAGCCTCAAGGTCACATTTCCAGCTGCAAAAGAGACAATGCACACAGGAACATTTGACAGGGTATTCATAAGATAATGGAAGCTTCTTATAGGGAACTCACTCCTCTTGAGCCACACAAGTTATAAGCATTACATTCTCCAGTTCTCCTTGAGATTCAGCACATTGAAGTAGTCCCAGCCATGGTGAGCATGATCTGGGGGATGGGGGTGAGTTGGAACAAGACACGGGATAGCTCACAGGCATGAGTATATGCAGATATGGTGACTGAACAGAATACAGGAACTGTTTTCCTCAGGCAATGTGTGGTTTTAGCTGATGTCTGACTCCTGAAAGTAAGAGAGACTTGGAAAGGAATAGCTCCTACATACATGCAACTGCAGACCATGTCTGTATTCTGCTAGCCTGTGTGCTGTAATGGTGTATGCTGAAGTAATTGCTGAATGATGTGGGAAAGTGTCCTACCATGTCAGAAGAAAGATGCTAGCTTTTTCCAGAAACCTTCAGCAGGGGATTGCAGACTGCCTTCCAGAGGGTTTCCTTGAGATCTCTATGGAAGAATCACAGGATATATCAATGCACATAAACAAACTATTTTGCATGGTCACTTCTGTCTAACTGTACAGGGGAATGAAAGGCAGAAAGCAATTCTACCTCTGTTAATTATTTCACAGCCTCTCCTAGCATAATTAAAAAAGAGTGGATGTACAGATGTGTCCCTGCATACTTACCAGAGGTTCTTTCTCCTCCATGAGGCTTGCCCATTCTAGACTGTAGGAACGAGCCTGATTGCTCTGGAGTGAAAAAGAAGTGCAGCCACTGGATTTCCTCAGTTGCCTGTCCCCTATACTCTTCCTCCTCTTCCTCATCTGACATCTGACTTCTACATAGCAGTGCTGTGGCATCCTTCTTGTAGCCCTTATCCCCTATGTCCTGAGAAATCTATTCACAGTTATGGACATTTCTATGGCTGACTTGGAGCTATGCCTGCACAGCCTCTTCTCCCCACAAACCCAAACAATCCACCATCTCCTCTGCATTCCAGGCAGGAGTGTATCTGCAGCAGGGAGCTGACATGGTCAGCTGGGTAGTTGTTAGATGAGCTGTCCACACCAAGAGAACAGGAAATGGAATTTCAAATTTTCATCTAGATTTAGAGGGGTGGGGCCTATACCTACGTATGTGGCTGCCAGGCATCATAGTTCAAAATGGTGATGAGAGCAGTCATGGTGGGGGCATTGTGGGACATCTGCTGTAGGCTACAAAAGATGATACAAGTGATACTGTCTACACTGATATAGCGTCAACCTAACTACATTGACCTAAGCACTACATTTCATAGGGAGGTGGAGTTAAGCTGGTATAGCCGATGAGTTAGTTCACCAGGAATGACATTTTAATGTAGACACAGAGTTAGGTCGACATAAGCTACCTTGCATTAACCTAACTCTGTAGTATAGACCAACCCTAAAGTGCTTCCAGAACATTATTTCCCATTACCAATAGACTATGAAAGATTAGGAATTAAGAATTTTCCAGCTACAGCCTCCTTGGCACACTCCTAAAGGGTGCAACTTATTCCTTCCTTCCTTCCTAGTGGCTCTAAGGCCCAATGTCAGACTAGTTGGCTTTGAGTTCTTTGTGTTCTTTTCCTAGGCGAACTAGTGAGAAGTGCTACCTCTTTCTGCCCCTGAAAGCTGACTTTCTAAATCTAACCTCCCATCTCCCAAATCTTGTGCCAGTCTGAACTCCATGTACATGTCCGGGTGATTTTTGCTGCATGTAGGCTCTCCCAAGCTTACAGTTGGTTGTCCTGGAATGTCAGTCAGACTCCTGATCCAGTAATTCCTCCCTTCTCCTTCTTCCCAATCTCACCATCACAGGCTGTCTGTGCCATAGTAGACCTTTGGGTCCTGAGGTTCTTCCTCTTTCCCCTGTTGAGAATGTTCCTTTCAGGGATGCCAGGCAAACATTTTACTTCAAAATTCTCCAGTCTGCCACTTCTTCACCGCTTTCTAAAAGAGCTTCTTCTAGTAAACTCCCAAAATGATGGCGGTGGGGGGTGTATCTGAATAGTCATTTCTATGTATTCTGTTGGGAGCATGTAAATTCCTTTCATCAAGTTTACATTACATGAAAAATGTTTCAGTTCAAAAAATATTCTACGACCATTAATGTTTATAAAGTGTATATAGACCAAAAGTTGTGTTCTGTAAAAAAAAAATTGGGTCCTCTTCCTTAAATCCAAATAACTACAGCAATCAAATCCCTGGTGGTCTTTGTTTCTCTGAGATGCAGATTAACTCTAGATATGAAATGGGAGATATCTAATATCATCTTGCTCAAGAAAAGAATTGGAATCCTGCACGAAGATACACAACCATCGATCTACACTCAACTTCAGATTTATTCTTCAGCTTTCATTTAAAATGCAGAGTGTTATGTGCTAATTATATGATAATTGAAAAAATATGGAAATAACTTCAATGTTAACTTAATTTCTGTGAGTCAAATGAAGAAAATTGTAACAATTAGATCCATAGGGCCCTCAGCCGTAAACATTTGCTCTTTCATCTCCTGATAAAAATTAAGATAAATAGTAATATCCATAAGAATTACCAGTGGGTTAGTCATCCACAATTGTGGCTTAGTTTACTAAGTAACAGTCAGAGTTGCCCCTTGAATATCCTTTTAGAGATGAAACAGCTGTTCTCGTTGGCCTTATCCCCATCATACCCCACAAACAACTGATCAGGATTAAGTGCAATTTCCAATAGGGAGAAACAGGAAGGAGAGGCAATGTCCTGATCTTCATTCACCACAACCATCTAATAATCATGTTTATGCATTCCCATGACTACACTGATTTCAGTCACAGAAATTCTTCAATTATTGCTGTGCTGCCAAGCACACTGTCAAGATATGGGTTATCTGCATCCCTGTTCCTCAAGCTGGTGTGCATGGCTTTTCCCAGGAGCACATCTCTGCTCACCTATGTAGAAAAAGAAAGCACTGCTGAAAGGAAAAGCTTATGCAATGAGCAGTGCAAGCCGGCTGAGTAAAAACCTTTTTAATCTCTTTGGCTATGTCTACATTGTAAAAGCTAAGTTAACTTTATTGAGTCGACTTAATAAAGTCTACTTAAAGTCAACTTTAAGCAGACCTTATTAAGTTGACTTAGTGAGTCTACACTACATTAAGTCGACTTTATAAAGTTGAGTTTAAATGGGTGTACTGGCTTAATTCGACTTTATAAAGTCAACTTAATGGCCCCACTGCACTAAGTCAACTTTATTAAGTCAACTTAGTGAGTCCACATTGCCATAAGTCGACTTAATAAAGTCAACTTAATGGTAAAGTCGACTTTATAAATGGACCTTATAGAGTCGACTTTACTGGACCCTAAAGTCTACTTTATTGCCCTGCAGTGTAGACAGGGCTCTGTTTAAGTTGACTTAAAGGTCCTTAAGTCGACTTAAACACATAGTGTAGACGTACCCTTTGAAACAAGTCCATCAGCTCTTATGTGCTAGAAGGAGCCTTCAAAATAAAGTAAGACAGGAAAGGGTTTGGATCACTAGGCAATGATTCCAGAAATGTTTTTTCTAGCTTTTTTCTCTTATGCTTATGTATGTTTCTGAAGTGACAAATTCAGGACAAGAAAAACAGAATTTTAGGCAAAGCAATGGTGGTGTTGCTAGTTCTGGGTGATCTTGAAAGGTTCAAAAAAGCACTCTAAAGTTCAGAAGCTTTATTAAAGTTTCATTCAAAATTTAGAATTCATTGAGTGAATAACAGGAAATTCACAAGACTAGGCTTGTAGTCTAGGATGAAAATTTGCAAATCTAAGGAAATACTGTAAGGATCAAGCTTTGTATTTTTCTTCTTCGAACTGACTGAAGCAAGGAACCACAAAGGGAAATTAGGCATTCAACATCCATAATTAAGAACTAAGGTTATGACTACACAGATGGCAGCAAATTCACTGTTGTTGATTGATTTTGTCAAGTTTGATTGTATGGCAGTAAAGACATGCTCAATCAATCTGGAAATTGATGTAGTAAAACTACCGTGGTGTAGTGATGTGCTGGCAGCAACATGTTTCACATCAGGCAGTGCAGTGGTGGTGGCACACAGAATGGAAGTTACAAATTCAACTGGAGTTACCCCAGATATGCAGAGTAGCTTGCATAACTGCTGCCAACTGCCACTGTATTTTGCTGTCAGTATAGACAGGACCTCAATCATGCCACCCCCTGTTGTATTTCCATATCATGACCAAGCTCAGTCACAGTCATCAGGGCTCAAGCCTAGTGCAGAAAGCAACACAAACCATCCCAAAAGGAATGGGGAATACATAGGGCATTGATGGAAGCACAGCCTCACCCATCTATTCTTGCTGACCCTGCCTGTGGCTTGGCATCAACCAGGAAGCACAAATAACAATTCAGAGCAAATCATCATTTTTGACAGATGTGCATGTAAAAATTAATGATATTGTTTATATTTATTATTATCCAGTAGTTCCCTGGAATGCTCTAAATGCTTCTCAATACAGACAGGACATGATCCCTACCCTAAAGAGTTTCATTACTAGTTTTAGAAACATGTGATAATCACATTGAGGATGTTCTTGTGCAGACCCATGACCATAATTCTCTCTCTCTCTCTCTCTCTCTCACTGTGTGTGTTTATCCTTCATTTTTATATATACAAACACAAAAGTTTGTTCTCTAAATATTTCATTTTGAACATTAAAACATGATATGTCAGGCATATACCCATAGCAGAATTTCAGTCATTACAAGTGTTGCTATCCACAGCCTGTAGTCTGGAGCATCAAGTACAGTGGATCTCATCCTATTTACCAATGTGGGCTGCATCCAATACTACCTTTATGGCTCTGACGATGTCATAGTGGTCACACCTGTGCATTGATTGGGCTGCTATGGACTTCAAGGTTATGTCTACACTTACACTGTTAGATTGAATTGACTGAATTCGGACTAATCAAGCCAAACTAATTATGATTAGTTCGAATTCAGTCAATTCGAACAAACATGGCTAGAGTAGGAAAACCAATTCAAACTAGCATGTCCATGAGCTGGACTTGCTACTTTGAATTGGAGCAGGGGCATCATGGGAGGTGTGGCAACATGGCCACCTAGTAGGGTCATGTCAACACCCAATGCCCTGCCCTGCTCCAAGCCCTCTGACGCCAGCGCAGGGAAAAGTATCCCCTGACCAGCTCTACTGGGCAGGGGATGTTTTTCCCCATCCCAGGCTGATGAAGCAGGAGACAGGCCAGGGATGTTTCCCCAGCCAGGGCTCCCAGGGGCCAGGGCACCACCACCACCACCCCCCCAGAGCACGGTGGGGATAGGGGAGAAGGGAATCCACCCCAGCACTGTCATCTCAGCCGGAAGAATCCTTCTCCCCTGCAGGGCTGCACTGTCAGCACAGCTGGGGGAATCCTTCCCCTCGTGCTGCCAGTGAAGCTGGGGGAATCCCTTCTCCCCCACCCAGACTGCGCTGTTGGCTTGAGGTGGAAGGAATCCCTTGGCCTGGAGCTGTCAGAGCAGCAGAGGTGGGAAGAAGTGATTCCCCCAGCCACTCTGACAACTCGGGGCCAAGGGATTCCCCCACCCCAAGCTGACAGCGCAGCCTGGGCTGAGAAGAAGGGATTACTGTGGCTGCTCCTGGGCTGGAGCTGCGCACAGGGAAGACACCACTGGGCATGGCTCCAGCCCTGCTGGCCATGTGCCTGGGAGACACCCCAGCATGCCATTTCTCCCTGGCTTGCCGCGTGCGGGGAAGATGCCCTGATGCACGGCTCCTGCCCATCTAGCCACACATGCAGAAGACACCCCTGTGGGTGGATGCCCATCTGCTGGATGTGTGCGGGGGTGTTATCCCCACACATGGCCAACTGGGCAGAAGCCTCGTGCTAGGGTGTGCTCCCCATGCGCAGCCAGCCAGTGAGAAACCGCACACTGGGGTGTCTCCCCAGCATGCAGCCAGCAGGGTTGGAGCCGTGCCCAGGGGCGTCTTCCCTGTGTGCAGCTCCAGCCCGGGAGAAGCTGCATGCCTGGGTGTCTTCCTGGTGTGGGGCCAGCCGGGGAGAAGCCACCCATGGGGCTGTCTTCCCCGCCCCTGGCTAGCTCTACAGAAGCCGGGTGCCAGGGTACCTTCCCAGAGCCTAGCCAGCTCTTCAGGAGCCCCATACCAGGGTGCTTTCCCTGGCGCAGCCAGCTCTGCAGGAACTGAGCTCTGGGGTCCCTGTCCCCATCCAGAGGACAGGAAATCCATTCCCCTCCCAACCTGATCTGGCTGGGGGAGGCACCTTTGCGGTTGCCAGCTCCAGGTGCTAAAGGGCTGTTCTTACTTCCAGGGTGCCATGCACCCTGGGAGGAAGGTCAACCCTTGTGAATTCAAGTTAACTTTAGTTCGAAGTGACATGTCTACACAACATCAATTCAAACTAGAGGGTTTGAATTGATGATCACTGGGAAGTTACCCGAGGTTTTGTAACTTCGAAAGGATCTCTCCTCAATTCGACCTAAGGGAAGCCTTAGGTCAAATTGGCAAAGTGCTGTATAGACAGTTCTATTTTTAAATTCGACCTAATGATTGTTAGGTTGAATGTAAGTGTGTGTGTAGACATACCCCAAGAGCCATTCTTGTAACATATGCTTATTAATGAAATATGGGGGGGGACAGTCATCGTAGCACCAAACACTAACTTACAAAGCAATAAAGGGTAATCTCATATAAAGTGCATTTCAGCTGGTGTTGTAATAATCCAAATTTTATGATATGTTAAACAAAGAGAGCAAAGGTATGTAAGCCATAGGAACACAGAAACCAGTTGGATGTCAATATTTTAATAAAGGATTTTGAGAAATATTTATCTTAATGAGGTGCTAAACCCCCCTGTACACAAATGAGTTTGCTAAATACTAGTTCCCATGTGGTGGCTATCTGTTATTTTAAATGTTCATACAGCATCTAGGAGGTTGGTGTTGAAAGGCATGGATCAAACCCAATTGAAGTTAATGAGAATCTTTCAGGTATGATCAGTAGGCCTGGGATCAGGTGTTGAACAGTGAACAAAATTGTGAGTACAAAGTTCAGAACAAATAGGTTTTTCTTCCTTCTCCATTAGGTCACAGGGCTCTGTATGGTGATATATTCTGGTTTTTTTCCATTAGTAGGTATCAAGACTTTCTCAAAATGCTGTTTCTTGAACTTCAGTCTGATTCTGCTCCAGAAAATATGGCTCAACATGGAAAGGAAAGTACTGGGAGTTCGGAGTAGAAACCTTTAATTTGCCCTAATTAAAGTCCAATTCTGCCAACCCTACTGATGTAACTATTACTAGCCTAAAGGCATGTGTGTTTGTTTTCTTAATGTTAAAATTAGACATAATGAATCTCTGTGAAATATTTCTAGCCTGAAGAAAAAGGTTCTTCAACCAAATGCAATTTGAGTTTTGGCTGGAGCCATCCTTCAGAGATGAATATTCATTTTATTGATCTAGCAGTGTAGCAATAAGAATCTTTAATTAGTGACAAAGATTAATGTCACCACTGAAGCCTACTCAGAATTGGGCTTTAGAGGAACACAGGTACTGCATAGCCCTCTGCTGGTTCTCTGCAAAGGGACAAATTTGACATTCTTTGATCCAACCCTAACTTTTAAACAAATTATTAAAAGATTGAAAACAAAGTATTTGAGGCTGAGGTTAGTAGCAGGTAACTAGTACAATGTAAAAGATAAACATCACAGATTTAAAATTAAAGCTATTCTTTTGAAGTGATGGCTCCTCTGTCATTAAGCTACAATTATGCTGAGATTGTAAATGGCAGTTGCTAGGTGACTCCATGGCACAACCTAGTGCTATGGGCAAGAAGAGTTGCACCAATACTTAATGTAATGTAAGAAAGGACATAAGAAAAATAATGGGAAGAATAATGATTACATTCACACATCCAGACCTCCTTCCTAGAATTCTTATTGTCCATACTACCAAATAGACAAAACACCTGGGGCTCTGTCACCAGGCTCTGTCAGAAACCAGGACTAGTGCAAATTGTTACCCCTTATAATAGCATTACAGTAGTGCTTTGAGCAAAAATTTTGTTTCTTTTTTATTTGTTTGTTTTAATTTTTTAAGATGAGCAGGTTTGGCCTCCTTTGGGCTTGGTTTTATGCCACATTATACCCTAGTGGACCACTGTATGGTACTGAAGGATTGGGTTTTTGAGTTTTGAAAAGCAAGGTGGTTTAGGAACCTTACATGCAGCATTTTGTCTTTGAAAAAATTCCTATTGATTGAAATTTGGACCCAAGAACTATGAATATTAACCTTTTATCCACAATTCAACATTAAATCTTTATATAAAAGGCAGTATATACTAGAAGTGTAGTGTTTAATTCAACCATTTATGATTCATTATACTACCTCTATTCATTTAACAGAGCTAAAAGAGCAGAATTAATAAATGGAGCACTCTTAGACCTATGAGTTACTTACCATGACTTTCCAGTGTTCAATACTGTAAATTTACTAAAGAGCAAGCTCCAATTACAATATTAATCTCTTTGTCCTTTTGTAAAGGTACTTATTGTCATACAGCTAGAAAAATAAGTCTAACATTCATCTTTGAAGGATGGCTGCAGCCTAAACTCAAATTGCATTTGCTTTTCCCTTAGATTAAACATACTTCACAAAGATTTATATGTCAAAATCTAGCTGTAAGACAACAGAAACATCCAGTATAAGTCTTAAGCTCAGCACCAACAAACATATTTTTAAATAAAGTTGTACCTGCTACTTCAAAGAATACTGTTCTTTATCTTGTATCATGTATCACGCAACATAGTAGTAGCTGCACATCCTTAGAGGGAGGAATTGCTGGTAGATCTGTACAATCATGGAGCCACCAGCACTGCCTACAAAATGTCCTTGTGATCTGGGATGTAAAGAAATCTTGTGAATTATACTTATTGTCTGTAGACGGGGCACATCTGCTTTGAGAGTTACAGATCTGCCCTGCTTCTGCTGTGAACAGGGCTCTCAGTGGTTCCAAAGTGGATTGGGGGAGGGTATCAGGATATGACCCAATGAAATTTTGTGTGTTTGGACTTTATATATGATTTTCTTGCAGTTTTGTGAATTCAGGTACAACCTCATTGTTCTAGGGTGTGTTCACACAGCATTCTTATTTCGAAACAACAGAGGTTGTTTCGAAATAAGAAATGCCATGGCCACACAACGTACTGTTGTTTTGAAACAACGGAGGTGTTTCGAAACAACTTAAACCTCATACCCTTTAGAAACAACGTTGTTTCGAAAGGAGTTGTTTCGAAACAACCCTGTTGGGACATGTTGTTTCGGAACACATTTGACCCTCAGCACTCTGGCCAAGGAACCCTCAGTACCCTGGCCAGGGTGCTAAGGGCTGTCCCTCAGCCCCAGAAAGGGGGCTGCAGCCCCCAGTGGGGGGGTGAGCCGCTGCGGGGTGGCTCGCCCCCCCACCCGGTCTGCCCCCAAACCCCACCGCGGGGTTGGGGGTGCCCGGCTCAGCCCGCCGCTGCAGGGGCTGGGGTGAGCATGGCTCTGGGATTCCCTGGCACAGCCGCTCCTGCAGGGGGTGGGGCTGGGGATACCGCACCCCTGCCCCCAGCAGGAGCGGGGCACCGGGGAATCCTGGGGTGCGCTCACCCCGGCCTCTTCAGCAGGCCTGCCCCCGGCAGGAGTGGGGCGCTGGGGAATCCCGGGGCACGCTCACCCCGGCCCCTGCAGCGGCAGGCTGAGCCGGGCGCCTCCGACCCCGTGGCAGGGTTTAGGGGAAGCCCCGGTGGGGGGGGTGAGCCAGGTGGCCCCAACCCCATGGTGGGGTTTGGGGGCAGCCCGGGCTTTAAAGATGGCGGGGTGAGGCGCTGGGCTGTGCTTTACCCCGTGGGTGCCTGCAGTCCCGTCCCCAAGTGAAATAGCATGTCCACATTGTGGACATGCTATTTCACTCCCTTATTTCGGAGACACCTTTTTTGTCTTTCAGAATAAGGTGTTTCAAAATAATCCTTTATTTCGAAACAGCTTGTTTCGAAATGTCTTGTTTTGAAACAAGCCTTCTGTGTGTGAACATAGCCCTAGTGTAGGAAAACCAAAAATCAGGTGACCTGTATATTTTGCTTGGCCAAATTAAGTCATAACCAAAGAAGGACTCAAACTGGAAAATACAGCCAAGGATGAACATTCATTCAGTTCTCAATGCTAATGGTGTGCTGGAGTATTGAAGGCAAGTGAGTTTCTTGTAGGATCAGGTACCTGCTCTGCACACCTGAAACTCCCATTGGTCTCAGTAGAAGTAAAGGATGATGAACACCACTCTGGATCAGGCCCTACATTTCCAGCTATGGTGTTAATCTGAAAATATTTTTCTTCTTTTCTGGTAATATGGCAGAGAATTCACCTCTGTAGCAGAAAATGTAGGTGTTATTTATGAGCACTTCAAAATATTAACAGAAAAAAATTGGGCTTTTCTTGACTTTGTTCACTTCCAGTTTTCTAGCTTAAAAAAGAAATCCATGTTTCCATTGTGAGAGAGAGAAATTTTCTTTAACATGGATTTTCTTTGAAGATATAAAATAAATCCTTAAAACTTCAGGGCCTAATCATGATCCAATAGAATGCAACAGCAAAATCCCTTTGCTCTGTAGCTTTAAATGAAAGCTGGGTGGCAGATGGCAAAACACTTTTGGAATGAAGAGAAATGCCTGGAAAATCCCTGTCCTTTGCTGTGCTGGGTTAATTAGATGTGTGGCTTGGGAAAAGGGCTCTCTGAAAGATCTCTACTGCACTTAGCGGTAAAAAGAGTTTTGGCATTTGGAGAATGGTCTCTATACCATTTGGCACATCATATCTCCCTAGAGCAGTGGTTCCCAACCAGTGTGCTGGGGCACACTGGTGTGCCGCAGCAAAACCCAAAGTGTGCCGTGAGCATCCCTGAGAGCTGGAGTTAAAGTTCCCTCCCTGCTCAGCCCAGCCCCCTGGGCTGTGCAGGGCTGGAAAAAGGCAGGAGTTAAAGTAAGGAGGAAGGCACCAGAACGCAGTTCTGGGGCCCCCTATCTTTAGGCAGGCAGCCTTCTGCCCCCCCCCTAAAAATAGACAAAGGCACTGGAACACGGAGTTTGAGGGGTCCCCCTAAAAATAGCAGGAGTAGCCCAAATGCAGAGTTCTGGTGGCTCTACCTTAGGCCTAGCCAGCAGAGAGGGACAGAAGGCTGGGAGTGTATGAATCTTCCCCTGCAGGGCGGAGCAGCTTGTGTCAGGCAGCCTGCAAATGGCCCAGGTAAGGGCTTTGGGAGCAGGGGCTGCTGGGGGTTGTGTGAGGCAGGTGTGTGTGTGAAGCAGAGGTGGGTGAGAGTGGCTGTGTAGCAGGTGTGTAGCTGGGGTTGTGGAGTGGCTGTTTGGTTGGGGGTTGTAGCTGGGGGTTTGGGTGGCTGTGTTGGCAGTGTAGCTGGGGGCTGGAGGCCTCGTTCTGGCCCCTGCAGTGATGGAAGGGTCCATCCCAGGCAACAGGGGCTGGGGGAGGGGACGACGGGACCCACTGGGCTGGGAGGGAGCAGCAGTGGGGTGAGGATTTGCCCTGGGTGACAGGGAGCCACTGCAGAAGAGGGGGAAGTGGGTGCTGTGCCGTGCTCCCCTGCCCTACCTTCCCACTCCCCAGGTTCCCCCCACCCCCCCCAAAAAGCCACTTTTGTTCTCCCTTCCTCTCTCCTCTCTTGCCACCCTTGTACTGTTCCCCACATGGCTGCCCTTGTCCTCTTTTGCCACCCCTGCCCTGCTCTGCTCCCCACACTCACTCTTGCCACTGCACACGACCCCTGACCTCCCATGTTTTGCAAACCCTGCTCTGCTACCCCTACTACCCCATATAGGAGCATTTCCGAAACACTGTGCCGTGGTTCATGAATATTCATAAGTAATTTAAGTTAATTTGAATATTCATGAGTTTTTTAATGGTGCCTCAAAAAATTTGAAGGTATCAAGGTGTGCCATGGCAGGTAAAATGTTGGGAACAACTGCCCTAGAGCATATAGTTTACTAAACAGAGTGTGGTTAGGTATATGCAGTAGGTGTAGGCAGTGTGTGCTAACTGGGAATGCACAATGGCTGTGTTCACACACAGGGGGTTATTTCGATATAAGTCATTTCAAAACAACTTATATCGAAATAACACCTTATTTCGAAATAACTTATGCCAAATTAACAAAAAGTTACTTTGAAATAAGGAAAAAGGTGGGAAACGAAATAGCAAGTTCACAGTGTGAACATGCTATTTCGCTTCGGGAGGGGGCTGCAGGCACCAGCAGGGTTCAGCACAGCCCAGCGCTGAACCCCGCAGGTGCCTGCAGCCCTGCTCTGCCGGCCAGGGGACACCCCTCAGCACCCTGGCCAGGGTGCTGAGGGTTCCCTGGCCAGGGTGCTGAGGGGGCAGCCCTTCAAATGTTGTTTCAGAACACCTTGTTCCGAAACAACATGTTCACACGCATTGTTTCGCCCCCAACTGGGGTTTAACTTGTTTCGAAACAACCCCGTTGTTTCGAAACAACTGTGCGTTGTGTGAACATGTTTTTTTTGTTGTTGTTTTGAAACAACCTTGTTGTTTCGAAACAAAAATGCTGTGTGAACACAGCCAATGTCTTGTAGCTCATTTAGACAAGAGACTGTGAACTGTTTTCAGCTGGCAGGGTGATTGTTCTACCAAGTATTCCTTTAGCATGTCTTCACTTCTCCAACACAGCTGTGTCGGCAGATTCCTCACAGTTGCAGAAGTCTGCACTGAGACCATGTCTAAACAAAAGACCTTACAGCAACACTAGTGTGTCGCTACAGCTGTTCCACTACAATATCTCCCGCATAGCTGCTCTGTGTTGATGGGAGGGAGTTCTCCCATTGATGTAATTACATAGCTCCCACATAGTGGTAGCTATGTCAGCAGAAGAGTGCCTCCTGCAGGCTTAGTGCTGTCTACACCAAAGTGTTTGTCAGAGAAACTTGTGTCTGTCAGGGGATGGGGTGGGAGGTGTTTTTCACATTCCTCTCTGGCAAAAGATTTACCAACAAAAGTACTAGTATAGACATAGCTGTAGAGAACATTGTGCCTGGTTCTTTCCTGATTTTGGCAAGTTGCCTAAAAAAACCCTTTTTTTCTGATTTTGCTGTCAGACTAATTTTCTCATCCATTGTTTTCCCAATTTGTTTTTCATAAGACACCTCACTGGAAGAGCAGAAAAGCAATGCTTCTGCTGTTGGTAAGATTTTTCTGCTGTTCATTTTTCACTGATCATAAGAAAAGTTTGCATTTTAAAATGATGCGTTTGACCTCTTGAGCACACCAGTTTAGCCATTCTGCTGATTGGTTTTAAAGAGCATACACATCCTTCTCCAAGGGAAGAACAAGAATACTGAGATTTTGGTTCAGGCATTGAATTGGGATTCAAGATATTGCGTTTCAATTTTTGGCGGCACCACAGTCATCCTATGAGGCCTCGGACAAGTCACTTAGGCCCGCATCCCTATGTGAGTTAATAACTTTGAAGATGTTGGCTTTAATTTCTCTGCCTCAACTGAGAAAAAATATGTAAAATCTGAATAATCCTCTATTTTGTCAATTCTTCATTTATATTGTCTATCTAGATTGTAAATTATATAGGCCATGAACTGTCTCTTACTATGTGGATGTCAGAGTCTAAGACTATGTCTACACTGGCAAATTAATCCAAATTAAGGAAGCTTAGTCCAGACTAATTTAGCCCACAGCCACACTAGGCTTTCCCTAGTTCAAACTAAGGAATTTCTTAGTTCGAACTAAGGAATGCTTAGTTTGAACTTGTTAGTACTGGTGGTTAGTCCGGATTTAAGTGCTTAGTTCGAACTAGAACACTTGATTAATTCAAACTTATAAGCATACAAGGTTAGTTCAAACTAAACGAGGTTAGTTTGAACCAGCCTTGAACTTCTTAGTTCAGACTAACAAGTCCAAAATTCCTCTGACTAAATGGAGACATAGCCTAAGACAATGGGCACCTGCTTTTGCAAGGGGTCTTTTTAGGTGCTTCTGGAATACAAATAATAATTATATGCAGAGGGCATGTCTTGAGAGATAATTAAGGTAACACCCTCTGCATATAATTAATTACTGCAATTAATTATTAGCTATCTCTCAGAATATTATGTATATGTATATTAATTACCAGCAGCCTGTACTTATTCAAACAAAGATCTCATTTATTTAAATGAGAGTGTCATGCATCATACACCTGAACTTACCCCTTCCAACAACAAAAGTTCATCCAATAAAAGATGATCTTACCTAACTTGTCTTGCTAAGAATTCAAACATCTTTATCTGGAATTTTACCCTAGATTTATCTAAATGAAGTCTAATCCCTAAGAGCAAAGCTGCATATGTGGCACAGTTAACCTGGGTAGTTGGCACCAAGGTCCATGCATTCAGCTTACCCCAGTCCATATGTGAATATCCCCACAGCAAGTTCCTACCCTCACTACCCTGTCCTCACTGGTGTGGCACTCACCCATATGGCTTATCACATGGTGTTTTGTCGGGAAATACTCGAGGATTTTTTTCCCAGACAATTGTGCTGTTTGCACAAGAACTTGTCTGTCTTCAGGGAGAACTGTACGGCAGAGCACTGGAAGATGATCAGCACTCAAGGGAGCTTGCCTGCATCCTTGCTCCAAAGTGATTAGTTCTGGTTGAGCTAAAGCAGAGCTTGAGTTTTAACCCACCTCCATAAGAGGTTAGCCAACCTGAGCTAGAAGCACCATGTGTGGCCAGGGTAATACTGAGATTTCCTAATGATAATGCTGAAATCTGAATTAAAAATTCAGATTAACTCTTCAGTGAAGACATATCTCTAGTGTAAAATTTGTTTTGGATACACCATCTTCAAAGCTTCTGACAAAATGGGATTTTTCTCCCATGAAAGCTCATGCGATAAATAAATTTGTTAGTCTTTAAGTGCCACAGGCTCCTTGCTTCTTTTGCTGGACTAGACTAACATGGCTGCCCCTTTGGATATTGTAAATTGTGTCTGGTGGATTACCTGCTGTATGTTGTGAACACTGAGGCTACTTGGAGTTTTAATATTACTTTCCAAAACTATATCCCTAAAAAGAAATTAGAAGATTAATCTCTTTCCTGAAAAGACTAATCTCTCCCATCATCCAAATAAATACAAACATTTTGCTTTTAAACATGAAGAACAAATTGGGCTTTATTTCTTTCTGTATTTGACCAGCTCTAGACACACACTGAATGGCCATGAGTCTTGATGAAAACATCATCAGAGGAGGGGTCAGCAGTATTTTATAAATTGTATATGTGCCTGTGACTGTGTGACTGCATAGGAAGAAAGCAGATGGGATCAGAATCCTAGTGAACATGCTAGCTCATTGTGACGGGGCGGACCCGCCCCACACTCAAGTAGGCTTATATGCCCTGAAGGGGAAGTTAGCCCCGCCCCTTAGGCCCTGCTAGGCATGCTCTGACGGCTGCCCCAAGATAAAAGGCGGCAGTTCTCCTCAGTCAGGGGGAGGCCAGCAGAGGGTGCAGACGTGTGCTGGAGGCTCCTGCTCAGATCCTACCTCAGGCCCCGCACTACCGGAGCACTCTCCTGAGAGGTCGCAGACACTGGCAACAGGAGGCTCCGCGGAGTGGGGCGTACCTTACTGCGAGGATCCTGAGACCCAGGCCAAGAGCGGGGAGCAACCTGCTGGACATTGAGAGCCAGAAGAGGGAACGCCACCCCTCTGGCCCCAGATAGGAAGTAGCCCAGGGCAGCGTTTACCGAAAGGAGTCGTGATATGGTCGGGGCTTCAGTCGGTGTGTTGCGGTCTGGATCCCCACCGACTGGACCAAGACCCCCGGTATCCCCATGGCCCTGGGCTGGGGTTCAGTGGAGAGGGAGGGCCTGAACCCCCCTACCTGGGCCCCCGCCCTTTGGGGGCACCCAGCTAGGCACTATTGACTCTGGCCAGTGGGCCACACTGCCCTAGTGCGAAGGGCTAGGAACTAGTGACTCTGGCCAGTGGGCTGCACTGCCCTGGTGTGAAGGGCTAGGAACTATCGACTCTGGCCAGTGGGCCACCCTTCCCTAGTGTGAAGGGCTAAGAACTACTGACTTTGGCCAGTGGGCCGCACTGCCCTGGAGTGAAGGGCTAGGAACTATTGACTCTGGCCAGTGGGCTGCACTGCCCTAAGGTGAAGGGCCTGTAATTCCAGACTCTGGCTGCTAGGCCACGCTCCCCCGGGGAAAAGGGGCCGAGTAGCTAGCTCAAACCCTGGTAAGACCCTGGTTTGAGTCCGCGGAGGCGACTTGCCCCGCGACACTCATCTTCATTTTTCAAATACTATAACAAAATAAGACAACAAATAAAATTAACACTATAATTTGATATGCATGTAAGATATCATTTTCCTTCTAGAATATCAAATAGGAGATGTTTCTGAAAATGACTGAAAGTTATATTTTGGCTGGGGTGCTGGGGGTTTTTTTGTTCGTTTTTAAATCCATCAGTTACTATCACATTCATTCAATGATATAAAAACCAGCAACAACATTGGTTCCAATGTCAGCCTCCTGAATTCTTTAGAACTTGATGTTAGATGACTGATGCATATCTTGAGTAGTTGTATCAGAGTCTTTTATAATAATTGTTTGGTTTACTCAGGTTTTCATTTATTCTACTGGCATTAGTACAATTTTGATTCCATTGAATTGCCCCTAAAGTGGGGTTTAGAAAGTCAGAATGTTTAGCAACTTGCAGGTCAGGTGGCTCACCCCATACCCAAGTGGGATTTTCTCCCATGATAGTTCATGCGATAAATAAATCTGTTAGTCTTTAAGTGCCACAAGACTCCTTGCTTAGTTTGCAAATAGAAGTTGTGACTTCTCTTTTGGTTGACCAGCTGTTTCAGTGATCTTCAGCTCCTTACTCAGACTTCCTTGGGATCAGTGTTTTGGCTTCTTTTCTTTTCTCTGAAGTGCCTGTCATCAGTTAATCCCATTTAAGGTGTTTCAGTGGACCAGCCTACCAAGCATGAAAACACTCCTTAAACAGAGATGCCCTTGCTGGCTAGGGCATGTGTGCCAGATGAATGGTGGATGTACCTCACCTAAAAAAAAAAAAAAAAATCCTCTGCAATGAACTGGCATCTGGAAAAGACCTAAAGGACATCAAAAATTGCATTTCATGGATGTGTGCAAGCATGACCTCAAAGAAACGGACATGAATGTGGATAAGTGGCAAGGTCACACTCAGGACTTCAGACTTTGGAAACAAGAGCTCAGTAAAGATCTCCAAAGCCCTGCATGGAAACACCCCAGTTCATCAGAGGAGAAAACAGCTTGCAGAAGACAGAGCCCAAAGGGGAGAAACACTACCTTCAAATGTGACAGAAATGGCAGAGATTCTCTCTCTCAAGTTAATCTCTTCAGTCTCAACTGTGGCTGCCATAACACCAACCAAGTACATTTTTTACCTCTCACAAGTATGTATCCCTTGTCCCTGGGGACAGATGGATGCTTACTACTAGTTCTCACACAGTTGTGCTGACAAGGAAGAGGTAAGCAGGGACATGTCCCTCCTCCAATTATCAGCAAAGGCACAGAACCCTTCCACCCACCAGGGCTGTGGCAGGGAGAGTAAGCATCTGCAGTCCTGGCACTGGAGCTCCCTGAAATTCATAGCGGAAGCCTGCTTTCAATGTACTGGGAAGACAGATCCCATCCTCTATGGGTGCATCTACACTTACAGTTTAGGTTGAATTAAGGAGGCTTAATTCGATTTAACCTGCTCCCCATCCAAACTTGCCTTTCATTAAGTCAAATTAAGCATTATCTTAACTCAAATTAAAGAAAGGTTAATTTGATTTAATAAAACCTACTTTAAGTTCTAATTACCTACTTTGAGTTACTGATCCCGCAGGGGATCCCACTGGCCAACCAGTGGGGAAGGTGCCCCAAGGGGGATCCTCCCACCTGGCCAGAGGGGAAGCCACCCTGTGGGGCATCCTGCCGGCCGGCAGGGAAGATGCCCACTGACTGGCAGTTCCCCTGTCTGGGGAGTGCCAGCAACTGTCATCTCTGGCACTCCCTGGACAGAGGAACCTCCAGGGCTCCCCTGTCCAGGGAGCGCTTGGGAAGACAGCTGCCAGTGGCTTCCGGGACAGGAAAGCCCTGTGGAGGAGAGTGCTGGTGGCTCTTTTCCCCCACCTACTCAGGGCTGCCTGGACAGGGAAGCCTCAGCAGCTGCTTCTCAGGGCTTCATGGACAGGAGAGCCCCAGCAACCAGCTTCTCTGGGCTCCCCCTTCTCCCGGGGAAACACAGCTCCCTTCTTGCTGGGGAGCCAGGGCTCCCCTGGTCCCTGGGAGCAATGGCTCCCCTTGTCCCTGAAGCTGTGGCTCCCTTAGCCTGGGAGCTGTGGGTCTCCTAGTTACCTTAGTCTAGTGTAGACTCTCTAAGTCAAACTACTAAAGTCTACTTTCATTCGACTTAGGAATCTCGTGAAGACTCTCTAATTCAAATTACTAAATTTGACTTAAAGTTGAATTAACTAATTCAACTTTATAAAGTCAAATTATGTTTAGAAGTGTAGACATAACTTATGAGCCAGAGTTCACCCATCCCACACCCTTTCTCAGTTTCCACCAATCAGCAGTTGAGACATACTGGAATGACAATCCTCCAGTGAGCAGAGCAGGTGCATGTGAGGCACACAAGAAGCTGCTTAGTTGAATGGGGAACATAGGGTCTCTGCTGGTGATGGAAACACTGGGTAGCCCATGGCAAGGAGCAGAAAGCACAGGTCTGCCAGTGACTCCACAAGGTGATAGCAAAGTCCTCTGGGCATGAGGCTATGATGGATGCCCAGAATCTACCCTTCCAAAAGGGGTCAAATTTTTATTCCTGCACATGCCCCGTATCACACAGTATCAGCTGGGCACAGTAGATCAGATAGGCAAAGACTGACACAAGTAATAGGGCAAACACACTTGCACCTTCTCTGAGGATGCAAATTAAGTAATGCATATGCATCAGGCTTCTGCATGCAGTCTTGGTATTTTACAAGCACAAATTGAGCACATGCACTTGAACATCCATCTCATTCTGTTTCAGATCCCTGGCTATTTCCTGTAGTCAGTCATTGTAACCATTTATTTTTCCTTCATTCATCCATTTCCTTCTTAAGTAGCTGGATGCAGAAAGGAAATGGTCTCCTATGGGACTTGAACAGTGGCTCTGGAAGAAAAAAAAGCCATTATTAATGCTTATTTTAAAATAGAGAATTTGTTGCCAGCTTTAAAATGGATTTTTTAAAAAAATTATAACTACAAATTTTTGCACAGTTTTTTTTCTAGTTTTCCCGTCACTATTTAGAATACAAGATCTAAGCAAATGATAAGATGAGTTGCCATGTACACTTAAAGAAACACTGTTCTTCCAGGCAATACTAAAGCCCAAGTAACATTTTTCATTCATATCTCTTCTATATATCAAAGAGAAACGCAAAATATTTCAAGTATTAGTGAAAAAAAATCTTTCTTTTTTAGAAATGTTCAAAATATAGTACAACTTTTAAAGTGATCCTGCTCTCTAGTACCCATATGCAGTGACAATAAAGTACTGTATAATAATCAAATACTGCGGGTTTGAGGGGGGAGCCCACTGTAGCAATACCAATATAGTAATAGAACACTACACTTTTAAAATAATCTACCAATACCTTGTCTAACCCCTACCACCCCAAAACACTGAAAAAAAGGTCTGGATTTCTTGGCAGCGTCTATCAAATCAGAACACTTAGGAGCAATAATGGAAACTATCAAGAGCAATAATGGAAACTATCAAGATGAAAAACTGAGATTACAAGAAAAGTGTCTGAAAAACAAAACCCATGTAAGAGAGAAGTAAGACTGCTATTACTAAAAGTCTGTAAAATTTACCTCTGTGATACCAATAGCGATGCAACACTTACAGGGTGTACCTGTAACTTCCTTGCCAGGAAGATACAGCCAAAAAAATCTTGAGATGCATTTGAGAAAAATGTTTTAAAAACTGACCAAAAAAAAGTCAATTTTTAAGAAGTGGATTACAGAGACTCAGACTGAAAGGGAGACGGAAAAACATCAGAAACCTGTGAAAAACCCATTTGAGTCTCACCCATTTCTTTTTTTAGTAAATGAACAATAAAATGGGAGTAAATAAGTTACTCTAACATCTCACATTATCGATGAATAGAGGAGTTCCATCTCCAGTCTTTTCAGTCCTCCACACAAAAATCTCTCCCTCCAGAACAACTGATTTGTTGCATTTGTGTAGATGTACAGTGAAATTCGTGTGTGTTACCAATAAATTCTATAAATTATTTCCTCTTTTTCTTGTTTGAGTCTGTGACTAATTCTTTTTCTCTCCATTTGAATGGTTGTCAACCCTGGAACCATCTTTTATCTCTCATGGAAAAAGATAAAGTATCTTTTCTTAGCTTGCCATAAATGTTGTCTTATCTATTATATTCTGCTTGCTGTGAGTCACTCTTCTCTCTCTCTTCATGAATTTGTTAAAAGAAAAGCAAAATCCTAACTGATGGGTAAAGGTAGGCAAATCTCCATGTTCAACTGAATAATCAATCCATCTGAATTAGAGAAAATTTCAAGAACATTTATTTATGTATGACAAGAACCATCATATCCACAATTGGATTTATTCCCCAAAGCTTTTCAATTTAATGATTAAAAATAATGATATTTTCCAATTTAACTTCAAAATAAATGTATTAGTACATGCATTCATAGCATCCTTAAATGCTCTAACCCTTCTTCCTATTCTCCCCTAAATTTAAAGGAAATTCCCATTTGTCTCATTCCTGTGTTATAAATATTCTTATGCATAGCTTTGTTTATAGCATATCTTCTGTAGGCATAAATTAATAGCAAAACTCTTCTAAATGAATTATGCCTTGATTTAGCACAGAATTTAGGCATGTGCGTAACTTTAAGCATATGCTCAACTCCCGCTGACAAAATTTAAGTGCTGTGTTTCTGTAGTTTTAGGAATCAGGAACTAAAAAAATCTAATCTGCTTCACCCTTTGCCTTATGTGATGTCTCAGGCTTGATTTGAAGCTTTTTCAAAGCTCTTTACCATCTTGCACGTTCTTTCGGTCATGTATGTTAAGCTCTTCAAGTGCCTTCAAAGGTTTCCAAACCACAGTTCATATTTTATGACTTTGATTACTATTTATTAACCAAAATTGAAAAGTGAAGAATGTAGTAAACATTGGTGATGCTAGAAATGCTTTGGAAAGCTCAAGTAAAATCCTGACTTTAATGACTACACCCGAGCCTGTAGCCCTTATTCATGCAAAACCTCACTGAAGTGAAAAATAATGATTTGAGATCTAAGGTAAAGAATGCAGGGCAAGGCATACAGTTTTAGTTAGGCTCTTTGCTTGGGCCTCATCTTGCATTATTTGATTGCTCATGTCTCCTGCTGATATCAGGTAGCTTCTTCAGTACACAAGAATACAGGATCAGACCTCTTGAATGAAGCTGCATGAAGAATGAATTTTTTTCTGCTATGCTGGCAGTTCTAAAAAAAAAAATTGGTTTGGGTTCCTAATATACTTAAATAATCACTGGGGCAGAAAAAAAGAGTGACTCTGTATCCCAATGGTTAGGGCACTCATCTTCAAGGCAGAATAGTTGGGCGCAAAATCTTGCTTCAGAACAGGGACTCAGAACTCAATCCTCTTCATTCACAATAAATTCCCTAACTACTAGCTATAGGGCAGGAGTGGCTAAACTTATGGAACTCAAGAGCCACACAAGTTGATTAAACCTTCAAGAGCCACACTGAGGCATATAGCCATATACTTTTACCTACTAAATTGTTTTGCTGACATTCTTCTGCGAGCCACACTTTTTCATTCCAGAGCCACATGCGGCTCCTGAGCCGCGGTTTGACCACACCTGCTATAGGGAGACAAAGTAGAAAGTTTCTCCTCCTCCTTTGGTGGTTTTGTGAGTGGTGCTTAAATCCCCTTTTCATTGTAGCATCCGATATTGAAATGTTTTATTCTTTTTTTGTTTTGTCCAAAATGATTTACTGAAATTAGCATGAACTCATAAAACATTTTGGTTGATTCAGAACTGCATTTTTTAGTGAAAAAATGTTTCATCCAAAAAACTTTGCCCAGTTCTATCCTGGAGTCATTTTTGTGACTGAAATGTAAATCATTTTCTGACACTTGTGGGTAGAAAATGCTCATAGTTGCATTCATGTGCAAACCAGAATGAAAAGTCCTATGAAATATTAGAAACTATTGTTTCATGGATAATATCTAGTTAATGCATCAGGTGATCCTCAGCTGTTGTAATGACAGCATAGCTTTCAGTCCATGAAGCTACACTCAGTTTCACTGACTGTTGATGATTATTATTGGTTTTAATAGTGTTTTGAAATGTTGCAGTAACCATGTTGGTCTCAGGACATGAGAACAACAAGAAGGATGAGGTAACATGAAAGTGGCATAAATTATTTTATTAATATGCACATTTACCAACCAAAGAAGATGGAACCTAGTGTACTTTCAAAGTTTTTAAAAATATTAGCTTCACTGATTTGCCAGAGCTACTAGCTCTGAGTGCTTATTCATTCATTTGCCATTCAATGAGAGCTCCATGGTAAACTTGTCTCCTCTGTCCACCAAGGCGATGAAGATCAGTTTTTGTACAATGCAAGGTGAACACTCCCCCTAGTGCTGTCCTTTTGATTTGACCATTTACTAAATCTTTTTCAGGCTTTGATTTCATTTCAGGTTTTTCTGCCATATTGGCTTTGCTCCACTCAGTATTGTCAAAATGCCTGGAGAGCTAACAGCCTCTTTGGGTTTCCTGTTACACATAGAAACATTCACTACATTCTGTGGCTATAGTAGGCACCTCACAATGGAAATATTTTTATAACATTTGGAAATGATACATCAACACGCATATGGAAATACAGGAGTTGGAAGTGAGTCATTTCATCACATTATTTCCTAGCACCTGGAGTCCATGATGCAAATACTGCCTTTCCTGAGCACTAAAAGAAACACTGTGTTTTAATGGAGGATGAATATTAATTGAGCAGATAGCTTTTAGTCTTCTGCAGAAGAGAGAAATAATCTCGTCATAAGGCTATCATCACACTGTGATTCAAATTCTTCAGGTCACATTCTACTAGTTTGATTTTCTTCTTCTTCCATGCCAAGGCAACATGTCCAGAGAAAGGAAAGATACACTCATATACATAATGTTACAGACTGAGTCCTAGGAAAGATGAGTTTTACAGATGAGTGCTTACAGATGAGTGCACATGCACCAGGAAATGGAAGTCTGTTGTTTAATGGTTCAAGCAAGGGACTTGGAGTCAAAGTACTCCTTTCTCTGCTACTATACCTCTCAATCCATTTTAAGGAATAGAATTCATTTTAGTCACAAAGGTCCCCCCGTGTATAAACTCACACAAGTTTGTTGTTGTTTCTCTTTCATTGTTGAAATTTCCAGATCATAAATAAAGAAAAGAATAAAGAAAGTGAGGTTCTATAAATATTTCCTGTATGAATAGCTTTGTGTCCTTGTCTTGGAACTCTGTGACACATTGGCTATGTCTACACGGCACTTTTATTTC
>ML682021.1:30023566-30045303 GCA_007922195.1 Podocnemis expansa | reverse complement strand
CCTCCTGACAGCCCCCCACTCGCCCCCCCACTCCCGCTCGGCCCCCCCCCACTTACCTTGGAGCTGGACTGGAGCCAGAGGGCCCAGCCATAACTCCTGGGCCAGAGGAGCTCTACAGAGCATGCCCAGAAAATCTGGGCATGCTCCGTTGGAGCTTCTCTGGGCGGGAGTTTTCAAAACTCCCAGCCGCAGAGGAGTTCTGTGGAGGCTGCCGGCAGTGCGCTGCCGGCAGCTTTCGCTGTGCTGGCGGCTGTGGCGGGCTGCGCCACAGCGCGCCAGCTCAGCTTAGAGGGAACACTGATTGGTAGCTTAGTTTTGATGCCCATCCGGCCTAATGATTTTAAAAACACAAACCTAAAGTCTTGTCTAGTAAGTATTGGTTGTCTAACTTCAGTGGAAGCTGCTGGCTGCTCTACACCATTGAAAATCATCTCACTGATTTTTCAGAAGCCTAATTTTTTGTTATGATTTAAAAATAATTTTGTTCAATATGTTTTGTGACATAGAGAAAAGGGATTTTATGAAACTATTAGAGAAGATCATTTACAATTATTCTAAAGTAATGAACACTACAGCAAACATAATTGGCAGTAATAATATATGAACAATTAATCTTCCAATATAATTTAAGAAAATGATAAATGATCTTTCAAAGGCCAACAAAGCCAAATGACTGCACAAAATCTAATGCATATTATATTCATCATTTACTGGCACATTATTTTAACTATTTTAGTAAAATTTTATACTGACTCTTATTTAAAATAGCTTTTCTGAAATTTGCTGGAATGTGTATCATTACTTACTCCAACTACATAATTAAAATAAAGGACAGATGTACATAATATGAACTGTTCTCCTGACTAGTAGCATCTCACTGAAAAAAGCCATTCAGCAATACCTTACAGTAATAGCAAAGTCTTTAAAGCATTCCATTAATTCTACCACATTAACGGAAAAGCACATCCATTGTCATGGTAGCAGTTCTGATTGTCTTCTAGATTGAGCTGCCCGGCTTTACTGCAGCTCTTGTTAACTGCTTACTCACTCTAACTGGCACTTCTGAGGCAGAGCTATAGCACTTTCTTAGTACACAGGCAATCTCAGTGGCAAGTCATGGAAAATATGTATATACTAGCTGTAACCCATCAAAAATGACAGGGGAAAATTAAAAGGGAATTTATGAAATATTTATTTTAACTGATAACTCTTTAATTACAACATTTTTTGCAAAAGTTCTATTTTCAGCTAAAACTTTTCCTTGGTAGTTTGTATCCTTCATGTAAACTTTCAGATTTTCATGGTTTCTTCCCAGAGTGAGCAACACATACAATTAATTGTCTGAAGAGTCAGTGTGAAACATTAGAAACAGCTGAAAGCATAGGTGAGGGCTTTATAATTTTGACAAGTTCCAACGAGGCAGCTGTGTCACCAGAGTGAACCATCCCTGGGTTTCACTGGCTGTTACTGTCCAATTTTTAAATCCTCAGCCATTTTGCCTTTATGAATGACAATGAGGTATGCAGCTCCAATAAGGTGTATATCTGCACCATGCCAAGACTCCTGTCACATGGTACACTTCACATCATGCATGCACATAGCAAAATTAGGAGAGTTTGTAACTGGCTAAATCCACATAAGCTGGGCAGAATCAGCAAATAATATATAGAGAACTTTCCCACTATCCCAGGCACTTAAGCAGGAGCTGGCCCTCGGTCTGCCTAACTGCAAACTTGGATAGGCTCAAAAATCATTTTCCCGTGTCTATAGATGTGGCCAAACTGTGGCTCGGGAGCTGCATGCAGCTCTTGAATGAAAAAGTGCAGCTCGCAGAAGAACTCAGCTTATACATGGGTCAGAGAGAGGAAAGCAGCACCAGCCTAGGAGTTTTAATTCTCCTGCCCTGAGCATACTACAAGCATGCTCAATGGGGGAGGGGAGGGAGCCCCAGCCTGTGCATAGCTGCTGGAGTGGCCAGGTAAGGGGGCCCAGGAAGGGCGGGAGGTCAGCCTGGGGGAGCCAGTGTCAGCATGGGGGTTAGGGAGGGGGGTTGGAACGGCAGGGAGAAGCATGGCATGCTCGGGGACAGTGAAGAGAAGTGTGGCATGGTCAAGAACAGCAGGAAGAAGTGCAGCATGGTTGGGGAAGTTGGGGAGAAGCGCGGCATGTTTAGATTTCTTGTAGTCCCTAATGCAGTTTACTCGTTGTTAAAATAAAAGCATGTTCTACAAGTCCTTCTAAACATGACGACAAATAATAAGAAATGAAAATTCAAGGAAGAAAATAGTTCATATACTGTATATAGACCTAGTTTTCATGGTAACCTTAAGTAATTATTAGAATCTGACATTAGCAGGATCAATATTTGCTGTCTTCTTAGGATAAAATTAAAGTGTGCAATTAATTTTACCTGAGTAATTTTGGAGTAGGTATCAGTATATGGCTATAGGCCTCAGCGCAGCTCTCAAAGGTTTAATAATCAACTTGTGTGGCTCATGAGTTCCCTATGTTTGGCCCCCCCTGCATGGCAGGATTGGGGCCACTAGATTTTGCCTTCAGTTTCCACCCCTTCATCCTAATCTGCCTGTTAGACTCAAATTTATAAAAGTATTTAGGCATCTAACTCTCATAAATTCCTCTGTGAATCTGGATCTGCCTTAGTATCAGTTCTGCCTTAGACTAAGCAAATACAGAAATTATAGCCAGACTTTCTACTGGACCTTAGATCAACCAGTAGAGCAGAGAAAGGGGGCTGCCAGGGAGTCAGTGATGGCTCCCTGATTCTGTTCCTGGATCTGTCCAAATCCTGCCCTGGTATAGGTTAACACAGTGGTTCCGAACGAGTGTGCCAGGGCACACTGGTGTGCCATGGCAACACTCAAAGTGTGCTGCGAGCATCCCCGAGAGCTGGAGTTAAAGTTCCCTCCCTGTTCAGCCCAGCCATGTAGGCTGTGCAGGGCTGGGTAAAGATAAGGGTTAAAGTAAGTGGGAAGGCACAGAATACAGTTCTGGGGCCCCCTATTTTTAGGCAGGCAGCATTCTGGCCCCCCTAAAAATAAAGGAAGGCACTGGAATGCAGAGTTCCAGGGGTGCCCCTAAAGATAGCAGGAGCAGGTGGAATGCAGTGTTCCGGTGCCTCCACCTTAGGCCCATCCATAGAGAGCTGCAGGAGGCAGGGAGTGTATGAATCTCCCCCTGCAGGGTGGAGCAGCTTTTGTCCGGCAGCCTGCAAACAGCCCAGGTAAAGGTTTTAGCAGGGAGGGCTGCTGGGGGTTTTGTGAGGCAGGTGTGTATGTGTGTAGCAGAGATGAGTGCGAGTGGATGTGTAGCAGAGGGTGCATAGCTGGGGTTGTGGGGTGGCTGTTTGGTTGGGGGGTGTAGCTGGAGGTTGGGGTGGCTGAGTTCTGTGGGGGAGGGAAGTAGCTTGGGGCTGGAGGCCTAGTTCTGGCCCCTGCAGTGATGGGAGGGTCCATCACAGGCAGCAGGGGGCTGGGGAAGGGGAGGACGGGATCCACTAGGGTGGGAGGGAGCAGCAGTGGGGTGAGGATTTGCCATGGTTGGCAGGCAGCCACTGTGGAGAAGGGGGAAGTGGGTGCTGTGCATGTTCCCCTGCCCTGCCTTCCCACTCCCCAGGTTCCCCCCTGTTCCCCCACAAAGCCACACTTGTTCTCCCTTCCTCTCTCCTCTCTTGCCACCCTTGTGCTGTTCCCCACATGGCTGCCCTTGTTCCCTTTTCCCACCCCTGCTCTGCTCCCCACACTCACTCCTGCCACTGCACAACTCTTGACCTCCCCTGTTTTGCCACTCCTGCTCTGCTACCCCTGACTACTCCACATAGGGCCATTTCCGAAACACTGTGCCATAGTTCATGAATATTCATAAGTAATTTAAGTCAATTTGAATATTCATGAGTTTTTTAATACTGTGCCTCGAAAAATGTGAAGGTATCAAGGTGTGCCATGGCAGCAAAAAGGTTGGGAAACGCTGGGTTAACAGATACTGTAGAGTTCCATGCAATAAACTGTTAATCTTTAAGTACCATAGGACTCCTTGTTTGAGATACTGTAGATACTGTTCTATGTAATTTAATGGCCATCCATTACCATAATATCTGGGCACTTTGCAAGCAATTAAAAGAAACAAACAAATGCAAAAAGCAGTCCTCCCTTCATCACTTTTAGAGCACTTGAATAGGTAGTAAATGTCACAAATAAATCCAGATTTCCTGTGCAAGTTGCCAGACCAGCTATTGAATCTCTTTAATGTTGCTAATAGGAAAAGACACAAAAGATTCTTTCCCACATGCTCCCTTGGCTACTTCACCATCTGTGTTGCAGATGCATCAAGGAAAGAAATTATTTAAAAATGAATCTTTCTTCACTGGGAGCATCACCAATGAAATTAAAATCTCCTCTAAATCCTGACTGGTTGAGTTTGATTAGAGTTGCAGTGATGAGGCATGAAATTTAATGAGGCAGAATTATTAAAGGTTATGAGTAACGAGCACATGCAGTAAGGTCATCTAAAGCTATTGACTGTGATAATTTTATACCATTGGACATTTATTATAATTGCTCTTGAAAGCTGTGAAGAATTGAACTTTATAAGTAGTTTGGGCCAAGATGTCATGTCTTCTACATGTTCCAGCCCTACTGCACGGGACAGATTCTATGGCTGTAGCAAATGTGATTAATGTTAAAAAATAGTCACCTATATTTCTGTGTGTGAAGTAGCATAATTTGACTGCTCAGTAAAAATAATGCAATATACAAACCACAATAAATTAAGGCAATGTCTGGACTGAGATTTATCAACCTGAAATAACAGCGTGTGTGCCTTGTTATATTGCCTGGGGCTAGTTTGTGCTATGACATGCTACATGTTTTCAGTTTTTAATTTTTACAGCTACTTTAAGCTATGAGACTATCTTATTTTTAATTAAACTAGGGCAGTAATTTAAAAAAATAAAAAGCCCAAAGGCATCTGCTCTCTTTCGCATGAGAATGTTAGAGTTTACTATGTAAAAGTCAGGGGTTTTACCCCCATTACTGTAGTAAAATCTACCCCTCAAGAAAGGGTGAGAGAATTCTTTCATTGACTTAGCAGTGTCTGCACCCCACTTTAGAGTGACTTAACTCAATCCCTGAGGGCTGTGAATTTTTCACAGCCCTGACTGACATAGCCAGTTTGACCTGAATTTTAAGTATAGACCAGGTCTCAGACTCCAGAGAGAGAATGAATGGTCCTAGAAAATGGTCATGGGACACTATTTAGTCACACTCAGGGGTTTCTTGTGTAGGGTAACATAAAGCTGTGTCCTATTAATCCTTTTAGCCATACTTGAACCAACTGGAAGAGACAGAAAGGTCTGAATTACTAGGGTATTCAACATTTGATCTTCTTTTATGATCTGCCTAGCATCTCAAATCAAGGATTAGATATGAAATAGTTGCCTGCCTGATGCTCCAAACAGAAAAGGGTAGACATCGATGTTGAGATAAGGAAACAGTTATGGAAGATTATATGGGATATGCACATCTCTTATTAACAAGGTTTGCAGTTTAGCGATCCAACAAAATGGTTGGCTGCTCCTGGACTCCCAGGTGGCAGCTGAAGTCAAGGGTAATAGAGCTCATCAGGGCATATTTGGATGAAAATTCTTTGTCTAGCAATTCTGATTTGCTGAAACTGAAATTGTTTCATAGAACTGCATTTGTTTTGATAAAACTTGCATATGGAAGGCTTCATTTCCAGAGTGAGTTTCTGTGTGTGTATAGCCCAGTTAGGGAACTTGCCTTGGACTGGGGGACACAGGCATGTGTCCGTGTCCTGAATCAGGGAGCAACTGGCTAGGCTGAGATCAGTGTCTATCACTGTTTGCAAAGAACTTCTAAATATCTTGCCTTTATTCTTTTGTGAAAGAAAATATATTTTGAAGCCCTTTTTTTGGTGAAAGTGAATTTTTAAAAATGGCCAGTGCTAGGGTTTTGTTTGTTTGTTTCACTGAGTAAAGAGATGAAGACTAGCCCTTTCAAATGCAGCTATCACCTTTCTCACCTCCACACTCGGAACATCCATGAAGAGCACTCAGAAATTTCAACTGCAGAATGTCATTGCCTGCTCTTTGAGTTGTGGAGTATATAATGCTTCTGCCCCACAGACAATCATTGCTTTGAAGCTGCCATTCCAGATGTTACTTTCAGTCTATTAGGCAACTGAATTTGGTCATGGGCGTCTTATAAGAAGGCCATAAATATTAATAGCATCTAATTTACATCAAGAATGTAGCAGTTACGTCATGGTCAGTAATCCATAAAACTGAAAAAATGACTTGTAGAACTGCATTTTGTCTAAATGGAACATCATTAATATTTTTGGAAGTATCTTACCGGGGGGGGGGGGTCTTTCTGAAGACAACTTTTGAGTTTTTTTTGAAAAATGGGTCATTTTGGTCAAAAAGTCCCTGTTCCTCCAAAAAGTTGAAATTTCCTATTGAAAGCATCCACTTTCAGTGGACAATTTCACTTAGTCAAAAATGCAGTTTTTCCACAAAACAGTTTAAACAGAACACATCAAAATGAAGCTCAAGGAACAGAGCTGCTAACCTGTCTAGAACTTCAGGACTCTGCAAACCAGAGTTGTCAGTGGAGCACTATGTAATTGCAGCCTATATGACTTTCACAATTAGGAAAATGAAACTTAAAGGGTTTTGGGATACAGGTGTCAAGAAGCCTGATTAAAAATACTTACTGAAGTGAATGGGAAAACTCCCAGTAACATCAGTGGATGCTGGATCATACCCATATAGAGTTATTGGCATGGGAGTTCCACTCACTGTGAAGTAGTGGTTATAGAAAACCTTTAATCCTGTTTTGTGGCTGCCACCTTAGTATACTCACTTTCTAAAACTGAAAAACATCATCAGTAAAAGGGAAAGGCTGCGAAAGTGAAGTGGGAAAATTTTTGCCATGGCTTTCACACTATCCCATAGCATGATATTGCTGTATAAACTTGCTAGCAAATACATGCATGGGCTTAAATAATATTTTCCCCTGAATGTTTACATAGTTTAAGAAGAGACTTCTGTTCTCCTGAATAATTTAAAATAAAATAATCTTCCAAAAGTTGATTTGCTTTCATGTGTTTTTTTCTACTTTCTCCATATTCCATGTCTACTCCCCAACCACCTCTCTGTATTTTCTCATTTTTCATGCAGAAAAAAGCAGTACAGCTTTTTTTGGAAAGTGTGTGTCTGTTGAACAGAACACCGCTTCTCTCCTGATGCAGTTGGCTAATATCCCCAACACTGTAAAACCCATCTAGGTCTTATCACTCCTCATTAATTTTTCTGCATATTATGCTACTTGATCTTACACCATAAACTGTGTGCTTTGTATTCCTTTCTTGTTCTGCATGGCATATATTACATATAAACCAATGACCTTCACTGATTAGTATAATTTTAGTATGCAAAGGCCAAGGGGAGATCTTGTAAAATATGCTTTGAATGTATATGCTGTCTGGAAAAAGTGAGCATATTTTGCCTGATATGCTGTAAATCAATGAAATTCTAGAGTGCTATTTAATATTCCTTCTAGCAAGTAAAACTAATTGGTGAAAAAAGAAACTTGACTTATTTACAAGCAGAATGCTAACTAGACATTGCATCATGAAAACACAAAATGAGTTGCTGTAACTTGGTCCATATAAATAAGGCAGTAATTCCTCGCCTAGTAACAGAAAAACTACTTAATGGTAAAAGGGATTTTTAGGAATACTGCAAGTGAAACTAGTGTTGTGTGGACCGAGAAAGAGAGAGGCTCTTTGTTCATTTGTTCCAAATAACTTTCAAAAAGAACACTGGAATCCATTATTTTGATTAGATGTATACTGGAAGTTCTATTGCTTCTGTCCTTCTGTCAACAGTGGGAATGGAGATATATTACCTGATAACCGTGTTTGTGTTTCTGCTTAGTTTTGAAGCCTCTGGCTTATTTGGTCAGGCTAGTATGCATTCATAATACCTATTATGGAAGAACTGTTGCAGCTTTTTAAACTTTGAAAGTATGCTGCTGTTTTAGCATTCAGACAGCTGGTGCCATGAGATTAAGTAAAGGGAGACAAAACCCAGCCTAGTGTGGTCATTTTTAGCAGATTCCATCAAGTATTATTACTGTGCACTTGAAAGATAGAGTGACAGATTCAGACCTAATGTAATATATATGCCCAGTGGTAAAATACATGCCATGAAATTGAAACCACCTGAATGTGGCCTGTACAAAAATTTCTTAATTCAGCTTCCATCATCACAGGCCAAACTCCTTCAGATAATTTTTCAGCAAAACAATTCAGCATTTTCTTAGAATGAAGTTAGGAAACACACTTTGATTTGCCTATGTCAAAAAAATTCCTAGTCATTTCATTGTACTGAAGGATTGAAGTTTGGATAACTGCTTGAAAAACCCTGTGCAGGACTTTACCTGTAATTTTTTCTTCCTGGAAGCCTGGAATCCCTCCGGTGCTATTTTTTTCATCCCCTTCTATTGGGTTGTTCACACAGAGGGTGACAATCTACTACTTGTATCAGTCATTCTGTTGGTTCAAGGGGAAGAGCTCTGTGCTGTGATGCTAAATAGTCTAAACCTGCTAATGAACCTTGGAGTAGCCAATGTGGTACCACATGATGGAATTTGAGTCCCCCTCCCCCAGCTTTGCATTTAAAAACTTAGGAAACAGCAAACCAAAAAAAAAAAAAAAAAAAAAAAAACAATTACGTTTGTAAGATCAAACACTCAAAAGTTAAGAAGTGTTGAAATGAAAGCTGTTGTAGGTAACTTAAATGCTGGCATTTCCTACTTGTGAATGCTTGATTTTACACACTTACTATTCTTTTAAAGTAATTTTTAATGTAGCTGTTTAACTTTGACAGAGAGAGATCAAGAGATTGCATGGTACATGGGGAGGTTTACAGGAATTTCAGACCATCCCATTACTCGTGCGACGAAGCTATGAGTGAGTTATACAAGTTTACTGTACAGCTCACATTTACACCTCAAAGACCTTGTTCCAGTCATTGGTTACCATTACTTCTGTTGCTGTTATGCTGGCAGTGTGTCTGAACCGAGAAGTTAAGCAACCTCATTTATCTCCCTCTTTCAAGAAATTGTCTGCCAGCAAGCATCGTTCTAAATTTTAAGTTAACATCTCTCCATATCTTGGTATAGATAAGTCTATATGGTAAACAATATTAGGCTGAAAGCAGCTACTCTTTATGCAGTTTCTCACTATTGCTTGATAAATGTCTGATTCATTTTTAAGATATTTCTATACTGCCCATGTTCCAAGTTCTCAATGTGTATGTTGTAGTCAGCCCAACTTCAGCCTGTGGTTGCTTAAATTATCACCACAGAAAGACAACGTTTAGCAACTTGACTTTCAGAGAAATAATCAGTCAAAACACCTTTGTAAGCGTGGAAACAGCTTCTGTTTGCTGTGTCAGGGGTCCAGGCCTGCTTACTTAGCAGTAATACCCTTACCACTTATTAATCTACTATACTAATTTGCTATGTGTGTGCATACACGTGTGATATAAAGTATACCATGTGACAGGCATTGTGATGTCAGAGGTGACTCAACCAATTGCTCCCAAAGGTGGCTCCCAAGGACGGCACAAGGAGCAATTGGTTAAGTCACCTCTAACATCACAACAGCCTGTCACATGGTACACCTCCCCTTCTCTGCCCTCATCTCCTGCCCATGCCCCCTTTTACCACCACACCTCCTGCCTGAGCCCCCACTTCCTGCCACCACCCACCCATTCTCTGCCCCCATCTGCTTCCCATGGCCCCCTTCACCACCCTGGCACATCCGGGCTCCAGCCTTCCCCTTCACTGCTCCTATCTCCTGCCCCTGCCCCCAGCCACCCCTTTAACATCCCCACCTCCTGCCCCTGCTCCATTGTTTCTCATCCTTCCCTCCACATCCCACACCCTCATATCCTTCACTGCCCCCATATGCTGCCCTGCCCCCCTTCATCAGCCAAGCTCCTGTCCCAGCCCCAGTCCCCCACCTCCTGTCCCCATGCACCCCTTCTCTGCCCCCATCTGCTGCCGATGACCCTTTCACCACCTGGCACCTCCTCGCCCCACATAAAGTCTGTTTTGATTTTCCCCCATCATTTTTGATAGGTTACAGTTAGTAAAACTCTTGTTTTATGAGTGTTGTCATGTCTCTAGAGATACAGACTGACACTGGAAATTAAATTAATAAATGAATAAAGCAGGCCTGAAATGGTTTGTTACCTCCAGGGTTGCACAGAATACCCCATATGCACCGAATCTGGCAGCTTCCCCAGAATACTGCATTATTGATCAATGTTTGGTGTTGCTGTAGGTCCTCAAGTTACAGAAATGTTTATAGTGTGGCCACTGTGAGGTGACCAGCATCAGGAACCCAGAAGCAGTGAAGGGATGAAGCAGTGGTCTTTAGGCAAGAAGGCCTGGAGGCATGGCAGCTGGGACTCTGGAGCAGCAGGCCAGAGTAGGCGGCCGCAGTGGCTGGAGCAGTGGTCCTAAGGCCAGAAGCCAGGAGTGGACAGCAGCTGGACTCTGGCAGTGAGAGACTGGATGTGACTGGGGTGCTGTGGGGAAAGCAGCCCAGGGATTTGAAAGATGTGGAGCGAGTGAGGGGAGGCGGAAGGCCTCAGACAAAGTGGTTAGGGCCCCTAGGCCAGGGCCTGGAGAAGTGAGTGGGCCCGTGCCCACTCTGCTCCCCAGCATGCCAGGCACAGCACAGGTGGTTTGCTGGCACTGACTGTTATTTAGTGGCCAGGATCAAAGACAAGCTGGAATGAATCCAGGAAGGGATGGACTTGGCTGGAAGGCTAAGACCTGAGAAGAGGGACTTGGGAACAGAGTACAGCATGGACAGAGGGCAGAGCACAGATTGCTGGAGGGGACCACTTGCACATTCCCCAATACCACCACCCTCCTGGAGGCACCCTCTAGGTAGACCACATGCTGCAAACACCCTCCTGGGACAGTTCAACCAATGTAGGTCACCTAGATCATCCGCAAGTTTAAAACACAGACAAATTGGATGTCATGCATCTAGAAAAAGAGAATGTAGGTCACACTTACAGGAAGAGGGCCAGTGATAATGGGAAAAAAAGGCTTAGAGAGCACAGTGGAGATAATCAATTGAACATAACCTCCCAGTCTGATTCTGTAGCTAAGAGGGCAAAATATGAATCTCAGAGGTATCAGATCAAAAGCAAGTAAGATTATGGAGGTAGTGGTGTCACTGCATACAGGAAAGGCAGTGTTTGGAAGATGAAACCAGACAAATTCAGACTAGAAATAAGGAACAAATTATTAACAGGGAAATTGTGGCTAGCACATCTGCTTAACATGCAGAAGGTCCTGGGTTCAATTCCCAGGGGGTTGGACTCGATGATCTCACGAGGTCCCTTCCAGCCCTATGATATGATGATGATGAAATTAGCTATAGGCCAGGCATGGCCAAACTGAGGCTTGGGAGCCACACATGGCTCTTGAATGAAAATTGTGGCTCCTGGAAGAACATCAGCAAATCAATTTAGAAAAGCAGCCCCAACCTAGCAGTTCAGGAGGGGGTGGGGAGAAGCACAGCATGGTCCAAGATAGCGGGGAGAAGTGCGGTATGGTTGAGATTTTAAAAAACTTGCCACTAGCCTGCAGTCTTCTACATTGAGAAGCAGCTAAGTTTTTACTATATAGGCCTAATTTTCATGGTAGCCTTAAGTAATTATTAGAATCTGACATTAGTAGGATCAATATTTGTCTCTTTTTATGATCAAATTAAAGTGTGCAATGAATTTTAAACTTAATTTTGGAGTAGGTAAAAATATATGGCTATATGCTGCAGTGTGGCTCTCAAAGGTTTAATAATCAACTTGTGTGTCTCTTCAGTTCCATACGTTTGGCCACCCCTGCTATAGGCCCATCAGAACTACTTGTCTATAGACATGGTGTATTCTGCATCACTTGAAGTAAATCAAAACCAGGCATCTTTCTAAATAAAATATGGTATAGCTCAAACACCTTATGGGCTTCTTGCAGAGTTAACTGGGTGAGGTTCTGTGGGTGGGTGACATTCTGTGGCCCGCATTGTGATGATCATATTGGTTCCTTTTGACCATAGGGCTATGAGGTTTCGGAACCTGTGTTATGCAAGTCAGACTAGGTCTAATAACTGGGATAAAATACATGGTTTCACAAAAGTAAGTTGTGTCAGACCAACATGATCTCTTTCTTTGAGAGAGAGTTGTTTTTAGACAAAGGAAATTCACTAAGATTTAGTCTAACTGAATTTCAGGAAGGCATTTGGTACAGTTCCACATGAGAAATTAATAATTATATTGAAGAAGATGGGCATTAATATGAGTATCAAAAGTTGGGTCAGAAACAGATTAAGGAACAGACACCAATGGGACATATTGACCACTAAACTGTCAGAGTGGAGACTTACAAGTTGGCTTATTTAGCCTAACTAAATGAAGGCTGAAGAGAAAGATGATTGCTCTCTATAAATACATGACAGTGATAAACACCATAGAAGGAGAAGAGTTATTTAAGTTATGGGCCACTGTTTATACAACAAATGGATATAAATTGGTCATCAACAATTTAGACTTGAAATTAAATGAAACTTTCTAATCACCAGAGGAGAGAAAGTCTGGAACAGCCTTCCAGGAGAAGTAGTAAGGGAGGAAAATCTTGCTGGTTTCAACACTGAGCTTGATACATTTATGGAAGTGGCAATGTGACTTGCAATAACATGTGGCCTGCCTCTGGCTGCTGGTAGCAAATATCCTCAGCCACTGGAGTTAAGATACTGGATGGAAAGGGCTTTGCGAATTCTTTCCCTGTTGCCTGATTAGTGGTCTTGCTTACATGCTAAGGTTGTCATATACAGGCTTAGGAAGAAATTTTTCCCCAGTTCAGATTGACAGAGACTTAAGGGGGCTTTAGCCTGCTTCAGCAGGATGGGGTATGGGTCGCCTGCAGGTTTGAACTAGTGTAAATGGTGAATTGCCTATATTGTAAGTCTTTAAATGATTATTTGAGGACTTCAATAATTCAGCCAGAGGTTATGCATATGTTACAGAAATGGGTGTAGGAGGGTCTGTGGCTTGTGAAGTGCAGGAGGTCAGGCTAGATGATCAGAATGGTCCCTTCTGGTGTAAAAGTGCCTGAACGTGTGTCACCTCAGCTATTTCCAAAAGCAGGAAGGCTGAAAAACTATGTCTCCATGAACCCACCACCCACATCCACTAGGGGTAGGTAGAAGAATAGAATCATGGAACTCGAGGGGACCATGAGAGATGACTGAGTCCAGTCCCCTGCACTCATGGCAGATCAAGTACCAACTTAAACGATTCCTGATAGGTGTTTGTCTAACCTGTTATTTAAAATTTCCAATGATGGAGATTCTACAGCCTCCTGAGGCACCTTATTCCAGTGGCTAATCACCCCCTGACAGTCTTCAAAGCATCTGATGAAGTGGGATTTTCTCCCATGAAAGCTCATATGATAAATAAACTTGTTAGTTTTTAGAAGTGCCACAAGACTCCTTGTTTGTTTTCCTGACAGTTAGGATTTTTTTCCCTAATGTCCAACCTAAAACTCCCTTGCAGAAATTAAAGACCATTCCTTCTTGTCCTGTTATCAGTGGTTAAGGATAATATTTTTTCTCCCTCCTCTTTGCAGAGCCATAACACTCTGTTTCAGCAGACTGGCACATGCTCCTTGCAATTAGCGGTGCTTGAGGCCAGCGACATGAAACATGCGTTTTAATAGGGCAACTCTATTGAGCCGCCCTGGTGTGCCCAGGGTAAAGCCCTATTCGCCTTGTCGTAGTTACAGCTCTGCCTTTTGTAACAATCTCTTAGATACTTGTAAATTGCTATCGTGTCCGCTCTGCCTCTTCTTTTCCAAACTAAACAAACCCCATTTTTTCAATCTTCCCTCATAAGTCAAGTATTTTAAAACTTTAATCATGTTTGTTGCTATTCTCTGATCTTTCTCCAGTTCCTCCCCATCTTGCCTGAAATGAGGCACTCAGAACAGGACACGGTACTCCAGTTGAGGCCTAACCAGCACAGAATAGAGCAGAAGAATTAATTCTCATGTCTTACAATACTCTCAGAATTAAGTTTCTGGTTTTGGTTTTTGGTTTTGTTTTGCTTATTTTTTTTCCCAACAGTGTTACACTGACTTATATTTAGCTTGTGGTCCACTATGACACCCAGATCCCTTTCTGCAGTACTCCTTCCTAGGCAGTCATTTCCCATTTTGTATGTGCACAGCAGATTGCTCTTTCCTAAGTGGAGTACTTTGCATTTGTCCTTACTGTGTTTCATTCTATTTACCTAAGACCATCTCACTAATTTTTTCAAATCATTTTGAATTGTAAGCCTCTCCTCCAAAGCACTTGCAGCTACTCACAGCTTGATATCATCTGCAAAATTTGAGTATACTCTCTATGCCATTATCTAAATCATTGATGAAAATACTGAACAGAACCAGACCCAGAATGGATCCCTGCAGTGCCCTGCTTGTCATGCCCTTCCAGCATGACTGTGAACGATTGATGATTACTCTCTGGGAGCAGTTATCCAAGGAGTTATGCATCCATCAGATAAGAGCTCCCTCTAGATTCTATTTCCCTAGTTTGTTAATGAAAAGGTGATGGGAGGCCATATCAAAAGCCTCACTAAAGTCTAGATACACCACATCTACCACTTTCCCTCTAGCCACAAGGCTTGTTACCCTGTCACAGAAAGCAATCAGGTTGGCTGGACATGATTTGCTCTTGACAAATTCGTGCCAACTATCACTTAATATTTTATTCTCTCCTACATGATTGTAAATTGATTCCTTAACTATTTGCTCCATTATCTTTCCTGGTACAGAGGTTAAGCTGAGTGGTTTGCAGTTCCCTGGTATGTCCTTATTTCCCTTTTTATAGATGGGCACTATACTTACCCTTTTCCAGTCCTCTGGGATGTCTCCCATCTTCCATGACTTTTCAAAGACAATAGCTAATAGCTCAGATATCTCCTGAGTCAGCTCCTTGAGTATTCTAGGGTACGCATGACCAGGCCCTGGTAACCAGAAGACATCTAACTTGAATTAAGTAATTTTTAACTAGTTCTTTCCCTATTTTAGCTTCTGCTTCTATCCCATTTTTACTGCCATTCACTACATTAGGCCTCCAACCTTGGTGAAAACAGAAGCAAAGAAGTCATTTAGTTCCTCTGCCATTTCCACATCTTCCATTATTGTATGGCCCTCTTTTTTGAGTAACAGGGAATTATTGTATTATTGTTATTGTACTGTATAACATTTTCTGTTATTATATTACCTTACGTTACTGAGTAATGGAGTTCATACACCCTATTCTTCTGATCAGATTGGTCAAGTAAAACTGCATCCCCAAGTCTGTTGTAACTGAGTTTTGACTTCACATAATTGTGTGACATTGATTCTCCTGTGTTGCTTTTAATAATGATTCAAGTAGAACAGCTCAGTAAGACTTTGATGGAACCACTTTCCATCAGAGAATCCTGTTCTCTGTTAATCAAAACACTTCAAAATAGCACTGAGTCCACCAAGATTTCTCTTTGGAGAAAGAAACTAAACATTTTTTTAAAAGTGCTTTGATTTTGGAATTAAAAAAAAAAAAAGAAAAGAAAAAAAAGTCTCCTTAGACTACAAAGTCCAAACTCCAGCCCAAATCTCAACTACAAAGTGCTGTCTACACAGCTGTTTTTAGCATGTTGGCACAGGCCCCCACTAGCCCAAGTTTATTGACATGATCTGTGAGGCATGCTGCCATGAGCAATGTAGACATACTATCACTATTCTGTTTTCCTTGTGTGTGCCTAATAGTGACAATGCATCAAGAGCATGAGAGCCTGCAACTTACCAGTAACATACCAGTCATCAACTGCTATGTGTTAATTCTTATGCAAATATACAACCTGAATAAGTCTGAGGCAAAATGGCAGTCCTCTCAGAAGCTAATCAAGAGTAAGGTGGAAATAATTTTCCCCTCTCCTTCCCTATCAGACTTCAGAGTGGAGTATGCTGGTTGCACGTCCCCAGGGTTTCAGGACCAATGGTTCAGAGAACTCTTCCAATTCTAATAATAGCCTTAGGATCAAGTTATCTGATCCAGCAGATTTTAAAATATTTATCTTTAATAGCTGTGGATTGGCATCACTTCCAGTAACTAAGGGTTATGAAAATATTATCCTGCTTCTTTCCAGATATAGAAATGTCTATTTAACCCTTCCACCGTTTCTGTAGCATGGTTAACAATTTATCATTCTATTAAGCATCAAAGTTACACCATTCCAAGGATTTCAGTTGCTTCTGATATATCTAAATAACACTTGAGACCCTAGTAGTAAACATCTCATTTCCACTGTACCTTTATTGTTTGAATATTTCATAAAGATAGGGAAAGCTGATTTATAATATCTCACTCAGGAAGATCTCCACACCTTATTTTTGCACAGCACTTACCAGGATGAGTAACAAGTCAAAGTGAGGCCTCTGGGCACTACTATGAAACAAATAAATAGTTCATAATAAAACTAGACAAAATCATTCTGAAAATGCACCAACCCAGGCAAAAAGAATCCCAATCTACCATTCTTCCATCATAAGTAGCTTGACTAACTAACATATCATTAGCTAAAAAAAGTCAGTGACTGTCCAAGTAGAATTTTGCAATGCTGTAATGCTACTGACAGACAGAATGAATGAGGAGTTGTTTTCAAAGCCAACTTCATCCACCTCATTACTAAGTTTTATGAAAGAATGCAAACATGCTCATTAAACAGACACCCAGAACCCAAAACTCTGTATTTCCCTATAGAAGTCCCAATTACTTCTCCTCCCAATCCTTCTGGGACTTGCTGTTTCCTTCCTAAGATATAAAACAATTTTAAAAGGAATTGATTAATAAACATTGATACTCAAAAGGTCATCTGAGGAAATGTCCCATTTGCATTGGCTACATAAACCAGGCAGGAAAGACACATTTAGAACAGACTGTTTTTAGTCCCAGAATGAGAGTTATACAACTAAACTATTTGATCAGCTGCTCTGTGAGTTTGCCTCTCTCAGCTGAGTTCTGCAATGCTCAGTATGGAAACCTAACTAATAAATACCAAAGTCCCTGCGCACTCCTCCACCAGCGTGTTACCTTTAATCTGAAAAGAAGTTTACAAAAAATGTTCTAGCTTCATTGCAACCTTGTGTAGAGGAAATGTACTACACAAATGCAAATTTTATTTCTGCATCCAACTTCAGCTTTGATAAGGATTATAAAAACTTGGTTCAGTGACAGAACAGAAACTGCCTGATCCCATTTTAGATCTCGTATTGTACCAATAACTTCACTATCCATTAAGATTTCTGCATAAATACTTCAACAAAGAGAATGAACTAGTGCCATTTCCAGTTACACTATTGTACACCAAGAAATAATTCTGTGATATCTGAAAAATCTGTGGCACTCTTCAAGACTAACGAATTTATCGCATTAGCTTTCATGGGAGAAAATCCCATTTTGACAGATGCTTTGAAGATGGGGGAACTTTCTGTAAAGTTCCCCATCTTCAAAGATTCGATGAAGTGAGATTTTCTCCCACAAAAGCTCATGTGATAAAGAAAGTTGTTTGTCACTAAGGCTGTGTCTACATTTGCTTTTTTAGTTTGGACTTGCTAGTCTGAACTAAAAAGGTCTGAGGTTAGTCCAAACTAGCCTCGGGCTAATTCGAACTAATCATGGCTTTTTAGTTCAAACTAGCTGCATGTCCTAGTTTGAACTAACTTTTTAATTTGAACTAGTAAGCACAGCTAGTTCAAATTAATGGTTTAGTTCAAACTTCCTTAGTTTAAACTAGCTATTAGTCCTGGTCTACATTGCACTAGTTTGAAATTAAAGTTCGAACTAAATGCTTAGCCTGGACTAACCACTCAAACTTATCAGTAAAGACTAAGCTTTTGCTATGCTAAACTAAGATTTATTTTTTTTTATTTTCGACTAGTCAAAGGCTAGTATATACCTGGATGAAATTAGTGCAGACTAAGTTTACTTATCTGGACTAACTGACTAGTGTAGATGAAGCCTAAAAGTACCCCAGGACTGCTCGTGTGTTTTGCTGAACAAGACTTAACACAGCTGTCCATCTGGAACTTAAACATCTGATTTTCATAAAGAGTTTCACAGACACACCATGGAGTAGAGTCTCTTCTAAATTTGTGGTAGGGATTCAGTCATCGAAAGGCCCCTGTATCAAAATGTGTTAATAAGCAACCACGAAGGAGAAGCTGTTTTTCTTTCAGTGAGAAATCAACTTTCAGCATTCCACTCAGCTATTCAATAGGCTAGTCTTGACTTTAGCATGATGATACAAAGCAATCTATGGATGTTCCTAGTAAAACCAATGTATCACCTAAAATTTTCTTAAATGCCATTTTTTAATAGAAATCCTTTTAATAAGTCTCTAAAAATCTGCTGGGCAGATAATTAGAGGGCTTAAGTGTGAGAAAAAGGCATACTGCTATACGGCAGATTAACAGAAGAGGTACTGCAAAATAAAGAGGGAGTCCTGTGGCACTTTTAAAGACTAAATAATTAATTTATTGCATGAGCTCTTGTGGGAGAAAATTCCACTTCATCAGATACTTGAAGATGGAGATTGTACGGAATGGGAGGAAAAAAATAAATGCAAGGAAGTGTAAGTCAGAGGATCAGGTCAGACTGTTACAGCAAATCAGTCACCCCATCAGGAGCTTTTCACGTTCACATCTACAAATGTGATAAATTCTATCATGTGATAGCAATGACCCTCTGCTATGTACATTGGCCAAACTGGAGTGTCTTTACACAGAAGAATGGATACAAATGAGACATCAAGAATGGTAACATTCAAAACCAGTAGGGGAACACTTCAATCTTTCTGAATACTTAGTAACAGGCTTGAAAGTTGCCATACTTCAGAAGAAAACAAACCAACCAGATTTCAACATGAAACTGCAGAGCTGGAACTCATGCAAACTTGACACTATCAGAGTAGCTCTGAGCGGAGACTAGGAATGGCTAGCTCACTACAAAATGTAATGTTCTCTCTTCTAGCAATTCATACCTTTTTATTAACTGTTTTGAATGGGCCTCTTCCACCCTGAC
Organism: Podocnemis expansa; assembly: GCA_007922195.1. Taxonomy (NCBI): domain Eukaryota; kingdom Metazoa; phylum Chordata; order Testudines; family Podocnemididae; genus Podocnemis; species Podocnemis expansa. Next base: position 30,026,058 of record ML682021.1, on the reverse strand, counting down.
TGAACTGACCTCCTTAGCACTTGCCTTTCTCATAGATTGTAACTCACCCCCACATGTGTATATATACTTAACAAACTGATGTGTCCACTTCATGCATCTGATAAAGTGCATTCCAGCCCATGAAAGCTTATGACCCAAAAAATTTTTTGTTAGTCTCTAAAGTGCCACAGGAAAATATTTTTTATTAAAAAATAAAAAAAAAAAAACCCTGAAAACAGAGTAACTCAGAAATTGTCACAGTTGGAACATGAACTGGTATTTTGCACTTACATTCTATTTTTATCTGTGCTAGGTATGAAACAATTCTTTGGTATTATTCTGGAAAATTTAATTGGTTTAATTTAAGAATTCTGCAATGTAAGCAAGGGCGTCAATAAAAGAAAAGTGAAAGATAAATAAAAGTAGTAACTAAAGACTCCCTACTTCCTCATTAAGAATTAATAATGTTATTGCCCCAAGGTCCTTGTAGAAAAGTACCTCATACTCAGCTGAATTTCTGACACAGAGACCACAACTTTTAATAAATGCCTACTGATCAAATAAAGGAAAAATTGTATGGCCTTGAGATGGAAAAAAATACATGTAGATTAACATCCCAATCATAAACAGGTTTTTGATCTAACCATATTTATGCTTTGAGAGACCAAAAGTTTGCCTTTCTTAGCCCATATATATCTGGATGGTAAGCTTGGACCATGTGTATCAACCTCTGCACCCATAAACAAGGTTAGAACAGCCACCACTGGGCAAGAATTATTGCTTTGTCCGAAGATGTGGTTTTATGAGCTAATGACAATCCCCTCTCTCCACCTAAACTTCAGACAAAACTAACTTAAATTTTTCCTCCTGTAAAAATTACAGAGTCACCAACAATGCCAACATTAAAATACTGGAATGCAATAAAAGCTTAACTCTAAGTAGACAAACTATGTTCAAAGTAATTTTTATATGACCAAATATTTTATATGACCAAATATTCTGAAATCATCCCCAACTCTTCCTCCACTCAGCAGGGAAATACTGCCTCTGCCACTGAGGATGCAGTCTCAAAAGTGGAGGCATTTGTCAGTTCCCCAGTCAAGGCCAGCTCCCTAAAGAAGGCAATCAATCACATAGCTTAACAGAAAGTCAAAATGAATGGCCAAAACTACGGTGAAGTCCCTGGCTGGCACACCCCTCAGGAAACCCCTTCAAGAATGCTCAGGGTAGACTGGGATGACTTGTTTGGACTATTAACAGAAGGACTATAAAATTCTAGCCTAGAACAAGTGTGTCACTTGAAAATTGTTCCCTTTCCAAACTGAGTCATCTTAAATTATTGTAAAATAAATTAAATCAATACTAGTTTCAATGGCTAGCTTTCAAAAGAATTACAGATGTCAAATTAATCCAAAAAGTAATATCTCCTTTTCTGGTTTTTTAAACAGATGTTTAAAAGATGCTAAAATATTAATAGCAATTTTCATAATTTTTTCATTATGGTGTATTCAGCAGCACTCACAGTTAACAGTTCTCCTGATTCTAGTTTCACATTAGGTAGGCTTCAATTTCTGAGTACCTTCAGTTATTTTCATCAGATTGTGCCACATTATTTCGATTACTAACTTTGCCAGCTTTCAGCCTACTGTACTAAATAAATTCATGGTGTGCTAATTCTTTTATATATCATTTGCCTTTCATCTCCAGTATGAGCTTAGTTAGTGGCTTCAGTACCAACCTATGGTTCCTTTAAAACCCTAAGGACCAAATTCTTCAGCCTATGTGAGGACTAAAGAATGCGAGAGAATTAGTCACTTTTATGCTGTACAAAGGGAGGCAGGAAGAGTCAGCTTGTGTAAGCGGTCATGGTGCCTGTGTTTGTGAAGCAGTCTGGACATGACAGATATAACTACAGGGAACAAGGTATCAGTGAAAACTGCCAGGGCAGCTGAAGGCAGATATAGTAGTTGCAGGGACTGCTACGCTCGCTGTCATCAAGTTATTCTGTTCCTTCTAAGAGCTCTGGGGGAAGATTCTGGCCCCCCATATCAAAGCATCTTTACACCATTCTGGCAGCATAAAGATGTCTAAAACTGGTATAAGTTATATTTACAATCACTTTAAGGCCCCTCTGCATTTCCAGAGTGATAGAAAGGGCCTTTGTGTAGATGAAAAATATGTTTTCTTCCGCTATTCTCACAGATTGCCCTATCATACAGCCACTTTCCTTGGATAGAGTACTCTAGAGAAGATCTGAGCTTATGCATATTGTTGATATAGTCAACTTAATTATTAATCCTTTCCTTTATTAGCAAGTCTTATGCCCTTCTTTGGTCTGTGCTGTTGGAATAATAGACAAATACATTAGACTATGCCAAAACACTAAACAAGTAGCCTTCTGTATAATATCAATATTCAGGAAGGGAAGAACACAAGAAGGTGCAACAGCAAATTCTGCAGAATGACACCATGACCTGAATGGGCACAACTGGTGGGGAAAAAAAAAAAAAAAA
>ML682021.1:29969688-30023556 GCA_007922195.1 Podocnemis expansa | reverse complement strand
GGTGGGGAAAAAAAAAAAAAAAAAAAAAAAAGACTATGGGACTGAGTCCATAGATGCATTGGCTAGAAGAGCAACATGATGCAGAATAGAATAGTAAAGTATAAACAGAGAGCAACAGTAATATAGGCTTTAAATTCAAATGTTATTTGACATGAATTCTTCTAAATTGGACAGAATTAAAGGGTGTGTGTTCAGAACATGGTGTGGAAAGCTGAATGTGCACAATAGTTGCTTTAGTGGCAACAAGAAGAGATTTGCAGTCCCATTGATTTGGGTCTCTAATAAAAATCAATTCCTCTGTGGAAGTTAATTGTACAACTCACGCTGACTCCAGTGGCACATGAGTTGGGCTTAAGAGCCTATCCTTGGGAAGGAATTCTTTTACTAGGTTGAGCAGGAGGATGGGAGACCGAAATAGAGTTGGTCAATAATGTAAAGGGTTTAAATGAAAATTATTGTGGAGTTCACAGAATAAATTATTCACCAGGATCAGATTTTTTTACCTTTAGCTGAGAAGCACATTACTATGCATATAATATTATTAATAAATCAACTTTGAGTAAGGTACTGCTCAATGCATACTTAAGTGGAAGAACCAGGGCCTCACTTATTAGGCCACCCGCGTATGGGCAATTTTTTTTATTGAATCGTTTACTTTTAAAATATTATGAAATGTGTCATTATTCTCACCAAGGCTATTAAACATGGGATCACTCCATATTTCGCAGCTAATTGAATTTTCATAGAATCATAGAAATATAGGGCTAGGAGGGACACCAAGTCCAGCCCCCTGCATGGTGGCAATACTAAATAAAACTAGACCATCCCTGACAACTGTTTGTCCAAGTTTTTCCTAAAAACCACCTATGATGGAGCGTATTCCAGAACTTAACTACCCTTATAGTTAGAAATTCTTTCCTAATATCTCACCTAACTCTCCTTTGCTCCATATTAAACCTATTACTTCTTGTCAGACCTTCAGTGGATATGCAGAACAACTGATCAGAGTCTTTATAACAACCCTTATTATATCTGAAGATGGTTGTCAGGTTCCCCCAGTCTTCCTTTCTCAACTGTAAATATGCTCAGAGCTTTCAACCCTTCCTCATAGCTCAGGTTTTCTGTCTTCTATAATTTCTGTTGGCCTCCTCTCGACTCTCCTGAATTTCTTCACATTTTTCCTAAAGTGTGGTGTCCAGAATTGGACTTAGTACTCCAGTCAAGTCCTCACTAGTGCCAGTTAGACTGGAACAGTTGTTTTTCACATTGCACATATGACCTTCTTGTTAATATACTTGAGAATATCAGCATTTTTTGCATCAGCATCACACTGTTGATTCATATTCAACTGATGACCCACTATAACTCCCACATCTTTTCCTGCCATGCTACCACCTGGGCAATTATTCCCCATTTTGTAATTGTGCATTTGTTTTTTCCTTCCTAAGTGAAATACTTTCAATTTGTTTTCCTTGAATTTCATTCTGATGCATCAGTCCAATTTACCAATTTTCAAAGTCACTTGGAATTCTAATCTTGTGTTCCAAAGTGCTTGCCCCTGCTTCCAACTTTGTGGGATCTGCAGATTTCATAAGCATATTCTGTAGACCATTACCCAAATCATTAATGAAACTATGGTCTAGAAGCAGACCCAGACCTGACCTCTGCAAGGCCTCATTAGATATGCCCACAATTTGACAAGAAATCATTGATAAGTATTCATTGTGCACCAACTTTCAACCAGTTGCGAACAAACTTTATAGTAATTTCATATAGCCCACATTTCCCTAGTTTATTAACAAGAATGTCATGTGAGATTGTGTCCAAAGCTTTACTAAATAAAAATCCAAGGGGGCAGCCATGTTAGTCTAGTTCAGTAACATAAATGAGTCCTGTTGCAGTTAGGGTATGTCTACATCTAACTGCTTAGTTCGGACTTGCTTAGTCTGAACTAAGGAGTTTGAAGTTAGTTCGAATTAACAGTATTTTTCTTAGTTTGAACTAACTTTTTTGTTTGAACTAGCTGTGATTTTTTTAGTTCAAACTAATTTTTTAGTTCAAACTAAAAAAGCCTGGCTAGTTTGAACTATAAGTTAGTTCAAACTAAAACAATGTGGTTAGTTCAAAGTAACCACTAGTTCAAATTTATTTAGTTCGAACTAGCATGATTACATGGTGCCAATTTGAACTGAAGTTCGAAATAAGTTCAAACTAAGCAGTTAGTTTGAACGTACCATTCAAACTAACTAGTCAGAACTAAGCAAAGCTAAATTTTTTTAGTTCGAACTAAGCAAAGCCAAGTGTAGACAGGGAGTGAATTAGTCTGGATTAAGTCTTCTTAATCCAGACTAATTTGCTAGTGTAGGCATAGCCTTAAAGACTAACAAATATATTTATTGCATGAGCTTTCATGGGAGAAAATCCTACTTCATCAGATGCTTTGAAGATGAGGAACCTGCATAATGGAAGGAAATAAATGCAGGAAAGTTTAAGTCATGTGACATGTTCCTATAACTTACAATTTCCTGCATGTATTTCCTCCCATTCTGTAAATTCCCCATCTTCAAAGTGTCTAATGCAGTGGGATTTTTCTCCCACAAAAGCTCATGTAATAAATACATTTGTTAGTCTTTAAGTGCCACAGGACTCCTTGTTTGTTTTAAAATAAAAACATATCATATCTACTGCTGTCTCCATCCAGTAGGGTGGTAAACCTGTCAAAGTAGAAACTTAGGCTGGTCTGGCATGATTTCTTTATGACAAATGCATTCTGACTTATCTTCTAGTAAGTTAATTTTCAAATCAGGCACTGCTTCTTTTCTCCCCATGCCCACCCCCACCCCAACTTTGTTCCAGCAACATTGCGTGTTCTGGAATATGAGCCAAAACATCTACAGAGGTGTGATGTTCCTAATCTCTATTCTGCTGAAACTATGCCCAGTATTCATCAAGAAAACCATTTAAAATGCTGGACAGGACACTACTTTCCCTCAGAAAACTTTCCTTGATATCACTGGGACTTTGCCTGGGGGAGAATTTCAGGTTTTGAATCTAAATCACTAATGTAATGTACATTTTAAATCTCCATAAATGAAAAAATCAGTGATCTCTCTCCAGATGAAACCTTTGAAACAACAGATTTGCTTCAGGAATATCAGCTAGATAACTTCCTTGAATGAAGTATGAACCACATGTAAACAAGTGCCTATAATGTTATGATATATGATTTTATGGTAAAAATTGACTGAGCCATCAGTCAGCAAAACCCCACTGCCAAAATTTCCTAAACATGTTTTGCTCAGTAGAGTCAGGACTTGATCCACAGCTAATTGAAATCAAGTGGAGTCTTTCCGGTGAATTCATTAGATCAGAGGGATCACAATGGAGCACACTGCTAGGAGAGGAGGGTGGGAACAGCTAGTGGGGTCAAGACAGATACAGAGTTTTGTGAGGTCTACTCTCTCCTCTGTGTGTCTCTGCATCACCTGTATACTTCTGTTAGCCACAAAACTGATGATGCCTTAAGCCATTGTCTATCATATTCCCCCTACCCTGCTCATTCAGTGGGACAACTTCCATGTCCCTCATCTCATTTCACCCCCTGGCCTAGAGCTTCTGTTGCCTCAGACCCCTGTTGCTTTGTTTTAAGTCTCCTTAGGTTTTTCTGTGCTCTACTGTTCACCCTTCTCTCTCCCATAATCTTTTAAAACCAATACAGTGAAGACTATGTTTCTTACTTGCTAGCCTTTGTTCTCCTTTTCTAAAGTTGGGTTCACAATACTTTCTGTCTTGAAAGGGATATTACACAAGTAAAATGAAATTCTTGTTGCTGTAATTTTCCAGGGAAGAGCAACTCCCTCCCCTCAAAGACTGAAAGGAAAATAATAGCCACATGCACATATGTTAAACTAGAATGTACTGTGCAGAACACAGTACAAATGGAGAGTCATATTAGTCCTAGGGTTCCCTAGTTCCATAGTCACAGGTTTTCCTAGTACAAGACAATGCAATGATGGTGGATGACAAAGGTGAGGAAGAGTAATGGTGTAATGTTTCTATTAAGAGGATGAATAATGAATTATCATCATCTCTCTCAGTACTCTGCTCATGTTCCAAAAAGTTTGACTGCCCAAATATCAGTCTGTTGTTAGCAAGCAAGGAAATTCAGGACCATACACAACTTTTAATCTACTGACATAAATCCTGAAGATATTTACTGGTAGTTCTGCTGTAGATCAAGGCTGTCATATGGTAACTCAAATGAAAATCTTTGGTTTAGATGTATATTAGGTCTTATGGGTTTGGAAGGGAAACTGTGAGAAAAAGTTGTGGTTTTTTTCCAGTTACTCATCTCATTTTCTAGTTTCTAGGAAGAAAAGATTTGCTTGTTACTAAAATATTTCTTGACATTGAATTCTCCACTGACTTTAATTGAGCTCTCCCTAGATCTGCACCTGCACGTTCACCCTTTTTTTCTTTTATTTTTAGCCAATTTGTTTTCCAAGAAAGTTTTTCAACCTTTCAGATCTAATGCAAACCCAAGAGAGCAATACAAGAAAATAGTCTATTATTTTCTGGGAAATTGAACCACCTACAGTCTATCACTGTAAAGTCTGTTGCTTCACAGACATAGTGACACTGAATCTAAAATACTGGTTAATGACTTCTGTGAAAAGTTTCCTTCACAGCTGTCTGGGAAGGTAAATTAAGATGACTCAAGAGTACAAATGTCCACAAAAAGTGGAACCTATGAAAAGGTGATGGACGGAGGAATAACAGATTTGTGCTTAAGGAATTGCATTGGACCTTGGGAGACTTTTTATTCTTATTTCTGTTTTGTCACAGATTTTCCCCGAACTTTGAGCAAGTTACTTAATCAGTCTGTTCCTGTTCTGTAAAATGGGGATGACAATACCAGTCTATCTTATAAGGCTGTTGTAAGTTCATTAATATCTACCTGATGCTCAAATACTATGATAGCAAATGCTCAATAAAAGCCTTTCAGTGAACTAAAAAGCCTGTTGGGTTTATACTAAACAAAACATTAGTCTTGTTTCTGAATCTACAGTGGCAGGAATTGTACAAAGGAAATTCTCTTGGTAAGTTGCACAAATTGCCTGATTTCAAACATGAGACTTCATGTTTTCATTCTCATAGAGGCTTGTCTTGTGTAAGTGGGGAAAAAAAAGTAAGTCAAAGCACTTGCATAGTTTCAAAGACATATAACTCCCACTGAAAATCTAAGGCAGCTAATCATCAAATTCTTAGATGCTTTCAGAAATCCCTCCTAGATATTATTCGGCACCCTGCATATTTCAATTCATGGGACTCAGTTTCCCCTGTTCTCTCCCTCCCCCCTGCAAAAACAATACCCACTACCAACTCTGTTATCACCAGAGGAATCAGGTGAGAACTGAGAAAGGGGCCTAAAGAAGAGTAAAGAAAAGGGAAGGTTATTTAGCTGCTGCAATTTAAAGAAATTAACTGAAGTTTGTAAGGCTTACATATATTCATGAACTGGAAATGTCAATAATCGCATGCCTGCTTCAGTGCTCTTGTAGTAATGTGCTGGCTGAACAGAATGCCATGAAGAAAGGTAATATCTTCTAAATGGGTTACAAAAAGCTGAAGCACTTTTCTTATGTCTGATGTCCTTAAGATCGATTTCACTAACAACTTGAGGGCTAAATCTATACATGGCTCCTGGTCAGTGCTGTAGTAGATTCCCTTTGTATGTGTGCAATAGTAGTAAGCTAATCACAGAGACGAGAATACTTTTCAAATTTATTTTTTCAGTCCATTAAATAAACAGAGGCTAGAGAAGATGAATGCTAACCCCTTAAAAAAAAAAACACAGTAACTACTTTGGGCAGCATAGCATAAGTAAGTCCAGTGGCTTCAGGGTCTAATACAAATAGCTGGCTACTTCTTGGCTAGAAAATCTTTCTGGTTATGTATACACTTACAACTTAATTTGAATTAATAAAGATTAATTCAAATTAAATTAATGTATTGCTATACTGGCTTTCATTAATTCGAACTAATAAATTCCTTAGTTTGAATTAATGAAATCTTATTTCAAAGTTATAAAACCCCACTTAACTTTGGGAATATCTATACTGATGGCAGCAAATTCACCGCCATCAGCTCAGTGTTCTGGGAGAGGTTTGCAGCAAGTCTGAACTCACTGCACCGCTCCCGGAAGTCCTGGGGGTCAGGAGGCGTAGGGGAAAGCCAACCACAAGGGATTTGAGGTCAGCTTTTCCCTGATGTGTACCAGTGGCTTAAAAGTCGCCACCAGTTACACAAGGAATTTTACATTCCTTGCATAATTGGCGGTCGACTGCTGCCAAAAAGCCCTCTAGTGTAGACTATGGCTTTGAAGTACTGGTTAATTCGAACTTACTAGTTTGAATTAACTCAGTGTAGCCCTGTTAATTCAAACTAACCATTAGTTTGAATTAACATTTTTTGACCTTATCCCTCCCAGGGCGCCTTCCTCTTTTTATATATTGGGTGGGGGCATGGCCCTTCTTGGGGGCCATCTTGCCACACCTCCCATGGTGCACCTCTCCTAATTTGAACTAGCAAGACCTGTCCATGGACGTGCTAGTTCGAATTAGTTTTCCTAGTGGAGCCATGTTAGTTTGAATTAATATAATTCAAGCTGTTCATTATTAATTTGAATTAATTAATTCAAATTAAGTTGATTTGAACTAACCTAAGTGTAGACGTAGCCTCCTTGTTTTGTTTTTTTCAGAGGTGAGCCTGAGCCACAAACGGTCTGCTAGCAAGAGGTGTTGGGAACCCTCAATTCCATTAAAGTCAGTGGGAGTTGATGGTTCTCAACATACTGCAGGATTGGGCTCATTTTATTTGCAGCCAGATTTAAATTCCTCTTCCCCCATATTTGGGGAAAGATTGCTGTGTTTGTTTGTTTATTTATTTATTTTAATTTTCTCACCCTTAAAAAGTATTTATGAATGGCTTTAAAATAATTACTCGGGGACAAAGGAAGGTTTTAAATCCCAAAATAGTCAGTGCAGTTGGCAAAATCTGAAGATCCATGAGTGGAGCAGAATACACACCTCATGTAATTTCATTGCATTGCAAAGTGAACATTTCAATTCCAGTATTTCCCAGTGGAGGAAAAAATGAGTCCACCATGAAGGATTTTAAATAACTTTTCACTGAAACATTGTAAGAGCTTCTCGAACAAGAGTAGAATGGGGGAGGCCAACCAGGGTATCTACTCCGTGGCCTCCTCAACTGGGTCAAGAGTTCTGCCTTGAAGTCCAGGAATGTGTAACTGGTGAGCTGTCTCCCACCAGTGCTCCAGGCCACTCACTGGGGTGTGGGTCTAATGCTCTATTTACATGTCTACTTGTCTACCATCCATCTCTCCCCACCAAAGAAAAAGAAAAAGAATAAGAATAGAAAAAAAGAACATTGGGACTGGGCTATTCTGTGATAGTTGGGAAAAACAGTAGGAATTTGGCAGTTGGGCTCCAGAGAGGCAGTTGAATGGACTCCTTCAGTCCTGCCCTCTATAGCAGTGGTTCTCAATCTCTCCAGATTATTGTACCCCTTTCAGATGGCTGATTTGTCTTACATTCCCCAAGTTTCACCTCACTTAAAAATAAGTTTACAAAACCAGACAGAAATATATGGCTATGCCCCCAGGCAGGCAGTTAAATCGATTTAAGTTAAGTCGATTTAATAAAATCAACATAAAAATCATTAAATCAATTTAACTTAAATTGATTTAACAGGTCGCCACAAAAACCTGAAATCAAACCAAGACCAGGACTTGCTAATTCGATTTAGTAGTGGGGCATCATGGGAGGTGTGGCAAGATGGCCCCCAGGCCAGGCCGTGTCCGCAGCCAATCTTATAAAAGCAAGGTCTGATCTCAGCTCTCTGTCCATTCGGGCTGGTTGGGAGCTGAAGGAGACAGCCATGGACCCTGGCCTACAAGTTTCCCATGGCAGAGTGCTGGCCAGGCTGTCTAGAAGCCTGTAAGCCACCCTGGTGCTCTGTGACACAGTGGGCACGTCTACACGCACAGTTTTATTTCGAAATCAGTCCTTTCGAAATGGCTTATTTCGAAATAAAACCCTTATTTCGAAAGGGCTCATTTCAAAATAAGGAAAACCGCGCGATCGAAATGGCCGTTATTTCGAAAGGGATATTTCAAAATAACACCAATTGGACCGCTGTTTCTAACAGTTGTTTCGAAACAACAGTGTTGTTTCGAAACAACAGTTGTAATGGCGTTATTTTGAAATATCCCTTTCGAAATAATGGCCGTTTCGAGGGGGGGCAGGTTTTACTTTTTCGAAAGGATGATTCTTATTTCGAAAGGATGAGGTCTGTCCTTTCGAAATAAGAGAACGTCGTGTAGACCTAATTTCTTTTATTTTGAAATAACGAGTGTTATTTTGAAATAAAAGTGCAGTGTAGACATGCCCAGTCTTCTTGGCCCCTGAGACTGAAGGACACAGAACCCCACATCGCTGTAGCACAGACCCTGCATGCTGCCACATACCCTCTGATGTCCCCCAACCCTGTCAAATGTGGGCATGCCCCACTAGCAGGGACTGGTGGTATTGTGTTGTCCTTGCTACATGGAACAACAGGCAGTGGCAGCAGAACCTGTGAATGAGCAGGCAAACCTTTAATCTGCTTCTTGCACAACTGGGCCTGGCACTGCAGTGCAGGGACACCTGATGAGGTCTGCCACTCTTGCAGACATGCAACTGGTCGTGAGGCTTTGGAAGATGGAAACCCCAGAGTCATATTGATCTGTCACCCACCTTTTTGGACTTGGGAGGTCAACCATCAGCACAATACTCCAGGAGGTCTGTGTGGCCATCAATTCCATCCTCCTGCCCCGGTTCATCACTCCCGGAGACTTATAGGACACCATGACCATCCTAGCGAGCCTCAGCTTCCCAAACTGTGCGGGCATCTTAGACGCAACACATGTACCACTGTGAGCCCCAGAACACCGGGCTCTGGCGTATCAGAATAGAAAGGGCTACCACTCCATGATACTCCAGGCCGTGGTGGACCACCAGGGCATCTTCATAAACAGCTATGCTGGGTGGCCAGGGAGGGCGCATGACGCCTAGGTACTACGGAACTCCACAGTGTTCAGGGGCATGGAGGTGGGCACCTTTTTCCCAAGGCATGACATGACCCTCGGGGACATGCAGGTGCCTGTACTCCTTGTCAGTGTGCAGCCTACCTGCTCCACCTGTGGCTGATGAGGCCATATATCGGGCAACTCAAGACCTTGCAGGAGCTCTTCAACCAGCATGGTAACCACTGCTGCCAGCTGGTTGAGCTTGCCTTTGGCTGGCTGAAGGCCTGGTGGTGCTGCCTCCTCAGTCGCCTCCACCTTGCAGAGGAGACCACAGCCAAAGTTCTGAGCACCTGCGTGGCCCTACACAATTTATGTGAGCTACAGGGAAAACAGGTGGCCCACGCTTGGGAGGTTAAAGCTGTGTGCCTGAAGGAACGGTTTCAGCAATCAGAGCCCATGCTACTCCGGGAGCAAGCCCAGGCAAGGTCAACCATCATGTGAGAAGCTCTAAAGGAACTGTTCCTGACTGAGGGATGCTAAAGAACCAGGACTGTCACAACCTGTCATCTCCATCCCCAGCCCCCCCACTCCATCCCCAGCACTACCAAATAAAAACCACACACCAGACATGAAAAGGGTCCAGGACATTTATTTACAAAGGGTGGGAGGGTTCTTCTGGGGCAGCGGAGGTGGTGTGAGGGTAGGTTGCCAGGGCAGGGGGAGGTACAAATAACTTGGAGAGAGGAAGTGAGGGTGGTGGGAAGGAGAATATGGGGTCAAGAAGATCTTGGGGTTTGAGGGCATCCGGGGATGGTCAGAGGCTGTGCCCCAGCCCTCTCTGCACCCACCGTGGGTCCAGGCATGCTGGCATCAAGGGACGCTGGCCTCTCCACGCACTGCTCCCTCTGTGGGTAGTGGGTTGAGGGAGCCGGTGATCTGCTGCAGAGTGGCCGCAATGTCCTGCTGCATGACGCTGATCGCCTGGTGGGTGACGCTGAGGGTGACCAGTGCTTGGCTCTGGCGCTCAAGGGCAACCACGATGCACTCATCCACCATGGCGGAGTACGGAAGGAGGCCTATTGCAACATTCTGGTGGCTGGACAAACGCTCCTGCCACATGTCTGTCACCTCCTCTGCTCCACAGCTGTGGTCGACATGTTCCCGGAGCAGGTCCTCCTGGGTCCTACGGGCTGTCCTCCTGCAGCTGGGCACTGCAGCAGGGCTCTCGTCGGGCCGTGGCCACCTGGCTGTCCTTTATGCTGTGGGGAAACAGACATTTGGGTTAGTGTCAGGTGCCTGCTTTGCTCGTGTTGCTAGCACTGTGACGTCAGTTGACATGTGCAGCATTCCCATCCCTGTGCATCCATTGCTTGGCCCCACGGAGGATGCGCTCTTGAGGTCTGTGAGTTCACACCTGGCACTCAGGATCCGCCGTGGCACCCGCAGCTGGGGGCACAGGGCAGCATGCCTTGCCCTGCAGCTCTCCCCTGGAGGTGTGTGCCATTACTGTGGCCTGCATGCTTGCAGTCCCTGTGGCTGCTTGATCTTCTCCCCAGGACTAGAAATAATGAGGGATTGAGGGGGCATGTTGAGGTAATCCCTTGCTAGCAGCCTAGCTTCCCACCTAACTCCTTTGAAACCCAGTCCCTGCCTCACTTAGTTCCTGCCCCCCACCCCTTGGCCCTTAGCCCATGCCTTGTGGGAGAGTTTTGGGACTTCCTCTCCCCAGGACCCTTTCCCGTTCCCTGGCCCTGGCCCCCCACACTGCCAGTTTGGCAGGAGGGGCTCCCCGCCTTGCATGGAGGGAGGGGGAGTACTTACCAACAGGGGCACCAGATGTCCACTGAGATGTCCCCACGTCAGGTCCTCATCCATTCCAGGCACCTCCTGGCAGTGCCCCTGTTCCTCCTGGTCCAGCAGGGGTGTTGTTTACTCCTCCTCAACACAGAGGAGCTCTGGGCTCAGCGGGGTCCCCATGACAGGCATGCTAGTCCCAGGGTGGCTGGACTCACCCACATTGAGGGATGCCTCTCCCTCCGTGCTCTCCTCCTCCAGGGATGTCTCTGGGGGGCAGGGCATGGCAGAGTACCGGGTGTTGGCTGGTAGCCCAGCAGGCTCCTCTCCCAGGAAGGCATGCAACTCCTGCTAGTAAGGGTAGCTGATGTTACTTGCTGCCCCCTGGAGCTGCCTTACCTCCCTGACCCAGGCATAGTCCTGTCTAAGGACTTTTATTTTTGCCGGCACCTGTTCCATCATGTGGGTATAGCTGTGGTCAGAGATGGCACGGGCAATGTCACTGTAGATATTCTTGTTGTGGTGCCTTGCCCGGAACTGGGCCAGAATGTCCTTTGCTCCCACATACACAGGAGGCAGAGGACCTCCTTGTTGCTCCATACAGGGGCATGCCTCCTCTCCTGGGAGCCTGCACATGCCTCTGACATTCCCAGGACAAGCCTGGCAGCGTGCTGAGAAGGGATACCAGCTTACTTCCTTCTTCTTGGAGCTGGGCATCCTGTGAGGAAGAAGGTCAGGCAGTGCTTAAATCAGGGGTCTCAAATTCAAATCACCTCGACGGCCGCATGAGGACTAGGATATTGGCCCAAGGGCCACACCACTGAAACCTTTTCATACAATGATGCGGAAGTCAGGGGCGTTGCTGGCTGGGGGAGGGACCCAGGGCATGGGGAGAGGGACCCAGGGCACGGGCCTAGGCCCCACCCCTGGCCCTGCAGGCCCCGCTCCTTGGCCGGGGAGAGTGCAAGGCACCACCGCGCTGCTGTGGGCGGCCAGGCCCCGCATCCCCAGCAGGGGACGGGGACACCGCAGCCCCCAGTGGGGGACGGGGCTGCCACAGGCACAGACGGCCAGGCCCTGGATCCCCATCCAGGGATGGGGCTGCCACAGCCGCAGCCATGGGCAGCCAGGCCCCGGATCCCCGGCTAGGGATGGGGCCACCACAGCCACCAGCACCTGGGCCCCGGATCTCCGGCCCAATCCGGGGCTCTGGCGCTGTGGTTCAGGGCACATGCCCTGGAGTGCCCAGCACCAGCAACGCCCCTGGCGGAAGTACAGTAAAAAATGAAGAGTAATATAGTATGCTAATAAAAGTCAATTTATTAACTTTTTTGAAACTGTAACGTGGTCTGTGCTAATTTTGACAGTCTTTCCAGAGCCAAAACACACGTTTCCTTTTAGAATTATTTCCATTCAAGATAGCAAAATCATCAAAAAGACAAAGAGTAAACAAACACATTTAAAATTTTATAAATTATAAATTTATAAATTATAAATTATAAATCAGTGGTTCCCAATCTTTTTTGGTTTGAGGGCAAAAAAAATATACTTTTTCAAACCCCGAAGGACCACCAGTTAATTTAATTAAAATTAAATTAAAAATTAATTTATTGAATTCAAATTAATGATAATTGAAATAAATTAATTGCAGTTTGATTTATTAAAATAGAATTAAATTTAATTGAAATTAAATTTTTATAAAGGTTTTAGTTTTTTAAATAAAATTAAATTGCTTTAAAAGATTTTTGGGTTTTTGATTTTAAAAAGAGGGGGCTGCATGTATCCCCAACCCAGGAGGGGAGGAGAGCAGTCACATCCCAGGACAGACTGTAAACAGGTTGGTCAGAGCCCTCCACAGGACCATAAATAAGCAGCCCCCTGCCTGGCCCTGAGGGCAGCGCTGGGACCGGTGGTAGGGGAAACACCCTCCCTACCCGCTGCTCAAATTTGGCCACACTGGGGTTGGCAGAGGTGGAAACAACCCTCATCCACCTGAATTTAGCTGTGCTGGGGTCAGCAGAGGGGGAAACACCCCCTGCCCACTTGCCCACTCAAATTTGGCTGCTGTGGGGCTGGCATAGGGGAAAACACTGCCCGCCCTCCCAAATTTAGCTGCTCTGGTGTTGGCAGAAGGGGAAACAACCCCCACCCACCTGCATGCTTGAATTTGGCTGAGTGGGGCTGGCAGAGGAGAAAACATCCCCATCCTGCCAGAATTTAGCAGCACTGGGGTGAGCAGCGATGCCTCTGATCTAGGATCTTGTCTGAAACCCCTTTAGCGCACCCTACCCCTGAAAAGATCAGATGTTTTCCAGGAAGATCAGTCTTAACACAATTTGAGTAATACTAACTATGGCTATGTCTACACTAGGGGCTTAAGTCAACTTAAACTGCCTTATGTTGATTTAAGCAACTCCCTGTCTATATTTAGAATCCATTAAGACAACTTAAGCAATTGTTGATGTTGACTTAATAACTCCTGCCCAGTAAATCAGCTTAAGCATTTAAGTTGACTTTAGAGGGCAGGGCGTGGTTGGCCTCCGGGGTCCGAACCAGCCCTGGGGATCCAGCTCCTGCCATGTGGCAAGGAGCTAGGGGCCAGATCTGGCTCCCAGCCCTTTGTGACAGATGGAGGTTGCTGGCAGCAACTTCCTGCATCTTGCAGAGACAGGCTGGGAGCCCAATCCGCCTCCCAGTCTCTCTCCATGGGCAACGGGGCCTGGCAGCTGACTCCTCCCCTGGCCACTTGCAAGCAACCAGGACAGGAGTCAGCTACCAGCCTCCACTGCCAACAGCAAGGGGCTGAGAGCCTGATTGGGCTTCCAGCCTCTCTCCACAGGCTGCAGGAATAGGCTGCCAACCCCCGCCCCCAGCAGAGAGGAGCTGGGAACCAGACTGGTCTCCAAGCCCCACTCTGAAGGCTGCAGGAGTCAGCTGTCAGGCCCCACTACCCACGGCAAGAGGTTGGAAGCCAGTCTGGCCCCCAGTCCATTGCCACAGGCTGCAGGGGCTCGGAGCCGGCTCCTAGCCCTCTGCAGCAAGGGATGTGGAATCCAGTCCAGCTCTGAGCCCTTTGCCAGTGGGACAGGAGGCTCAGAGCCTAGTCAGTTTCACAGGTGAGTAACCTGTGTAATTGACTAGGCTCCAAGCTGCCTGGTCAATTTCACAGGCTGCTAGCCACTTGGCCATGGTAGCAAGGAGCCAGATCAGGCTCCCAGCCCCTCTCTGGGGCAGTGGGAGCCAGCTCTGAGTCCCTGCTGCCTGTGGCTGGAGGCTGGGAGCTGATTTGGCTCCCAGCCCCTTGGTCCCAGCCCCTGCCACCTGCCATGAGGGGCTGGGAGCCTGACTGGGCTCCCAGCCTCTGCATACAGGGGGCGGGAGCTGGCTCCCCACCCCTGCTGTAAGGTGCTGGAAGCTCGATCTAGCTCTGGAAGTCTGATCAGGACCAGAGGGCAAGGCGGGAGGCGGGGTAGAGCGGGGCAGCCCAGGTATGTCTTCATTGTGTCCAATGCAGACATACCCTGAAGTCAACTTAACAAGTTCAACTTAAAGGCAACTTTGTTAACCCAATTTTCAAAGGCACCCCCCCCCTTCCCCCCAGTGTAGACATAGTTCAACAGGAATTATGCTTGGTTTGCATGCTTTCCAGGCAAGTTTCTCAGGTATGCAGTGGTAAAAAGGAAGCAAACAGAATATTTGCTGAATTAAACTCAGATATGTTTACTTCTTTACAGAGTTGAACTTCAGTGTAACTCTGTTTCATACAAACACTGACCACTAAATTCCCTTCTGGTACACAGGCCTTCCAATGAGAATGGGCCCTAACTTTCTCATTGATACTATTGCTCTTTGTAATCTGGAGGTCCATTAACAAATTCAAGGATAGCCCCATGTATCAATAATGTCAAAGCCACACATTTGAATTTTGTTTTTCTACTCTTATAGCTTTATCCACCAAAGGTAACCAAAGGCCTAGTGTTATATGGCAGAACCAGACATTGATCCAGTTCTCCTGAGCTCCAGTTCAGTGCATTGTCTTAACCATGAGGCCATCTTTCCACTCTTCAGTGTTTTATTTTGGCTCACAACATTTTGTTCCTGACTCTTACAGATTAAAAAAAAATGTCATGGAAGGGTCTATTTTTACCAGAAATAAGCTGCTAATGTTATTGATATTTACAAATATCTTAACCATCTTGGACAGGAAGCAAAGTTGGATATGTTTTGCTATGTAAAAAGTAGGGATTTTTTATTGAAGATGAGCAAAGAGACAGCTTTAATGCTCCTGAATGCACGTTGCATCATTGTGAGTGAAACATCTAGCTAGAAAAACTATATTGAGGGGAATTATTCAGTACCCTAACCACCTGATTCTAACCCTTGGCTGACAGACAAGGTTTTGAGATCTGATAATTATAGCTATGTTATTAGCAGTGGTTCTTGCTGAAGCCCACTGAGGTAAAAATACTTTTTACCTGTTCATTATTAAGAGCAAATGTGACACTACATACACTTTTCATTGCTATGCTTTTGCAAATTAGGTCTTTTAAGTAGGAAGAAATTAGTATCCTTATCTCAAAGAAACTCTTTTGCAGGTGTTCTAATTTGAAAATGTGATAAAAATAAAAACTGACTTTCATATCTCCTCCATTGTAACTAAGCCATTTCCTTTTGGAATATGTCAAGGATACGCACCGAAATTTTAATATGAATACTCAACTGTTGATTAAGATCTAAGAGTAAAAGTACAGTGAACTACCTGTAACAATTTGAGAAGCAGCCAAACACGCTGTAGTGATGCAGAAGGGTTGACTCTGAAAACCAACACAAGTTCTACAGAGCTCCATGGTGTGGTGTGTAGACACAGCCTCAAGGAATGTCCACATTTATAGCTGTGTGTAGAACACAGAGTTAGCCAGTTGTTAAAGTATAATTTGATGGGCCCCGGAACCATGCTAATCTCTGGGCCCCTTTTCCATATTGTTGGGGCCCCTTTCATGCATTTGCAGGCCCCAGCCCAGGTAAGCGTTTGCAACCACTTCTCAGTACTGTATGCATTGGTTATCACTCCATAAAAATATGGTTTTTGCTCCATAAAAGTACTGGCTTCGATCTTGGCCTAAGATGCTGCCCCCTCCACCCCTTTCTGACCTCGATTCCAGCATCACACTCTGCCTCCACCACCCCCTGGCCCTGCATATGTAAATTTATGGTGGTTGGCGTCGCTTGGCAACCCTCTACTGCAGCCTAGTTTGTCCTAAACTCTATTTGCCTTCTTCCCTCTTCAAGCACGCCTCCCCCAATCAAAAGCAGAATGAGGATCAAAAGTGGGGCCCAACCTTGCAAACTGGTCGTGACCCTCCCCCTTTCCAGCCCTTCTCCCTTCCAGCAAACTCCCAGGAAGCAGGAGAAGGGTTGAGAGAGAACACCCTGCTGCTTGCCTGTCTCTGTGCAATTGTTCAAATGGCTGCCACATGCCCTAACCCTCCTTCCAGTCTGACTTGCACCCACCCTGCTCCCCTGACTGCTGGCTCCCTGACCCTCCCACTCCCCACCAGTGGGTTCCCTGACTCCTATGATATCTTCCCTACCTGGCCAGAGCTGCATGGGGTCCCCACAAGTTGCTCCCTGGCCAGGCTGCTCCTGCCCTGAGCATGCTCAGGGCAGGAGATTTGGAAACTCCCAAGAACTGGCTGAAGCGGCTGCACACAGCAACGAGGGCTCTTTTTAGGGGCCCTGAACACTGGCCCCTCAAATTTGTGGGCCCTGGAATGGTGTTCCAGGCATTCCAGCTTCCTTTAATCCCTGGAGTTAGCGCAGGTATAAATGGTTAAGTAGTTAGTGAGGCACTGCCAAGGCATGCAGTGTACAGACACTCCAGAACCTTAGAGTGTGTATCCCACACAGTTCTCTATCTGTCCAAGCAATGCTTTTGATGTCTAGACTGCTATTTTACCAGTATAGTATAGTGGCCTGCTGCTGGAGTCTTTCCCTACCACAAGGAGCTGCCAGAGCCTTTCCCTGCCAGTCTTACTACACATTGCGTTGCAGCAGCAATCTGCTTTTTACTGAAGTGTGTGGCTACACATATCCTATACAGTGCCGCAAGTGTAGACAAGGCATAAGTCTGGTCTCTTCTTAATTGTCTCCCAAACAAATGCTGCTGCTTTTGGCATGACAGATCATGAGATTAAATCAGTGGAGATACTTAAAGACTAATGTGGGTTTAATCATATTTTTAAATCTTAGGTCTCGTCCACTGTTCCCTCTAAGGCGCATGGCAGCGCAGCCACACATTTGAAAAAATCCTGCCGCGCAGGACTTTCCCACCCCCGCGCATGGGGCAGTTCAGGGTGGCAGCGTGGCCAAGGTTGGGGCCAGGCAGTGCTGGGTTGGGCCAGCCCTGCAGCCGGGGAACGGCCAGGAGCCGGAAGCAGCAGGCCCTGGGTCCTGCAGCAAGGCCAGGAATCAGCCGGGGGCTCCTGGGCTGGGCTGAGGCTCGTGCCCGGACACCGCACTCGGGCGCATCTCCCCTCGGCGGGAGGAAGGGAGGGTCTGCGGGTTCGGGTCAGCCCTGCCACTCCTCCCTCCTCTCCCATCCCCTCCCCGGAGCCTGTGGAGGCTTCCCCCCTTCCAGTCAGGGCCTGGCCGTTCGCTTGGCCAGCCCCAGCCTTCAGCCTGGGCTCCTCCTTGCCGGCCAGCACCGTGGCCTCCTGCCCCCTGCCCAGCTCTTTGGCCAGTGAAGAGGGCTGGGGGGGGGTTGGGTTGGTTAGGCAGCTGGCACGGAAAGCATGGGGGCAGGGAGGGAGTGTGGGGAGGTGGGAGAAGGGGTCAGGATGGTGGGCTGGGGAGGGCTTGGGGGGGCTGAAAGAGGTGGCATGAAGATGGGGAGCTGGGGGGTGGGGTTTAGGAGGGCTGGAATGGGGGCAGGGAGCTTAGGGAGTCAGAACTGGGGCAATTCTTCAGCTTTCTAAACAAGAGGTATGACAAAGGGTAAATGCCATTCATACTCTGAAGTTTGAAAATCCTCAAATGGAAAACAGGGAGTGCATGGTGCCAAAATGTCCCTTCTATAACTAGATAAAGCTGGGGAGGTGAAAAATTAAAGATCAGTTGTATATTTCCTGAAAGCTAGTGTGGATGTTACTTAAGTGAAGTGACCGAACAGTGAGAGTGTTTGAGCATGTTAACCCTGTGCTTTCAAAGAACCTGGAACATGTTTTCTCCAGAATCCTGTAAATTACAACAATTCATTACAAAACAAACAAGGAGTCCTGTGGTGCTTAAAGACTAACAAATATATTGATTGCATGAGATTTCATGGGAGAAAACCCCATTTCATCAGATGCTTTGAAGAACAATTCATAGAGATCTTAGAGATGTAATGGAGATATCAGATAAGTACTTGTTTTAAATATAGTAACAGCCAAAAGACTGGGAATCAAAGGCAGCCATGAGATTATTCTCTTCATTATGCACCCTAATCTGTCCATCAGAAGAAACCATAATGCATTGAAGTGATGAGGTATTTTGGTAGAGATTTTCTCTTAAGTTGAAATGTAGCCCCCAAAATGATGGGGCAGGTAAAGATACAAGGGACTGAAAACAGGCTTTTAAGAAATACTGTAGCCTTATCTTAAAGCAGCTAGAAGCCCATTGTTTTGATTTCAGCTGTGTTTAGCACCCTTCTTGTAGCAGCATTTTCCTGAAAAGAGATGCCTGGAAGCTTTTTGATTTTTAAAATTAAAATAGAATTTACCCCTCTGGGACCATCAAGACATCTTAAATGCTGCCAATTTACAAAGGGGTAGCCATATTAGTCTATTCCAGGAAAACAAAAAACAAAACAAAACAAGGAGTCTCCCACAAAAGCTCATGCGAAAAATAAATCTCTTAGTCTTTAAGTGCCACATGACTCCTTGTGTATCTTAAATGCTGTCAGTGATAATTAGCTGGCTTCCCTGTGAACTGTAACTCTGCATGTAGAACACAGGAGATGAGGGTATTAGCCAGAATTGTGACACCTAGGAACTGGATTGAATATAACTTTGGTCATGGGTTGTTTGAAAGCCATGAATTAGTTTCTTTTGATTGTACAGCAATTTGGGTAAATTTTAAATAAATTGGGTGATTTTATTAATAAAAACAACTTTAAATAATTTATATTAATTTATCATTTGTCTAGATTTTTCAATAATTTTTGTTGCAAGAGTTTGCACACAAATTTTATTCAGAAAAAGTTTTGCACACGGGTTGAAAATTTTGCACACAAGCCGCCAAACCTTAGAGGGAACATTGGCTTGTCTACACTAGGGATCTACCCCATTATGTGCTATTGGCATAGTTAAAATAGGGGATTGCTCAGTTACGGGTACAACTACAATTGGACTTTTAATCAGATCTGTGCAGTAGCTAATTGCACTGGTGCAAACGGCAGGTTTCCTTGATTGCACTAGGTAGTTGCACTGGTTCAGTTACACCCAGAGCTAGCACAGGGCAAAATCCCAATGCATGAAATCCCTTATCATACACTTTAGGAAGTGCAACTGAAAGTGAAAGTGATTGTCTTTCAAGTTTGATATCTTTCCTCAGTTCTGCAGGTTGTTTTGATATGCTAATTCCTGAGAAGACTTTGGTTTCTCCACTCATCCTGGTTCTTACTAGTTATGTGGATCATGTACAGCTCTGGAACCCATGTGCATCATCTACCATCCATTCTATAGGAATATTACCGAGAACAACACCCATTCTGAGCCTTGTATTAGACTGCCTACATAGCAGCTAGACACCCATGCCTGGTCTGTGCCAGCTGAGTCAGGTTCATGGGGCTCACACTAAACAGCTGTTTAATTATAGTATAGACATTCAGGCAAGGGCTGGAGCCTGGGCTTCAAGACCCCAGAAGATGGGAGAAACCCAGAACTCAACTTACCACCTGAGCCTGAACCACAATTAAATTCCACAATTAAATGGCCCCTTAGTCCAAACCTGAGTCAGCAGGCCCTGGCTGGCCTTGGGTTTCTTCTTACAATTTAGACATAGCCTTAGACACATAAATGTAAGTAACTGTTTTGATTCCTAGTAACTTATAAAACAATCAGTTACATGATAAATCAATACCTGACCTTAGCAAATAGCTCTCAACTCAAGTTCAAGGGGCTGCCCTTGCAGATACAGTTGTAGTATTGGAACCAACTTTAAATAACCAACACGGTCTGTATATCATTGTCATGGAGAACCCAGAAAAGCCTCTTGGATCCCCTCTGTTCACAGCCCACCAGGACTCTGCTACGGTGGAGCCTTCTCCCCATTCAACACGCGGGTCTCCATGCTACCTGTAGCCAGCTCCCAAATCCAGGCCCAGAGGGTCCGATCCTTGCTCTGTCTGGTCTCCCTTGGGGGGGGGGGTTCCTCCTTCCACGAGGGTCCCAGCCGTCCCAATCAGCAGTGACACTCAGCCAGTGTAGAAGTCAAAGGTTTATTAGCAATCCACTTTGCATAGCAGCTAGGACAGTTGGCTCTCAGATCAACCAGGAGGGCTGACAGTAAACCCCCAGGACGAGCCCTGGAGGTCCTGCCCCTCCGACCTCCATCTTCCTTCTCCCCTCTCTCCCCTTTGTTCTTGTCTCCATCCAGCTGCCCTGCCCCTGGTCTAAACTGGCCACAATCTGTCACCCCCAGGGGGTCCAGGTAAGGTCGCACTACAGCCTCTTCCCCCCTAGTGGTACCTATAGTTATCACACCCCTGTGTCCCATCACCAGAATACCATCACCAAAGAACAGGAACAGAAAAGAAGAACCACAGTAGCCCAAAAGGTTTTCTTACTTCATCACAATCATCCCTGTCACTGTAGCACCTAACAATTTTTACTACATATTCTCACATCTCCATGAGGTTCCTATTCTACAGGTAGGGAATGAAGGCACAGAAAGGTAAGTGACCTGCCCAAGATAAGAATAAGGACTTGAAGGCATCTCTTCAAAGCCCTGAGTGCCATAAGCACTGCACTTTCTTTCTAATAGCACACAATAGCTAATTTATAGCCATTTGTCACCTGAATATGTTCAGCGAAACAGTCTCGTGAGTGTATTTTGTACCTTTATGAACCATTAATGAAAGCAAGCAAGTTCATTTTAGAACATTTGATTTATGGATTACTTCTCTTAGTCACAGTCAAGTCCTGCGGCCAAGGCCTGCAAAGCCATAACAGCTTCTATTAATATTGAACATTCAGACCTCAAAGGTTTGACTGCACAATGAACTCTAGATTTCTTACAGAATCTGAGTAATTTGCTGGCATATAAAAGTTTCTAGGTAGCTAGTTATGTAAGTCTACCATGGATCTCATTTTGCTGAACAAGAACCAGCTTCTTTTATTCCTTAAGAGTGAGGAAGATATTTGAATATTTTGTGACATCAAAGAGAATAGTTCTCACTCAAGAAGAGGGTGGGAGAATAATGAAAATCTATGGCTACGGGCAAGTTAAGAACTTAAGTAGTTCTCTATCTCTGAAATGATATGCGTTAAAAGTGCTACCTGACACTCAGTTATAAAACAGGGGCATGGGCAGCAAGTTATATCCTCAAGTATTTTATAAAATTGTGTTTATAAAACATGCCATTTATACTGATAACTGAACTTAAACATCCTGAAGTATCTCAGTCTGTTGATCTCATGCATACTATCCTGTATGAGGTAGGAACTGGGTCTTGGGCTGTCAGACCTATTGGCAGGAACAAAGGTTGAAAGCCAGAAGCCAAAGTGAGAGTCAGAGCTGGAATAGGAATCAGGATCACACTGTGAGTTAGGGCTGCAGTCAGCTTCAAGAGTCCCGCCAATGGTTGAGCTGGTATCAATGTCAAGAGTCATGCCAAGGGTCAGAACAGGAGCTGGAATCAGACAGCAATGCCAAAGGTTGAGCTGGAGTCAGAGTACAGTGCTGGAGTCACACCAAATATTAGTCAGGTAACAGCGTGACCCTTTCTGGATTTAGGGAAAGATTTATGAAATTATTCATATCAATATTACAAAATTACCATAATCCTTGTGAGATATATCAAGTTGGGTAGCAATAGAAAGTTTATAATTTGCTAGGAATGATTGTATTGTTTATGTGTAGGTGTCATATTTGTATTGGAAGTTATAAATATGTTTACTATATCTGTATTTCATCTTGTGCTGTGTTTCTGCGAAACTCCCCAGCCAGGATGTCTGCAGCCATTGTCCCCTAATGGTCCATTAAAGAAGCTCACAGGTACAGTGAGTCCAAGGTGAGAGACCTCATGAGTCACCAGGACTTGCCCATGTAACTCTAAACTCTAATTTGTTTCTGCAAAATCTCTCACACACAGCATGAGAAAGGCCAGAGATGATAAAAGGCCACAGCAACACCTCCCTTTTGTCTTCAGTCATCTCAAGCCTATACAGCCCTCTGCCAACACCTACTTCTGGATTTATTCCTCTGCAACTGAAGCTGTAAAACACAGGACTGAGACCCATCCAGGTATTGCATGCAGATCAGAGGAACTACGCAAGCCTGCAAACTCCAGATTCTACCAAGGACTTTCTCTGCATAGATTTTTGATTATTGTATGTATGTGATTTGCTCTGATCCTTTAACATGTCTCATAGTTTGTTTCTTTCCTTTTTATAATACACCTTTAGTGTTAGTTACTAAAGTATTGGCTGACAGAGTTCTATTTTTGGTACTTTGGGTAAGAACTAAACCTATTTTGTTCTGTGTAATGTGTGGTTCACCCTTTGGGGCCAAAAGAACTCTTTTTGTTTAAAGAACTTGGAGTTTTATGCAACATCTCTTTACTAGACCCAGTGGCTATTGGGCACCAAAAAAACCCAAGGAGTTGTGTGGCACTTTAAGACTAACAGATTTATTTTTCACATGAGCTTTCGTGGGAGAAAATCCCACTTCATCAGATGCTTCGAAGATGGGTGAACTTAGAGAATGGAATGAAAATAAATGCAAGGGGGTGTAAAACATAGGATCAGGTCATACAGTAACAGCAAATCAGAGCAGTTGTTAGGTTCAAACCATGGGAAGCCTGAAGTCAAATTACCTTTTGTAATGGGAAAAGAACCCATAGTCTCGATTAAGTCCAGCTTTCACAGAATTTAGCTTGCATATTAATTTGAGTTCAGCTGTTTCTCTTTGAAGTCTTGATGTCCCAGCCACATCTCTGACAACAGTCATTAACAAATC
Source organism: Podocnemis expansa (assembly GCA_007922195.1). NCBI lineage: Eukaryota > Metazoa > Chordata > Testudines > Podocnemididae > Podocnemis > Podocnemis expansa. The sequence goes on along the minus strand of ML682021.1, from coordinate 30,000,455 downwards.
ATTTATCGAGTGATTAGAAAATCGTAAGTGCTCAGCAACTGGTTTCTTTGTTTTGTGATTTCTGATATAAGCTCTGTGCTCATTTACTCTTTGGTGCAGCGATCGTCCTGTTTGTCCAATGTAAAAAGTGTTGGGGCATTTCTGGCACATGATGGCATAGACCACATTAGTAGATGAACAGGTAAATGAGCCTTTGATGGAGTAGCAGGCTTGATTAGGACCTATGATGGTATTTATTGTGCAGATATGTGGGCAGACTTGGCAGAGTGGTTTGTTGCAGGGGTGTGTGTCTGCTTTAATGTTTCTGTTGTTAGATCTGTAGTTGCTGGTGAGTATCTGTTTAAGATTGGGTGGTTGTCTGTAGGCAAGGAGAGGTCTGTCTCCCAACGCTTGAGAGAATCAGGGATCATCTTTTACAATAGGCTGTACGTCCTTAATGATCTGTTGCACAGGTCTGATTTGAGGGTTTTATGTGGTGACTAGTGGTGTTCTGTTTTCTTTCTTGGGCCTCTCCTGTAGTAGATGACTGCGGGGAACCCGTTTAGCTCTGTCAATTTGTTTTCTTACTTCCCCAGGTGGGTACTATAGTTTCAAGAAAGATGATAGAGATCCTCAAGATGTCTGTCTCTGTCTGAGGGATCAGAGCAGATGCAGTTATATCTTCGGGCTTGTCTGTAGACAATGGATCATGTGGTGTGTTTAGGATGGAAGCTTGAAGGATGTAGGTAACTATACCCATCAGTAGGTTTTCGGTGGAGTGGAAACTGTTGAAATCGCTGTGAAAATCTTCAAGAGCATCCCTGCCATGTGTCCAGATGATGAAGATGTCATTAATGTAGTGTAGGTAAAGAAGAGGTGTTTTGGGATGAAACTTGAGGAAACGTTGTTCTATGTCACCCATAAAGATGTTGGCATATTGTGGGGCCATGCGGGTGCCCATAGCAGTGCCGCTGATTTGGAGATATAAATGATCCTCAAATATGAAGTGGTTGTGGGTGAGCACAACATCACAAAGTTCAGTCACAAGCTGTGCTGTGGCATCACCTAGGATGGTTCTTCTAATAGCTTGTAATCCATCCTTGTGTGGGATGTTGGTGTAAAGAGCTTCTACATCCATAGTGGCCAGAATGGTGTTTTCTGGAAGTTCTCCAATGGACTGTATTTTCCTCAGGAAGTCCATGGTGTCTTGAAGATAGCTAGGGATGTTAATAACATAGGCTGTGAGAAGGGAGTCCACATAGCCAGATAGGCTGGCAGTAAGAGTGCCAATGCCTGAGATGACGGGGCGTCCAGAGTTTCCTTTTTTATGGATTTTAGGTAGTAGACAGAACATCCCTGGCCACAGTTCTGGTGGTGTTTCTGTCTTTATATGTTCCCGTGCTGTCTTAAGGAGCTTCTTGAGTAGACGTCGTAATTCCTTTTGGTATTCCTCAGTGGGGTCAGAGGAAAGTGGTCTGTAGAATGTTGTGTTGGAGAGTTGTTTATAAGCCTCCCAGTCATAATCCAATTTATTTATGATGACAACTGCACCTCCTTTGTCAGCCTCCGTAATGGTAATATCAGAGTTGTTTCTGAGGCTGTGGATGGCATTGCATTCTGCAGGGCTGAGGTTATAATGTAAAGGATGTTGTTTGTCCATGATTTCAGCCTTGGCACGGTGGCAGAAACAATCAATGTAGAAGTCAAGTCTCTTGTTTTGACCCTCTGGAGGAGTCCACAAAGAATATTTCTTCTTGTAGTGTTTGGAGGAAGGTATCTGTGTGTTGATCTGTGGTGTTATGGAAATATTCTTTGAGTCTTAGACAACAAAAGTAGGCCTCTAGGTCACCGCAGAATTTTATCTTATGTGTGGCAGTTGTGGGGCAGAAGGAAAGTCCCTGAGATAGCACAGATTGCTATGCTGGAGTAAGTGTGTAGTTTGAGAGATTAACAATGTTGCTGGCTGGGTTGTAGTTTATACAGTTTGGTATCTTTTTTCTACTGTAGGAAAGCAAAGTTTGGTGTCATAGATGGATTTTCTCTTTGTTGTGAAGTCCAGCCATGTAGAAGAATGCATTGTAGGTTGGTTTTCTATGAGGGAATCTAGTTTTGAGAATTCACTTTTAATTTTCTCTGTTTGTTGTACAGGATGCTGATCAGGTGGTTTCTGAGTTTCTGTGAGAGCGTATGGCATAATCTCTCACTGTAGTCTGTGTGATATGTCGATTGTAAAGGATTTTTTACCTTCAGTCCATTAGGTATAATGTCCAGTTGTTTGCATTTAGAAAGGAAGATGATGTCTGTCTTAATCTGAGCGAGTTGTTTCTGTAAATTGATGGATTTCCACTTCAAACTGCTGTATTTAGTGCCTTGCATCTTATCAATTTCCAAAGGGATAGCCGTGTTAATCTAGTCCAGCAAAAAAAACAAGGAGTCGTGTGGCACTTTAAGACTAACAGATTTATTTTTCGCATGAGCTTTCGTGGGAGAAAATCCCACTTTGTCAGATGCTTCGAAGATAGGTGAACTTACAGAATGGAATGAAAATAAATTGGGCACCAGTAGCTAAAATGAAGTAAAGAGGGCTGTATGTTTTCTTGTGGCTTTTGGATAATCAGTGTAGACAGTCAGAAGTATTGACTGTGACTGTTTGGGGAAGTTTATCTTCAGATAACTCATCAGTCCTGGGAGAATCTGCTCTCCTGTTGCAATGTGCCCTGATCTTGGCATCTTGAGTTGGTTGTCCCAGGGAAGCCAGATCACAAACAGCACCTAAGGTCAAGCCAGAAGCCAGCACAGCAGTGGGTCAGGAATTCCCTCAAGTTCTTGTAGAGTTCCCTGTGCTTCCTTCTAGCTCAGGCGTGTCCACCCTTTTCCCGTCAGGGGCCACATTGGAATTTTCTCTCACTCTGGGGCCAAGCCTCCATTTGCACCACCCTTCAGCTTTGCATCCTCCCTTGCATGCAGCAGGAGGGGTCCCAGCACCACTCGCCAGCTGCCCGAAGCAGGGGGATCCATATTGCATGGAAGTTTGGTGGTTTGGGTAGGGTACTGTGAGGAAAGAAAGGGGCAGGGATGGTGGCATAGCTAGAGGAGGGGGAGCTGTTGCTTTGCTTAGCCAGCCAGCTTGGGGCCTGGCTGCTCCACACCACTCTCCCCACCCAGCAGCTCACAGATGGAGAGGAGGGGAGGTGAAGGGGGCCTGCCAGCCACGTTGCTCCACTTTGCTAGCCAGCCAGCTCCAGGATTGGAGGGGAAGTGCCTTCTTCTCTGCCCCACTGGCCAGCTGGGGGCCTGTCGCTCTGCTCTCCCCCACCCCACCCCACCAGTTCCAGACCTGGGGCTGTAGAGGAGTCAAAGGGAGGCTGCTGCCCTGCCCTGCCAGTCAGTTCTGATCCTGCTAATCAGCTACACCCCACTCCTGGGTCTGGGGCAGAAGGGGAGGGGCTGGGCCAGCTTGGGACTGGAGTAGAAGCAGGGCTGCTGCTGCACCCTGCGGGACTGGCAGGCCACACAGTAGTTTTGGTGGGCCACACAGTGGACAACCATGTTCTAGCTTAAGTAATGCTTTCAAGCCAATCAGTGGGACCAGATGTCTGCTCCAGTCAGGAGCTTTGTGGGTAGAGCCTCTGATGGATCAGAGTTTCATTAACTCCTATCCATGCTGGTTCCAGAGTAATGTTCCCTCTAAGCTGTGCGGCCATGCGGCCCCCTCGCCACTGCCTGGCACGGGGAACACTGCCAGCTGCAATCCCTGCCTGGCCAGAAGACAGTCTTCCAGCCAGCTGAAAACCGCTCCAAGCTGGGAGTTTCTAAAACTCCTGCTCAGAGTAAGCTCTAACTGAGTATTCACAGAGCCTTTGTGCATGCTCAATGAGAACTTCTTCCGGCCAGAGGGGCAGCTGGTGGCCAGGCTGCGCCGCTCCGGCAGTGGGGTAAGAGGGCAGGAGGGGTGACTGGGGACAGGGCAGGGGCAGCCAGCCTTAAAAGGGGGTGGAGGGTTGGAGGGAAGATGAGATCGGGCTGGCTGGGGAGGTGTGGGGGGGGGAGGATCGAGCCAGCTGGGTGGGGTGAGCAGGAGAGCAGGGGGAAGGCAGGATCAGGCCGGCAGGGGGGCAGGATCGGGCTCATGTGGGGATGTGGGGGGCACAGCAAGCAACATAAGTTGCTCAGATGCCTTAGGGCCTTATAAGGAACATTGTTCCAGAGAGTTATGGGGTTGCAATTGCAGTTTGGGAAGCTGCAGGTCCACATCCAAGACCTACTATCCCTCACCTATGACTACCACAGAGCTTGTAAGAAAGAAGACAGCCCTTTCAGAGAAGTTATTTAGAGCAATTTCTCATGAGACATTTTAAGTTAGTAAAAAAAAAAAAAAAAAGCCTTAGACATAAATTTGTGACATCCATCATGTTGCCTTATACAGAAAGCTTAATCAGCTTCCACCTTCTTTGTGCTCATAAAAAATAAAATACACAGTCCTCAAGCTCAGGACTAGAAAAATAAAATGCTATTCATTAGCATTAGTATAGCATTAGATCACAAGTTTACTGCTACCAGTAGATTCTTAAGTTAATTGAAATAGATGAGCTCACTGATTCCTATTTGTATAAAACTCACCTTCACATTAGAGCAGACAGCTGGAGACACACTTTTATCTTATATGACAGTGACTGAAATACACAAGATTCATAGACCATGCTGCTGCTTTGTGATTAGAAGAAATAATAGTGATGGGTGTTTGGCACAATGGGCTTTAACTTGCTGTCATTGGAGTTAATGGTATGGTATGGCAACACTGCAGCAGAAAGCAAGCCTCACAGCTGGGTACACAGATGGGGACTAGTGGGGTTTAATGCACTAAGTATGTTAGTGTGGACGTTGCAGCTCATGTTGGGGCTCAGGCTTTCAAGGCTGGGCAGCAGGGAGCAGGAGCTTGAGACCCTGAGCTCTAGCCCAAGCCTCAATGTCCACATTGCTCTTTTTATCATGCTAACTCAAGATCCATCAGCATGAGTCTATCCAACTGGGCTGGGAGGTTTGCTCCCTGCTGCAGTGCAGACATATCCGTATGTTCCCCACCCTACATATACAATCTATAGCCAAGGTTTTCAGGCTTTTTCTTGGGACCCAGTTGAAAAAAATCATTTATGCCCACAACCCAACAGTTACATCTTTCAGCACTGCATTCCAGTCTTTTGGCAACGGGGGCAGGCGACTCTGAGACAAAATACCTGAGGGTCTGTGACCCACTACTGAGTCCTGACCAGCAGTTTGAAAGCACTGATCTATAGAGTATCTTGACACTGCAGCTGGAAGCAAGTCTCCCAGCTGACTCAATAGACTTACACTAGCTAGGTTCAAGCTAGCATGCTAGAAAGAGCAATGTGGATGTCTGGCTCAGATGGAAGCTTAGGCTCTGAAGCCCATCTCATCCCCTAGATGCCAGACCCCAACCTCTAACCTGAACCAGAATGTCTACACTGGCATTTTAATATGCTAGCTCAAGTCTGCAGGCATGAATCTGACATGTTGGCTTGAAGAGTCTGTGTAAATATATCCATAAGTTTCAGTGATGCAGAAGTACACCTAGTGTATTCTAGGTGGTGTCTCAACATAGGTTGCGAACCCACTTGTCTATCTTTAATCTGCTGTACCATATCTGGCCTGGAATCATTGTAAAACTGCTCAGCCTTGAGACAGGAAACAGGTAGATGTAATTCCTTACTGAGTTTCACTTTGATGAAATATTTCCATTTTAGTTAACACATTACACAGACTTCAACTTTTAAATTAGACAGCTAAGCAAAGGGTTGTGGGACTGTGATGTCTGTAGTACACTTCATCTGCACGCCTAGGTAACACTCTTGCAGGCTCCCAGATACAGAGACAGCTTTTATGATAGTACCTAGTTCTGACTGATGCTACTTGCATACTACATAAGTTGTTCGCAGTGTTCTTGTAGCTATGTTGGTCCCAGTATATGAAAGAGGCAGAGTAGGTGAGGTAATATCTTCTCTTAGAAGCTGGTCCATTAAAAGATATTGTCTCACTTACCTTCTTTAATCTCACCATACATAAAAACAGACACATTAATGCATAAAAGAGTTGTACCAGATAACTTTGATTTATTGACAAGTTCTAAAGGGGCAGCCATGTTAGTCTAGTGAAGCAAAACAAACAAGTTCTTTGGCACTTTTAAAGGCTCACAAATATGTTCTTCAAAGCATCTGATGAAGTAGGATTTTCTCCCACAAAAGCTCATGCAATAAATAAATTTCTTAGTCTTTCAAATTGCCACAGGACTCCTTTTTTTTTTTTTTAAGTAAGTTCTTTGGGTCAGATCTTACAAATAGGTCTGAATGAAAATTCTTGCTACTATAAGTAATAAACACTATGCTCATAGTATCAGTCCCATATTTGTAGCATTGACTCTAGTAATTAAGCACTTCATATAATATTTAAAATTAAATTTAATTAAATGTTAATTAAATGATTTATTCAACAATTCACTGTTGAATGCCAGATGGTATTCACCTAAGAGTTCTGAAAGGACTCAGATATGAAATTGCAGAACCACTAACTGTGGTATGTTCCAAAGGGGTAGCCGTGTTAGTCTAGTCCAGCAAAAAAGCAAGGAGTCCTGTGGCACTTAAAGACTATGGCTTTGTCTACATTGCACAACATTTTCAAAAAAACTTTTGAAAAAATTATTTTGAAATATATTCAGAATAATTATCTCACAATAACTTTTTCCAAAAATACTATTTCAGGAGAACGGTCTGGGGACCAGCTTCTTGTTCCGAAATATCATGGCTTTTTTTTCCCCCCCCGAAATTGAAAGTCTTCACAGGACTTTTTTTCTTTTTTTTGAAAAAAAAGAAAGCCAATGGAAGAGATAGGCAGGCTTTTTCGGAAAAAAGCCTTTGCCATATCTGGCGATGGCTTTTTTCAAAAAAGCTAGCTTGAAAAGGGTTTTTTTTTTTTAACATAACCAGGTTTAACGTTGGCAAAAAAGCTCACCGGTACCTCAAAATACTGGCGCGCTTTTTCAAAAAAGCTAAACCCAATAGGTTTTTCGAATGGAAAAGCCTTTTTTGAAATAGCTTTTTCGAAAAAAGCCATCACAAGATGCAACAAAGCTTTTTTTTTCAAAAAGAGCCTGCCTTTCTTTTTTTTGAAAAAGAAAATCCAGTGTAGATTTTCACTTTTGGGGAAAAAAAAGAAAGCCATGGTATTTCGGGACAAGGAGCTGTCCTTGGACCATTCTCCTGAAATAGCATTTTTGAAAAAAGTTATTTCGAGATAATTATTCTGAATATATTTTGAAATATTTTTTTCAAAAAAAGTTTTTTTGAAAATGCTGTGCAATGTAGACGCAGCCTAACAAATTTATTTATCACATGAGCTTTCATCAGAGGAAATCCCACTTTGTCAGATGCTTTGAAGATGGGGGAACTTACAGAATGGGAGGAAAATTAATTTGGAAGAGTGTAAGACATGGGATCTGGTCATACTGTAACGGCAAATCAAAGCAATTGTTAAGATTCAAACACTGGGACAGAGCACATATAGGAAGGTGAACTCAAATTATCTGTTTTAATGGGAAAAGAATCCATAATCATGATTTAATCCTGCCTGATTCCATGTCTTACACTCCACTGCACTTATTTTCCTCCCCTTCTGTAAGTTCCCCCATCTTCAAAGCATCTGATGAAGTGGGATTTTCTCCCATGAAAGCTCATGCAATAAATAAATTTGTTAGTCTTTAAGTGCCACAGGACTCCTTGCTTCTTTAACTGTGGTATGCAACCTATCACTTAAATCAGCTTCTGCACCTAGTAAAAGAAAGATAGCTAATATGAAAACAATTTTTTATAAAGCCACAAGAGGCACCCCCAGCAATTACAGACCTAAGTTAACTTCAGTACTGGTTGAAACTATAGTAAACAAAATAATTATCAAACACGGATGAACATGGTTTGTTTGGGAAGAGGCAACACTCCTTTTGTAAAGGGAAATCATGCCTCACCGATCTGCTAGAATTCCTTGAAGGGGTCAATAAACATGTAGACCAGGGTCATGCAGTGGATGTAGTGTATTTGGATTTTCAAAAATCCTTTGACAAAGTCCATCACCAAAGGCTCTTAAGCAAAAGTGAGAAGTCATATGATAAGAGGAAAGGTGCTTTCATGGATCAGTAACTTGTTTAAAGACAGAAAACAAAGGGTAGGAATAAATGGTCAGTTTTCAGAAAGCAAAGAGGTAAAAAGTGGTATTCCCCCAGGATAAGTACAAGGACCTGTGCTATTCAGCATATTTGCAAATGACCTGTAAAAAGAGGTAAATTGTGAGGTGGCAAAATTTGCAGATAATACTCATTACACAAAATAGGTAAGTCCAAAGCAGACTGAGAAGAGTTCCAAAAGGGAGCTTATGAAACTGGATAACTGGATAACAAAAATGGTCAACACAATTTAATGCTAATAAATGCAAATTAATACACATTAGAAAATATAATTCCAGCTATTCATACTAAATGATCAGATCTAAATTAAGAAGAAAGAGATCTTGGAGTCATTGTAGATAGTGCCCTGAAAACATCTGCTCAATGTGAAGCAGCAATCAAAAAAGCAAACAAAATGTCAGGAACCATTACAAAAAGAAAAGAAAAGAAAAGAAAAGAAAAGAAAAGAAAAGAAAAGGTATCATAACACCTTTACATAAATCCATGCTACACCCACACCTTAAATACCATGTGCAGTTCTGGTCACTCCAGCTTTTAAAAAAGATATATTAGAATTGGGAAAGGTACGAACAAGGGTAAGAAAAATTATTAGACGTACAGGGCAGCTTCCATATGAGGAGAAAATATATAAACTGGGGCTTTTCAGTTTGGAAAAGAGAAAACAAAGGGGGGTAATGATACAGGTCTATAAACTCATGAGGGGTGTGAACAAAGAGAATGGGAAGGTGTTATTTGCGCTTGGAATGAGATGGACACCAGGGGTCACACAGAGAGTTAGGAACAAAGGGAGGTATTGCTTCATACAGCATATAGTCAACCTATGGAACTTATTCCTGAGGCATGTCATGAAAACCAAAACCGCAGCTGGGTTCAAAGAGAATACGATGAATTCATAGAGGAGAGGTTAACCAATGGCTATTGCCCAGAATGATCAGAGATTCAACCCTGTGTTCTGGGTGCCCTAGGCCTCTAACTGTCAGAAGTTGAGACTGGAGGACAGGAGATGGACAATTGCCCTGTTCCCTTTGAAGCATCTTGCATTAGTCAAGATTGCAAGACAGGATAGTGGGCTTGATGAACCTTTGGTCTCATCCATTATGGCCATTCTTATGTTCTTAATCAATGCTCCATTTTTTCCATAAGAATTTGCCTGCTTTAGTAAGGCTGTCTCAACAACATATTTAACCATGTGTTTAGTTTTAAGTGTGCAAGTAAATATGATTGAAAAGGGATTACTCTCATGTCTAAAGCTAAGTTTACTCTTAAATGCTTCACTGATTCTAGATGATCATGACTGATTTAAACAAGCTCATTAAAAGACAAATTTAAAACATCACATCTTGCAACAGCATCCAGTTGCTTTTGCGAAAGGGCTAACTACCTGAAAAATGTTCAGGCTTCTCTTTCACGCAGTTCTTTAAAACATAAATGTAATGCTTTTTATGCTATGTAGTATGCACACATAAGAGAAAAAATCTGCCAGTCAGCATGGGTGCTAGGAGGAAAAAAACCTAAAGTAAAAAATGCAATTATTATGCTGCGACTTTTCTGTCTTTCTAATTGTCTAGTATCTTTATCTTTTTCAGTCTGAAGTTTGGCTTAACTTTTTCTCTCAGCTGGGTCTACTGTCACATAAAGTAAACTTAGAATGCCAATTTAGTATAAGGAAGGGACTCCTTTTAAAGTTGATATGCAGGTGCTAAATGTGGAAAAGAACTAATGAGACCTCTCAAAGGAATCATATTTTTTGTTACCTGAGTTCTGTATGATGGATGATCATCGTCAGTGGAGCTCTCCTTTTTTTACTTGGCTAGCTGCTGCTTCTTTTTTTTTATTTCTGCTTTTATAAGGTTAGATTGTTTTCCTTCACTATGCTTTCTCATTACCAGTGACTCAGAGACTTGATGGAAGAGACCATTTTGATCAGCTAGCCTGACCTCTTGCATATTACCAGTCACAGAACCTCACCAACCCACTCTTGTAATCAACCCCTAACCTCAGGCTGAGTTACTGAAGTTCTCAGATCATGGCTTAAAGAATTCAAGTTACAGAAAAGTACAGAGAATTCACCCTTTACACAAAATTAAACCTGTAAGTAATCCATGCAGAGGAAGGCAAAGACACCCCATTGTCTCTGACAATCACATCTTAGGGAAGATTCCTTCCCAACCCCAAATATGGCAATCAGTTAGAGCATGAGCATGTGGGAAAGATCCACCAGAGAGATAACCGATAAAGAATGTCTGTAGTAACTGAGAGCTCTTCCCATCTAGTGTCCTGTCTCTAGTCGCTGGGGATTTTTGCTTCTGGTAATTGCTGATGGGCCACATGCCACTGCAGTCAGTCTCACCATACTGTCGCCTCCAAAAATTTATCACGATAAATCTTGAAGCCAGTTAGGTTTTTTGCCCCTTCCTCCCATCCCCACTCATTTTGGAAGGCTGTTCCAGAACTTCACTCCTTTGACCATTGGAAATCTTTATCTACTTTTGAGCTGAAATTTATAGATAGGTCAGTTTATATCCATCTGTTCTTGGGTCCAAACTGGTGCTTAACATTAATATCTCCCCACCACCACCTAGTATTTATCTTCCTGATGTTTTTATAGAGCGCAATACTCTAATCAATCTTCTTTTGCTAAACAAAGCAAGCTCTTTGAGTCTGTTCTCAGAAGATAGGTTTTCCATTTCCAAGATCATCTTAATAGCCCTTCTCTGCACCTGTTCCATTTGAATTAAACAAGGGAGGCCAGAAGTGTACACTATATTACTCACGAATTCTCTTCAGTGCCTTATATAATGGAAGTACCAATTTCCTGCATTGGAAATACCTCACCTGAGGCATTAGGACTGCATTAGTCTTGTCCACAGCTGAAGCAAATTGAAAGCTCATAGACATCATTGGCATCTCCAACGTTCCTGTACCACTTCCCAGGGCTGGATCAAGGCCTGCCTAGGAATGCCCACCTTTGTGGCCCCCTCACTATGGTGGAACTCTACCTGGGGGGGTTGGGTGTCCTGCCAGTGCTGGGGGGTGGGGCTCCAGGACCCCAACTGACAATGCTGGAGGGGGCTTGAATGAGGGCCTTTGGGCTGGTGCTGCTGCAGGGGTGGAGGTAGGGTTCCATGGGCCACCATTGCTGTAGAAGACTGCAAGGCCATGGCCAGCAGCACTGCAGGCAACTTTGGAGGGACCATGGTTAAGAGGCCACAATTTGTGGCAATCCAAGGGCCCCCACAATGTGAGGGCCCCTGGGCACGGGCCGCATAGGCCCATGCGCTAATCCGCCCCTGCCGCTTTCCATTGGCTGGTAGATGAACCCAAGACCTGTCCTCTACACTAGGTTACAGCCCAGGATCCCTATAACAAGGAGCTAAAGTCTGCACACTCCTGCCCCTTGCTGCTGTGTACCTAGGCTTTGTCCACTCCAGCCCTTTCAGGGTAGCTTTTCCGGCAGTTCCTTTGGCATTAACTGTCCTACCAGACCCAGAGCTGCAGGGCTTATTTGTGCTCCTGAATTTTCACATCCTCTCCACTCTGGTCCCTGAGAGTGACTGCAGACTCTTTCCCAGCAGCCCCTTTCTGTGACAAACTTCTTGGCTTTATATTCTGTCTTGCTGAGCCTCTTATTCAGTTAAAGCTTCAGAGGCAGACAGGCACCCTAACTGGCCCCTCAGGTGCATATTAACTCCATTAAGACCTATGTGGGGTGTGCACCTCAGCACAGTTATTTGCACAGCTTTACTTTCAAGGCATGGAGGGCTGGATACAGCATCTCCTAAGAGTCCTACTGATGGTCTGGATATTGATAGCAATATGAGACAGCCCTTTACCTCCATGTCCCCACTGGTGTGAGCATTCTGCCATCACTGTGCTTCTGCTTCTGTCTACTCAGGATGGGCTGGATTCTCTGGGCTGCCATTAAACTGCTGGAAGTCTCTTAGTTTGATAGTCTCTTTTGGTTTGATTTTTTTCCCTCTCATTGTGCTGTTAAAACCGTCAGAAAGATGGATGTGTGCACACTTCAGATTGCTTATAGCAATCTCTCTCCTTCCTGCCCTGTCTTTCTTTCGAACAAATTAAAACTACAGAAAATTCAGTATACAAAAAGAAAGAAAGAAAGAAAGAAAGAAAGAAAGAAAGAAAGAAAGAAAGAAAGAAAGAAAGAAAGAATCAGTCAGCACTATCTTATGCCAAACGAGTTGATTTCCCAGTTCCAAAACACTCCAATCAAGATTTAGGAACAGAAAAAATCACAGCTATTTCCCACTTCCTAGTCTTCAATTTTCACTGTCCTGTGTTCAGCAATCACTTTGAGCTCCTGTAGTATTACATTCATCCACTCAGGGTCAGGGTGTGGACCCCTTAGTCATGCTGAATAATAGAAGTCCATACAATTAAGTGTGAAGTAAGTTACTGATCAGTGAGAGAAAGAGGTTTACAGTCTGGCCCACTTTCTATATGAAAATCTATTCAAGGTCCAGATAACTTTCTGTGTTCCCAGTGCTAATACCCTTTTAAAAGCAGTGTGTTAGTCATTCACAATTCAGTTACCAGATTTCAATTACTATGGGAAACAAAAGCTAAAAAAGCAGATAATGCTTACACTTTTGAACTGATTAGTAGTATTTTTATATATTACTGACTTTTTCCTGTTCTGACCTTGTAGCTCTTAGCACTTGTATATAGTGGTGCACTATCAGTTCAGACCCCAGAGTAAACATTAAATATAGCAAAAACAACAAGAGTCTTGTGACACTTTAGGCTATGCCTACACTAGCAAATTAGTCTGGATTAAGGAGGCTGAATCTGGACTAATTTGGTCCCTGTCTACATGAGGCTTTGCCTAGTTCAAACTGAAAAATTTTTTAGTTTGAACTAAGCAACAGTGCCATAAATAGAACTTTTCATGCCTCGGGCAAGCAGCCCCAGATATGATACCCCTCAGACCCCAATCCGGCCAGGGGGCAGATCCACCCCAAGCTGCCACAGTTGACAAGCTGGGGGGATCCAGATCTGTCCCCAGCCACCACCAGAGACAGTGGGAAGCTCCCACCACCGCTGGCAGGCCTAGGGGATCCAGATCTGCCCCCAGCCACTGCCAGAGGTGGCGGGAAGCTCCCACTGCAGCCAGCAGGCTGAGGGGATCTGGATCCATCCCCAGCCACTGCCACCAGCAGGCCAGGGGGATCCAGATCCCCATGGCCTGATGGCAACAGCAGGAGCTCCCCACTGTTGGATGTGCCCATAGCCTCTGCCAGCAAGCCCCAGTGCGCTGGAAGTCCCAGGCGCTGAATTTTAGAGGGACCAAAGGACAGATCCGGTTCCCCGTGGTGGCTGGGGATGGCTCCAGATCTATCCCCAGCCACTGTGGGAAGCTGGATCCATCCCCTGCACCCTCTAAAATTCAGTGCCTGGGACTTTGCCTACCTCGCCCCACCCTAGTTATTGCTTTGCTAAGCTAAGCTTAGTTCAAATTAGTTAGTTTGAACAATAAGTTCGAACTAAGCACTTATGAGGTAGCTGTGCTAGTTCAAACTAAATGAGTTCAAACTGAGCAGTTAGTTCAAACTAGCTGCTTTTTTTAGTTTGAACTAACTTTTCATTTGAACTAGCCGCACTTTTTTAGTTCAAACGAAAATGTTAGTTCAAACTAAAAAATGCAGCTAGTTCAAACTAAAAAGCTGTGGTTCATTCGAACTAACTGAGTACTGCTTAATTCAGACTAAAAAATAACTAGTTCAAACTAAAGAGCCAGTTCAAACTAACCCATAACTGCTTAACTTGGACTAAAAAACGTGGCTAGTTCAAACTAAAAAGCTGCAGTTAGTGTGAACGAATCTCAGGTTCATTCAAACCAACCCAGAACTGCTTTGTTTGGACTAAGCAAATCCGAAAAAAGCTTTCTAAAGTAGACGTAGCCTTATAGACCAGGTGTGGCCAAACTGTGGCTCAGGAGCCAGATGTGGCTCTTGAATGAAAAAATGTGGCTCATGGAAGAATGTCAGCAAATCAATTTAGTAGGTAAAAGAATATGGCTATATGTCTCAGTGCAGTTCTTGAAGGTTTAATAATCAACTTGTGTGGCTCTTGAGTTCCATAAATTTGGCCACCCCTGTTATAGACTAACAGATTTCTTTGGACATAAGCTTTTGTGGTCTCCAACCCACTTTGTCAGCTACATGAAGTGGAAGCTACAGCTGAGAGGTATATATACACATGCGAGGATGGAGGACAGCAAGCGTTAGCAAAGTCAGTTCAGAGAGGAGGTGGGGCCCATTCACACCAGTTGATCAAAGGGATAGAATGTGTGAATAGAACAATCACTTTTTGTAATGCGCTCACCATTCCAAGTCCCTATTCAGACCCAGTCTGATTGTGTCAAGCTTGAAAATTAGCTCCAACTCTGCAGGCTAAAGTTTGTTTTTGAAATTTCTTTGTTGAAGTATGGCAACTTTCAAGTCTGCTACTGAGTGTCCATGGAGATTGAAGAGTTCTGCAGTTTGCCATTTTTTATGTCTGATTCATGTCTATTTATCCTTTTGTATAAGGACAGTCCAGTTTGGCCAATGGGCATGGCAGAGGGGCATTGCTGGCACATGATAGCATACACCATAGTAGTGGATGTGCAGGTGAATGAGCCGCCTTATGGCGTGGCTGATGTGATTGGGAACAGCAATGATATCACTGAAGTCAATGTGCGAGCAGAGTTGGCAATGGGGTTTGATGCAAGGATAGGTTCCTGGACTGGTGTTCTTGTATGGTGTTCAGTTGTTGGTGGGTATTTGCTTCAGGCTGGGGGGCTGTCTGTAAGCAAGGATAGGCCTACCTCCCAAGGCTTGAGAGAGTGTGGGATCATCTGCTAGGATAGGTTGTAAATAAAATTAAATACTGCAGCATTCAATGGAGCATTGTCATTTTTGTGTGATTATCACTCTGAAGAATAATGAGAATGAAACTGTCACATTACATTACTGTCCTGTCTGCACT
This sequence comes from Podocnemis expansa, assembly GCA_007922195.1. NCBI lineage: Eukaryota > Metazoa > Chordata > Testudines > Podocnemididae > Podocnemis > Podocnemis expansa. The sequence continues at coordinate 29,985,238 of ML682021.1, read as the reverse complement.
ATTCAGAATTTTCAATCAAAATAATAGGTGGGATGGTACCCTCTCTAGGACTGCAGGATATTCAGGCCTGCCTCTGCAAGTTGGAAGCTTTGCCAGGCATCAAGATCCATCTGATGATGCATAGATTGCATAGATAGTACAAAGGTTAGTGAAAATGGGCTTAAATGAATTTATTAGCCTCTTCTGGCTCTTTCTAACAGCTAGATTTCAGTGAAGAGATCAAGGAAAGATGGCTCCATATGGGTGAAGTTACAGGAGTTAGAAGAGTCATATTGTGGGCTTTTTGACTCATAGTGGCCCCCTTGCTTGTGAAAAGATATCAGAGCTTCACTCTAGCTCCACTTTGCCTATAAATATAAATCTTGTAGTTCAGTCCAGAAACCTGGCAAAGCCCATTATTGGTTTTACCATGTTTCATTTTCTAGGTGTTTCCAGACACTGTGAAAAGTGGTTAACATGTTTGACAGAATTGCTTTGCATGTTTTAAAACTTGGTGAAAAATAGATTAAACAGAAGCACTTCTGCTAAGCAAAATTGTTTTGTTATATGAATGGAGAATAACCAGATGCACCCAACCTCAAAACAATTAGGCTGCTTTGAAGACCTCCCATTGAACTTTAATGAGAGTCTTTGCAATTAAGGAAGCAAATGGTGTCAGCTCAATAGTGTAGAATTCAATTTACCTGCCCAGGACCTCTCAAGGTAAAGTGGTTCTTCAATAGGACCTCTCAAGGTAAAGCCTCTATGAACAAACACATTGGGTAAAAATGGGTACCTGGTATGTAAATTCCACAGCAAAGCTAACAATTCAACACAAGACTACATTCCATGACAACATTTTTGTTTAGTTACATAACATGTCTGTGACAAGATGGATACACCCCACACTGGGCAAACTCCTTATAACTTAAGAGAGGTGGAAGCTCCACCCCTTGAGCCCTGCTGGGCATGCTCAGACTGCTGTCCCAGTATAAAAGGGAGCAGCTCAGCTCAATCTGGGCTGGCTAGTAGAAAGAGAGGACCTACACTGAAAGGTCTTGCCCCAGGATTCCCTTAGCTACAACCTGTGGGATATTTGGTCTCCAGTGTGAGTCTCAAGGAGCAGTACTCCCCCCCCCCCCCAGCAACTGAGGCTGATGCCTAGAATCAAGGAAGCTCACAACTGCTACCCAAAAGAGGAAGGAGGTAACCAGCAAGAACTCTCCTCAACCCAGGTAGGAAGTTGCCCAGGGGACCAGAAGGATATAGCTGGGGGTAAGGTGAAGGACTAGTCAGTGTGTTTCAGTAGGGATCCCTGCTGATGTGGTGCTGCACTGCCAGGGCTCTGGGGAGCAGGAGGGCCTGAGCCCCCCTACCTGGGCACTGTACCCCCATAAAGGACACTCTTATTGATTTTTGTGATGACTAGGTTGTGCTGCTCTGACCTAAAGGCTGCTCATAGACTTTGCCTATTGGCTCTGTGGCCACTAGATGGTACTGCCTTGATCTGAAGGTTGTGTGGTGTTGCCAAATTTGAGCGCTGAGGAGATCAGGAAAACACTCTCCCTCCCTATGCCCCTTTTGGCTTCCCCACCTGGGGGTGCTAGGGATGACTTACCCTGGGACAATGTCCATTATGTTGCTGAGTAGTGTACAATCCTTTCTGGAGTGAACTGTACACAACTGCATAATTGCCTGAGCTACTGCTTGCAAGCTTCCCTTAGGGGTATAGGGAAGAGGCCTACACAATATTATGCTAGTGGGCATCAGAAGAAATTATTAGGTGGTGGACTCCCCTGGTCACTACAGAAGTAGCTAGCTGGTGACACAGGATCCAGGAAACTGAGCTAAAAACAGGGAAGTTTGAATGGAATCTGAAGTGAGGCAAACCCCTGTCCCTGAGGGGTGGTGAGTGAGTTCTTGGATATTATGTGTTTCCTTGCTTGGTGGTTTCCTTTTTAATTTGCTTTCACTTGGCAAAATCTAGTAAGGGGCAATGTGTTGTGCAAGAAGTGGAGCCCTTTGATCACAGCATAATCTTGATGAGAGGGATAGGCTGCTGTAAACTGCGGGTATATAAAGCAAGCAGTGAAACTGATGGCTCTACAGCTGAGCCAGAAATGGCAAGGGATTTAAGTAGTGGTTTGTAAGGGCAGGTTGGTGTGAGGGAAGGTTGTTTTCGTCACCTTTGACAAGAACTTAAGAGAGAAGGCTATGAAAGAGACAAAGGCAGTAGTTGTAGTGTCCAGAAGAATGGAAAAGACAATGAAGATAACTTGATGTGGAAGCTGCAGGATGCTCTAGAGATGATACCTATAAACTGCTTGATTTGTATGAAATCCCACTTGATAAATCTAATGGAAGAGATGATCTGAATTTTGGAGATGCAACTATGGTTGAAGTCCTAAAGGGATTTGAATAGATAATGGAGGGAAGGAGCAAAAAGGCTGCAGAGAACTCAAGACTGGCAGATGCATGTTGGATAGGAGAATTATGAAGGCTGACTGCTGGTAAAGAGAGGCTTGTGGAGACATGTGACTATGAGAACAAGGCCAAGGAAAAGACCAGTTAGCAAACAAGAAATAGAGCTGAGGAACACATTTGTTCAGTTAAAAAATGAAAGATGGAGACAGCCAATAATAGCAAGTGGACCAGCAATACTGTAGAGAAGAGACACCCCTTCTACAGTAAGAGGAAGGGACAATGAAATTGCCATAATTTAAAACCCCAGGAGGAGAGAGGACTCTCAAAGTCACAAATGAGAGAAGACTTGTAGCCATAAAGAACAGAAGGAGGAAAGCTAGAGAATTACACCAAATCTGGAAAGGGGCTGATCTATATGATTAGCAGACAGTCCACAAAGTCTGACAGACCTGTCACAGAACTGATCCACAGAACAGAAGGGCGTCCCGTCTATCAGGATCTAAGATACAAGATGTTGACCTGAGGCTGTACAGGATTCCATCCAATCCACTGTTCTTCGTGGTGAACAAATGATACTGTTAGGTTCTCTGGGACGCATCAAGGAAGACTATGCCAGGCTGTGGAAGACACTTAAATGTAGGCTCAGGTGATCTTCAGTGGGATTTTTTCTGTCCTTAAAGGAGGGGAACAAAGACAAGATTCTGATTGACAAACGGCTCAGGCAGTGGTTGCTATAAGGAGGGCTTTGGGATGTTCAGCCATTGGGAGGCATTAACAGAGGACTGTTCTCAGACTCCACCAGATTAGAGTGAGTAACAGATTTCTGGGATGGATGTTGAGATTTGAAAGAGCTTGAAATTTGGTGGAGATAGTTAGGAGATGCTTGTGTAATCTCCATGTCTGAGTCTTAGAATGAGTGGAAGAAAAAGCAAAAGAGGATACAGTAATGGAGAGAACAAAGTAGGAGAAAGTACCAATGCCAGTGGTAGTAACAATCGGATACTGGCAGTAAGATGAATTTGGTTAAAACCAAGCAGAAACTAACATTCATACACACATGCAGGGAGCTTGAATAACAAAATGGGAGATCTAGAATTATTCGTTCAGGAAATGAAACCAGATATTATAGGGATTGTGACCAGGACCTCCTGTGATAACCACCTGAATATGCAAAGATCAGGGCAAGCTGTGGAAAAGAGCAGATTCTCCCAGCATTTCTGGGTTATCTGTAGATAAACTCCCCAACCAGTCTCAAAGAATGCTTTGTATCCCTTACATTGGATATCAAGAATCCACCATTAAATACACTCAGCCCCCTTGACTGCATTTCATTCACTGGTCCCCAGTAAAACCACTGGGTCTGGTAAAGAAGTTGCTTAACTCCACATTTTACCCAAAGATTTCTCCTGACCCCAAAGGGTCAGCTACATTACACACAACAGCAAGTTTGGATCTCACCCAAAATATCATGCTGCCAGCCAATCTTTTAGTAACGAAAACCAAAGGTGGTTATACAAGGAAAGACTATGGCAATATTTCTAAAGGATTAGTCACCACATGCATACATTGATTTGAAAGGCCAATACATCAGATTTCCAGCAGAACTTGAAGTTTGCAGGTTATAGACATACATTCATTACTTAGGTGAGTTTGAGAACTTGTTTCAGAGCTTTAGTGGTTAGAAATCCAGTTTTTAAGGAACAGAGACCAAATAGTCCAGGTGCAGTTTGTTCTAATTCTCCCATGAGAATTAGCAGGGTGGTTTCCAGGTGGTGCTGGCTGAGATCTTAATCCTGCAGCCCAAACATTCCCAGAGAAGCTTGGACAGATGAGAGATAAAGGGATTGTGTTCCCAACTTCCTCTTACAGCTGTAGCAAGGTGGGCTTTTGCAGGTCACTTCTTCATGTGGGCTTTGACAGTTCCCAGGTACTTTAAGTGGCGAATAGTAAGTATATTGTTCTTTTGAAGTAAAACCTTCACCTCCTGGGCACTACAGGTAATTATCTGCATTAGTACCATTAACAGATGGTTTACATTGGTACATCAAAGGTCCATTTAATGTTCCCTTTTGACCCTTTCCAATAGAACAATAGTAACAAATAGGGAAACAGTTCATTTACCTTGGTAACCTAACAGGATATATGTAAACATGCATATCAAAGCCCTACCCTACTTGTAATGCTACCATTGTATTTTCCTATAATATGTCTTTAAAGGTTAGATTTGGGTCATGTATTTTACAAGATGGCTTGCCCATCTCAGGCCTAGCATGACAGGGATAATAACACAGTGGAATGGTAGTCATGACTGAAATATAGGTATTGAAGGACAGGTACTGTTCAAGAAACAAAGGTAAATGTAGTGAAGTAGGATTGTATATTACTGATGAGGTAGACTGTAAAGAAATCAGAAGTGATGAAATGGATAAAATGATACCTGTTTAGGTCAATCACCTTGGGGGACAAAGACAACAGAAGCTCCACTGGGATAGTGCTTGGAATCTCCCCCTACACATGTCCACATCCAAGTAGAATACTGAGACAATTCATATTTTTAATTAGTAATTGTGTGACTAGAATACTTCCCAGATATTGATTGGAAGACAAATGTTACTAATAATGAGACACCCACAGATATTCATGGATGTTATAGCTGATTTTATACACTGAAGAGTTACTGTAAAAGATGAAATGCTATTTTAGATTTAATATTTCAAGTAGCAAGAATACTTTTCACAGTCCTGAGTGTGGCTAGATCAATCTAACCTTTAGGTGTAGACCAGGCCTCAGTTGCAGTCTTCCAATTGGAGAATAGGAACAATCAAAACTAACCAACACAGGTTGAACACTGAACAGAAAAACTTGTTGTAGAGGAAAACCTTGATTCAATTGTTCATAAGTTAATTCAGTTTAATTGGACTGGAAGGATACTCAGAGTTCTGCATCTGGGGACTTTGATTTCAAAAAGGCAACTTAAAAAAATTAAGGTAAGAAGTTAGTGGAGTGGACTGGACTGAAACACTCAACTATGTGAATGTGCAAGGGACTTGAAATTACTTTAAGTTGGGGTGGCTAAACTTATGGCACTCAAGAGCCATACAAGTTGATTATTAAACTTTCAAAGCCACATTGAGGGATATAGCCATATACTTTTACCCACTAAATTGATTTGCTGATGTTCTTTTGCAAGCCACACTTTTTCATTCAAGAGCCACATGCTGCTCCTGAGCCGCAGTTTGGCCACGCCTGCTTTAAGTCAAAGTTTCACAAACTGTCTGGAGCCTGCATTCCAAGCAAGGGGGAAAAATTGTAGGGAAAGATTACTTCCCAAACTGGGGAACAGGCATCTCAAACAGGTTAGTTAAAAAGGGGGGTGGGGGCAAAAGCCTAAAATGAATGGATGAAGGTTTGGATCAGTAAGTAAAGCTACTTCTTGGAGATCAGGAAGGGTATAGAAATAGTGAGAACTACCAAAAGCCAAGCAGAGGACCTTGCAAAGGACACTAATCAGTTGTATTAGTTCTTTATCCATATAAGTAAAAGGAAAACTAGACTAGCAGAAAAGGGATCAGTAAATATTGAGGAAAGGTGACGATACAATTGTTCTTTATAAATACATTAGAGGAATAAAATCTAGGAAATGAAAGATGTTCAGAGTGAATGCTGATAAAAGAACAAATGGATATAAACTGGCCATCAATAAACTTAGACTTGAAATTAGGGTTGATTATCACACAGGCCTATGGGGCTGCCACATTGTGGTGGTCCTCCATTCTACCAGTACTGGGGGAAGGGGAGCACCCTGAATGCAGCACTGGCTCAAGGCTTTGTGGCTCCCTGAGCCAACTTTTGCTTTGTGCCCCCCCCCCCCCCCATCTCTACCTTACTGATGAAGGTGGGCTGGGGGCTATCCAGGATAAGACCTCAGCTGTTCAGGCTTGCTGTCTCAAGCTGTGCCACCACTCTGGGCCAGCTCACCCTGTCCCATCCCCAGGATGGGGAACAGCTGGCCCAGGGGCAGAACAAGGCCAGCCCGGAGGCTGACCTCCACTCTCTTGTCCCTCCCTTGGGCTGCTTATTCTTCCCTAGGTGTGGGGAGGGTCAGCCTAGAAGTAGGACAAGAGAGCAGAGTCTGACCTGTGGGCTGGCCCACTCTGCTCCCAGGAGTGGAGTGGCTGGTTCAGGGGAGGGGCAGGGGCATGGGACTGGCTTCCCAGTGCCCCAAGCCAGTGTCACAGTGGCTCATGCCTAGAGCCGGCACTGACTGAGAGGCCGGCCTCTGCACTCCGTCTGCTTCTGTGGGAGGGGTGGGCCAGCCCAGAAGCCAGGCTCCACATTCCCACCCTGGCCCTGGGCCTGGTAGACCAGCTAGGCTCCATAATCCTGCCTTGCCCCTGGGCTGCCATGTCTGCCCCTAGGAGCAGGACAGGGGCAGATTGGCACAACTGGTTGCTCCACTCCAAGGGTGGGGCAGCTGACATGGTGTGTATAGCCTACAGTGCAGCCTTCCATGGCCCAGAAGGGCCACACCAGAAGCCATACTACATGCCATCAGCCCTGCTGCTGCCTCAGGGGCAGACCAGCTGAAGCAGGGAGCCAGGACCCCTGAAGGGGGGGGGGCACTAGTGGGGTGACAGGGCACCATGCAGAAGTGGCCTCACTAGGGGCCAGGGCCCTGACCTGAGTTCCCTTAATCTGTTTCTAGTCATCAAGAGTGAGGTTCTAGAACTCTTGTCTGTGACTGTCTGGATTTAGGGGATCATTTCTGATTCTTTCATATTGATATTTCAAATTTTTGATAATCCATGTGGGATATTCTGTTTTGTATCAATAGCAAGGTAGTAATCTGATAGGAATGAGTCCATGATTTATATGTAGGTGTCATATCTGTATTAGAAGTTAAGAATACATCTGTTCTGTTTGCATTTCAATTTGTTTGATTCTGGGAGACTCCCAGTCTGGATTCCTACAATTTCCAAAGGGATAGCTGTGTTAGTCTAGTCCAGCGCAAAAAAAAAAAAAAACCACAAGGAGTTGTGTGGCACTTTAAGACTAACAGATTTATTTTTCACATGAGCTTTTGTGGGAGAAAATCCCACTTCCTCAGATGCGCATCTTTAGAGGCACACCACCCTACAGTTTCCAAATTAAATCATGAATATTTGAGCCAATCCAGAGCTCTCAGTAGGTTTTCAAAATTTTGTGGCATACCTGCTCAGACCTAATGGCACACCTGTTTTCATGGCACACTGGTTGGGAAACAGTGCTATAGAAAAGAGTAGTCTTTTAGAAAACATGTACCCAAGGTTTGCCTCCTCTGTTGTATTCCCATCCTTGTCCAGGATCTGGACCACAATGTTAAGGCACTTTGCCCATCACTTTACACAAATTAGTTGATTCCAGTTTAGCTGTCTACGCACATTCTACGCCCTCATCCTTTTTTCATTTCTGATACATAGTCACAGGCAAGAGAGTGCAACCAGAATGCCCTGAACTGCAATGATTTCTGCTGCCTCTTAAAGCCATAAGTAGCTGATCTTAAATTAAGAGCAGTCCTGAAGTTGGTTTAAGTCATTCTGGTGCCCAGTTTGAGCCCCATCAGGCCAAGAGTCAAGAGGTTTAAAAGTGACTTCAATCATATTGAGTCCTCAATTGAGGACAGTGCAGTCAGTTTGAGATATCTGTTTCTGCATCTTGAGCAACATGGGGTTGGGAGATAAATGCATAGTTCAAGGGAAAAATAAACCTAGTAAACTTGGATGATTATTCATTCAGTTGAGATTCTGTGAGGATGTTCCCAATGATTTGATCTCAAAATGAGAGCTTTCTATGTCCCTTTAAGGGTTTCTGCCATAAGACTAGCCCAGGTAATTTGGTTGCAACAGCTGATGGGCTCCCTTAATCTTCTTTCAGTGCTATTATGGAAAATGTAACTAATTTCTGAAAGTATCTGCACAGGGATTTTAACTTTCATGATTGCTTGATAATCAGAATTTTTAATGTATTTGCTCCTGTCAGGCCCAAATCAAACTTATTTTAAAGGACTGAGCTTAATGCAATCTATCTTATTTCATTCTCCTTTTTGTGAAAGCCAAGAGTCAGTGCAGTAATCTTAAAATTTAAGTACTACACTGCTTCATAGTTCTTCCATTATTCAGTTTTATTAACTATTTTATCTAACTGCTTTGCCTTCAGGTAGATGAAAAACTAGTGATTTATTCAATCATTTTTATGAAAAAATAGTACTGTACATCTAACTGTATCCTGTCACTTTGACATTCTTACTGCTACACAATGGTGGCCTATGCCCAGGTGATTAGTGCAATGGTAGAAATAGTTTTCTGCCTTTGTATTGACAGCAGTTAACTCAGTTCTTATAGGCTACAGTATTTCTAAGCCCTAGGAATGAGCTTATTTGTTAGAAACAAGCCTTGGGGAAAATATAGTTAAGGAACCTTCTCTTCCATTTGACTAAGAATGAGTATTATATCCTACATACTCAGTAGATTATTTCTGTCTAGTTTAGCCGATGTGGCCCAGAGAAACCAAATGGTCAGACTTCCCTATCTAGTATAATTAAAATACACTTGCTAAATGCAATATATTTTAGCTCTCGACACAACTCTTGCATATAATTCTTTTTAAAATCATCTACATTTAGAAGGAAGAGAGAGGCCCCTTGCTCAGTGAGGAGGTAAAGACAATAAAGAAAATGTTGCAACAACCAGAGTTTTTTGGAGAAATCAAACAGCCAAAAAAAGAAAAAGTTAGGAATGACTGAACAACCAATGTAATGAACATCACTGTATATGATGTCAGACACGTGCCTGAAACAGGGAAAGCATAGGCTGAACAACATGTGGACAAGCTAGATATCCAACTTAGCAGGGTCTTAAGTACACCCCTAAAATATACAAATCTGGCTGAAGAGATTTTGAGCCATTAGTGATTATCTCTTAACTTGAAATAGATTCCAGAAGACTAGGAAAGGGCAAAATATACTACCTATCTATAAAAATGGAATAAGAGTTGTAGTGGTGGCAGACCAAGTGTCAGTTCATGCCAAGGTCCCAGACCTCACTGAACACTTAGAAAGGTATCACTAGAAATTGGTCTTGCTTAACTGTATTAGCACTATCAGAATAGATGTTTAAGTATGCGCTTAGGGTTTAAGACTTTATGAAATGCTTGTTGGGTGCTGCATGTATTGATCACACTTATCTCTACAGCCCATGGTATAAAGTTATACTGAGTGTTACTGTAAACTTCTATAACTGTAACTCACCAAACAGGAAAAAGGATGGATTGATTAAAGTTTGTCTAGCACACAAGATGGCCCATCAATGTTATCAAGGAGCACAGTCAAGCTGCAAGGGTATATTGAGTTGGATGCAACAGATCTATCCTGGGTCTAGTTTTATTCAGTATCTTCATAATGATTTGGATAATGGCATAGAAAGTGCACTTAAAAAGTTTACACATGATACCATGCTGGGAGGGGTTTCAAGCACTTTGGGGAACAGAACTAGAACTCCAAACTTGAACTCCCTATCTATGAAAATAATGCCCTCACAGCACTGCCCATGAAAAAGTAAACAACTCAGTACTGCTCTTAAAATTATGCTTTCTCCATAGCAATTAAGGCATCCAAAAAGACAGAAGGAAAGTAAATATGATGCGGGATATATGGAACAGGGTATGATGGTGTGTTTAAATAAATGAAGATATGACCTAACATAAGATAAGGACAGGAAGAGATTGTTGCTGCTTAGTGAGTTCAAGAAGTCTTGCTATCAACACTTCCTAACAGTTTGTACTAACAAATGCCCAGTACCTACCTACCTCTAATTAAAAAAAAAAAAAAAAAAAAAAAAAAATCTTTGGGGGTTCACTTTAGCACAGCAGAGAGACTGTATAGATAGCCTGGAAAATGTGATTTGAAACTGTTAAATGCTACGTATCTGTCTTTGCTTTTCAGTTTCTTCAGAGTTTTTTGCTGCACCTTTAAATGTAAACATTCCTCATGCTGTAGATGAAGAATGTATTTCTGTGCAAAGCAAAGTGGTCATTACAGTGCAAATAATACTGTGCTTACTTTCTCTAGGAGTTTTGTAGTTCTGTCTCTCTACAATTTTCTGCAAAAATGAAATGGAAGTCAAAATGTAAAGTCATTCAGTCTGAATGTTTTGCTCTTTTTGAATATGGAGAATAACTTGAGGCACACAGCATATAAGGGGCTGCTTTTGCAAAGAGCAACAGAATAAGGTCACACTTTTAATAAAGGCAGAATATTAGAACCATGTTTAATAGAGTTGACTGGAAACAAATCTGGCCTACAAAAAATATTTTGTATTTTTTACTTGTATCAAAGTGGTTTGGTTTGAATTGGAACCAAAAGCCAAAGTTTTAAGGTTTTATGTAAAATGAAATTGAAGGAAAATTGTTTTGATTTACTCAGAACATACTTGGATAAAGTCAACATCATTTTGATTTTGGACATTGCTTAAGTAAAAAAATTTAAAACTGAATAATTTCAAAGCAAAGAAAAATAGAAATATTTTCTGAAAGTTGCAAAACAGCATGTTCCAACACTTTAAATTTATCAAAATGGATACAATTTGGGGGGGAAGTTTTTCCTCAAAGTGGCAATTTCTGATGGAAAACCATGTCCAATTTTTCCCAGCCAGCTCTTAACAGTGATGCATTTCAGACTGTGAAATAGCTTTCCAGTAAATTCAGTAACTTTCTGTTTGAAGGAAGATTGGATAATGCTCTCCAAATACTGTAAAGAACTATTTGCCTCTCCAGAAAGTTGGACAAAATGACCTTTTAGATAATTATGATGATCAATTCTGTGCTTGTAATAAATTAACTCTAAATGAATATGAATTTAAGGGAACCAAGCTACATTGTTATGGAATGTCTCACCTCAGAGGCAGAGCACCCTGTTCATTGCTAATGGTTCATTAAATGTATTCATAATAGCTTCCTAGACTACTGGTATTTCTATCTCTGTAAAATTAAGCTTTCATATAATTACCCAATAAAATAAAGGTGAATACAACTTGTTGTTATAACAAGCAGAACTGATTTTGCTCTTCTAAATTTTTGCAAGGATAACTCTTCAGGATGGATCCATCTTGTTTCATTTTCAGCTACTCTCTAATCAGTGTCAGCCTCCTTAGAGGCCCAGCAGACTTTCTCCCCATTCCTATCCTGTCCCTGTAACTAGCTCCTGCCTAAGTCTGCTTTCTCCAACTGGAACAGCCTCTGCAGGTGAGTTGGGTAAGGAATGATCCTAGTGGAACTTTCCAGATTGGGATGGGGACATGTCCCATCTTATACCCTACCCCTTGAGATACTAAGGGTTTCCTGATTCTGAACATCCATATTTCCATTTTTCCTTTTGAAAAACAATCAACATTGACATGATCTTTCCTTGCATGATGTTGTACTCTGAATCTTTATGGTGAGAGTGCCAGGTGTCACTATACTATATGGGGGTTCAGGTCCTTCATGGTATTCAACCACAGTAAGGAAGTGTGACCAGTGAGAAGGGATTGCCCAGCAAGTAGCAACTGAATATCTGTGGTTCATTTAAATGCATGTGCCTCTCTTAGTAATTGAGTTGGCTCTTTGCTTGGAGAATACTTTTCTACTTAAGTATCTAACTGGGTACTCCTCAGTTGCAAAAGCTTCTGAAAGCATAGCACCCAGTCTAGTATCCAAAGTGTCCACACGATCCAGAATACAAATTCTATAGAAATGTCAGGTTTAAAATGGATGGGGGCTTGAAAAAGGGAACCCAGAGTAGGGGATCTCAAGAGCATGTCAACCTAGACCAGAGGTCAAGAAGAAAGAGATCCACCCCTGACATAGGGGCCTTGATACAAAAAACCTTTTCTTAGGAACAAAAAGACAACCTCACATTCAGCTGTGCCTACAAGCAACTGGCCTCTAAGCAAAGAACTGATGGAACCTCAGTGACTGAAGCAACTCCTATTCTGAACTAAGGAAAGAATGCCTGTACTGTTACTGGAAAAGAATTTGAATGGCAAGCCCTATTCACCTGGGGCATCTGTCAACCCCTGGCTCCTACCACAGATGCAGTCAAGGAAGAGGCAGGTTGAGGATTTCAAAAACACAGCTTTATTACAAACACACCCTCAACCTCCCACCGGATCCCCAACAACACTTATTTAAAACAGTTCCCACAACACAGTTAAATAATAAATACAAGTACCCAACAGTGGGGTTGGACCCATGTCCCTACCCCACTGGACAGAGATTCTCTCTCAGTTGAGGTCCCCACAGTCCCAACGCCTCAGTTTCTCTTCACCGGAATGGTGTTGGACACGACTCCATGAGGTGCTGCTCCGGGTCCCTCAGTGGACCGTCTGCTCCCGCGTCATCTCCCGTCCGGATAAACCTGACTTGGACCGTCTTCTTCTGGGCTGCTGGTAGCCTGGGTCCTTGTTCAATAGTCCATTCACCCCAAGGCAAAGTCCAAATAGGGCCACGCAGGTCCCCTATCCCTTTGGGGACTGGTCGTCTTCCCTCCGGCACGACGACGGCTCCTTCCCTCCTGGTCCACGATGCCCTCTCCGGCTCCTGGATGCGATCCCTCGGCGTCCTCTTCGGAGCCTGACTCACCCTGCTCTCACTGAACCTCAGATCCCAGGGACCAAAGGCTCAGAGACCAGCAGAGTCCCAGGGTGCTCAAGGCTCCTGGTCCAAAAGGGGGTCCTCTGGAGAATCTCTTCTTTGGATCTCAGCTCTTACAGCTCCTGCCACGTGGCCAAGGGAGCATGCCCAAAGATCCAGGAACGAACCTCCCGCCTGTCCGCCACAGTCTGAACCCTGAACGACCGTTGAGCCCTAGCTTAAGTACCTGGCCAGCCAACCAATCAGAAAGCCACAGCTTTCGCACCCAAACCAGGTTCCATAGGGTTCAGTGGAGAGGGTTCTAGAAGGTGTGCGCACGGCCCTCTCTACAGTCTGCACACGGCCCCTGTCACTAGGCAGACTGCTTTCAGTTCACTGACCCTGTTGCTGGGCAGAGCAGACTCCTGGCTGCCTGCCAAGGCTCCTGTCCATCTGACCAGGGAGCCCGCATCACCAGTTGCCAGGCAGACTTGCTCTCCAGCACCCTCTAGAGCTCAGGTCACCTAACTGTTACAATAACAGTGAACACAATACAAGGAACATAAAGCTCCCACTTCTGGGGAGGAGAACATACCTTTATAACCAGTAAAATTTTCCCAACAGTACCACACTGAGTTGAGACCAAGAATCTGAGGAGATGTGGACACAAAACTACTAATGCCATGGAAACAGCAACCAGTAATGCAGCTCCAGCATGACATCCTTTTGAGCCACCCATTTAGAGCATAAGAATACACTGTTTTTACTGTCTTACTTTTTGTTGGACTTCAGGCAAGTAGAAGCAAGGGAATATTGCTCTTCCTGGCTGGAATGCCAACTGACCACCCCAAATAGTTCCCCCAAAGATTTCCCTGGTTCCTTTCTCACTAATTGAGATACCCTTTGAAAGAATAGGGATGGGCATGATCAGGCCCCTAGAGAAGAGTGCCTGCATGTTCCAGTACGTCTTTGCGGAAATCGGGCATGTGACTTGGTACCCAAGACTGTTCCTTTTTGCATGGCAAAGGTAATTGCAGCTGCACCAGAATCTATGAAACTGTTGTAACACTTATTGTTGTATAGCCTACTCCTGAAGCAGCTGCTGCTTGAACTATTGGTCTTAGATAGCCAGCTGTTGCTGCACATTGGCCAACCACTTATACCAGTGCTCTGGCTCCACATCACTTAGAGCCCTTGTTTCTGTTCTCTTATTTGTATTTTCCTCCTTTCTCTACTCCCTAGCAGTAGGAAAGGATGTTGGAGTCACCATTTTGTGATAGGTAGGGCCTACCTCATGGAAGGTAGGGGGGCATGCTCAGTGGCTTCAGAGCCATTTCAGAGATCTTTTGGGGTTTGGTAAGTTTTTGGCTGGAGACTTGTCAGCTGTTTCCTTCTCAGGAATCAGCAGCTTCCAAGAGGCAACATATTTCCGCCTGGCTGCTGCCCCTTCCTGTGACCAGCTCTCCTTTCTTCAAATGGTCTGTTAAGGAGTTGAGCCCAAGGAGCTCATAGCCTTTTCCTGACTGGGATTGTGGTACACCACACTAGAGGTATTTCTGTAGCAATACAGTGCTAGGTTACCTGCTGTTTACCACAGGGGCCTGGCCATCAGGGGACCTGGTTTCTGTTCAAAGTGTGATTCTTGTGCAAGACAAGTCCTCCATCAGTCAAGTCAGGATCTTTGAATTATCTTTGGGGAGCCCTTTAAGAACCTTTTGAAGGAAAGGTGTTGAGAGAATATTCTTGTATAGTTTACAAAGTGCTTTGAGATGAAAGCCACTGTACACATATAAATTAGTGCTAACTAAAAGTAGCATACAGTTTTACATGAGTAAAGAGAAATGCAGACCTACAACACTCTATTTTGTAATGGTTTGATATGTCATACTCTTGTGATTAGTCAGTTTTGATATAGGGCCTAATGTCTCTTCCATAAATGTCCCAAAGTGGCAGTGGCATGCAAGCTGGATGTGGGTTTTTCAGTTTTTGTTTTCAAAATCTGACTTTCTAGAAAAGTCATTTCATAAATCTGTCCCAGGCAAAATGAACAACATTTCACATTTTTATTGAGCCATACAAATTTTTTGGTCATTCTGTCAACAGTGAAAACCATTTCACACACTGTTAGTCAGATCTCTTGATCTTTTGAGGCTGGTTCTATGAATAACTTAACAAGAGATTAGTTTGTAGTTCTCACCTGCATTTTTACCAGGAGTTCAATTCAGCTTATGGTGGTGTGGAAGAATTCTGTAGCTGAGGCCTGACAGTGTTAAGACAGACAGCTCAGTAGGCCTGAGGGGGAAAATTGTAAAAGAATGCACTCAAAATGCCATTAGAGATAATGTGAAACTGCTGGCTTTCAGGACTTTAGTTAGTGTGTCTCTGCCTGCCTACCTGCTCCAGACATTATTGTTCTTCAACAGTTTCACTGACATCCTTGACTTATGCTAAACATTCTCTTATCAAACCTGCTTAGATGGCATTAACTCTGACACTGTTGTTA